>BJBW01000577.1:565480-892496 GCA_004320125.1 Scolopax mira
GAAAAGAAAAGAAAAGAAAAGAAAAGAAAAGAAAGAAATTAAATTCCTGAAAACTGGAAACCCAACTTTTAACTTAAAAATTAGTTAAAATACATTGCTGTTTTCTTTCTTCAGGATGTAGTTTTACATGTAGGCCTGTATTAAAACCTCAAATATATTTCCTGTTACTAGCTTATTTTGTTGGAAACTAGGGATAAAAAAAAACAAAAAAAAAAAACAGGAAAAGGTACAATCCTATCTGACTATCCATTCTTTTGGCAACCACAAGAAATTTCTGTATAAGCAGAGTCACATACTGACCCAAAATACATTTAATGTAGGTTTTGCATTCTCTGATATGTCAATCAGCCAACCAACTGATACAACTCTGAACTTCCTTCTGTGCCAACATCAGTGATTCAACTTGGGCAGCTGTCTAGGCAAGCCTGGAGCTTGGGTCTCTGTCCTTTCTATGCAGCTTCTTTTTTTTTTTTTTTTTTTTCACTATAGAAATGGCTTACTTTTTGCTGTTAAGTCTGGTTTACTGCCATCCTAGGAGGATGTATGGAAAATTCCTCTGTATCCCCTATGGAAATATATTACCAGTTTATTATAGCATTTCCTCACACACATTTTATTTTCTTAGACCCTCAGGGGAAGAATTGCCTTACACCGTTCTCAGGAATTTAAAAACTCAATTGGATCTGGACGTATTGTGTTCTAACACTAAGTTGATCTTTCATTTGATTGTCATTTGGTTTCTGGAAGTGATACATGGTCTATGTTCTCATACTCTGCTAAAATTTGGTGAATAAAACTAATGAAAAGTAACATAAGGATACTGACTGCAGATTTCTGCAACCCTTGATGAAAAATGTCAGACAGTCTGGAAAGTGTGGAATAGTTAAGTCTGTATTTGGCAGAGCCAAATCTGGATATTTTTCAAGATAGCGTGCTTAGGGCAAAACAACACAAAAAAATCAAAATAACAGAAAATTGTTAATAAAGTGTGATATCTCTCTTTTTCTCATGAAAAAATTATTTCCATCTTGTATTTCAAAAAGTGATGAGCAACGTAAGGCCACTGTAGAAGACTTCTCAGAGGAATGGGCACAAAATTTTTTAAACTCTTTCTGCAGGACACATTGCATTGCATATTTTTCTTTATGACAGTTTCCACATTTAAAGAAAGTAAATCATAAAGTCTGTGGGTGAGTAGTACCCTGCAATATGATGGGCAATTGTCTAGACTATTTAAATAACCAGTTTAAGTAGGTTTTTTACCCAGACATTTCTAAATATACGCAAAATTCACTGTGTCGCTTGGGGTAGGAATTCATCCTAACAGTAGCACCAGCTGGCAAAACTCAGCTCCCACTGGCACAGAACATGTTCCCAGTGATATAACTGCAGTTATGACCTGACTTTGTTTCAGTGCATTGCTTCAGATTTGTAAGAGTTTAAATGAGAGTAACTAAAAGAAAAAAGACTTATTCAAATACTTGATTGATTTATATGTAGCTTGAGGATCATCAGAAAATAAAAAATCTAAGGGATGTCACATCCTTGGTTACTGTGCTTTTTTAGTAGTTTGTTCAGCAGTTGTTTCAGTTGTCATCTGCCATAGGGGTCAACAGTATAAGACTTTTGACCATGTTCAGCCTACATGTTGCACTGTCTAAGCTGTATGCAGATGGGACAAATCTCCAACCAAATTTCTGTATTTTTCTATTGCCTAAAATGAAAAAAGGGCTTTATAATGGAAAATGTCAGGGAACCTTAAGATCAGGCAGTGGTGATAGTTTGACAACTGTAATATTTTCAGATGAGCAAGTTTTGTTAATTTCTAGTAAGCTTCACTGAGGAGATGATTTGGAGGAGTCATTAAATTCTACTATCTTTCCAAAGTGAAACTGAAGGTTAATTAACTCTGCAAAAGAAGTTCATGATTATAACTTCCAGAATATGAATAATTACCATACTTTACTGTTTTTCTTGATTTGCACCAAGTGAACAAAATGATCTACAAAAAATAAGGTAGACTATTTTTATACTGATATAGTAGTATCAGTAGTATTTATTTACTGGATTTGGCTTATAAAATTTGGGAAACTTTGAGATGCTAGAGTTAGACTGTTCATGTGTATGTTGATCCAATGTCTCAGTATAAAATATATTTGATCTTATATCTATGAAACTTATTTCTGTAGATAATTTATGTGGTGACTATCAGTCACAAATTGGTGAACTAGGTTGCATATATTTGCATTTGTCACACTCTTGTGTGCTTGATGCATCTTGATTTTATTGATGACAGCTACCATTTTTTTTCCAGAGAATAAAATATCTTTATCGTTCTTCTTTGTTACTTTCCTTATTCAGCAAGAAGGATCAGTTCCCCTACTAAACTACTATTGGGTTCTAGCAGAAAAAAGGTTAAACACTAAAGAACACCATGAAGTGAATATCTTCTTTTCTCAGTATAAAAATATAATCCTACATGTACTAAAGCATGATTTTCAGCCTCCCTAGGATGTGTTAAAATCTGTTTATGATAATATTGAAATAGTAATAAGGACAAAACTGGCTACACCAGACATTCAGGTGTTGTCTGGGCGTTCATTGTAATTCCTCATCACAAAGGGAGTGTCAAGGTTACAAATCTTAAAAACAGGTGGGCACCCATGAATTTCAACAACTTTATAAGTCAAGTCAAAGTATATTCTAAGTATTCAACCTGATAATTGTGGTTCTTCTTAGAGGAAGATTTTCTACCAGGGAAGTGTTCTTTAAACCTAATGTAATACCCTCTGATACGGAGGATCAATGGAGACCATGGATAGGCTCTTGCCCTGTCCTTGGCTTGGATCTTTGCAGGTAGTTTCTGTCGCACAAGATCCACAGGAGTTTCAGCATATTCTGAAGGAGTCTGCAAGTTTTTTGCGTTTACAAGGCATCAGTTATGAACCTGATTGCCCTTAAAACATGAGATTTCTTAGCACTGCCTGTTTTCCTGCATCTGGTTGTCTGAGATCTGAGACATGAGGATGAGAAAAAGAACAGATAATCCTTAGATTTGCAGTCTTAATTAGTACATTACGAGATAAGAATATCTGGTAAGTACTTAGTATCTGCTGAGTCAAAGGAAAAGGCAATAATTTTGCTTTATTTCCCAGAGAAATCAAGGGAAGGTATTTTCAATGTATTTTCAAGGAATTTCAAGTTAGCAAATAATCATTGTTATGGGACATTGTTCTCAAAAATTACAGTGGAGAGAGCACTGAAGAATGGAGTAATGGTTCTTATTTGTTGTGTAAATGGACATTTTTATCTAATGCTGGACTTTTAAATCTTTCTCTCAGGTCCACTAGTATCAAATGACAAATTAATCCTCTTGTATCAATAGTGATTATTCAGTAAATTTTGTTGTGCAATACATTTTCTGCTCAGGCTTATGGAATTCACTTTTAAACAATACCATTTTCAGAGCAACCAGATACAAATGTTTGACAATTTATTTAAATCACTTTTTTAACAGACAATTTTCCAGGATAATAAGGTACGACCATTCCCCTGTGTTTATGTAACTTTCAATTCCTTGAGTGTTTCAGGAATATACCCTTAGCAGGATATTTTGAAGTTTTCAATAATGACTGTGACAAATGCTGAGAGAGGGAACCCTTTAATCACAAAAGAAATTGACTGTGCTCAGTAAGTCCATTAAGATATTTTTTGCATTCCCAGGTGGCCTCTTGGAATAACTGGCATTAATTACAACCTTTTTACAAATAATGGCTGTATGTTACTTTTCAAATTACTCTAGCAGATTAAGATTAGCTGTTTTGGGGTGTAGACAATTCACCTTTTGGATCTGATATAACAAAATTTTTTAAAAGCCCCAGTATCTACTAAAAATTGAGTTTTACGGTTCAGAGTAGCCACTTAATAGCACAGAAAACTACAGAACAACTTAGAGCTAAAAGTACATGCTGCTGCTTCAACATGAGCTTGCAGGATCAGGACTAGGAAACCCAGCAGCATCACTAAATTTTTCCTGGTCTCACTGGCCATTCATACCAGAATGAAGGCCCCAATTCTAAAGACATTTACAGTTGCACTTCATTTTAAATGGATGAGCTCTGTGTATATTCACTGAAAATGTTCCGCTTCTCTACTCGGAGAAAACTTCATTATTCAACTGCCTAATGTACTTCAGTCTCGACACAAGTTTTAGCTCACTATAACAGTATTTGAAACCCTGTTCTCTGTTGCCTGTCCCCATTCCCAATCCCTGCTCTTGGTGTTTCTTTAGCACAAGAGTTTCCTGAAAATAAGTTTGGGTTCCCCATGGCACAGGAAACTTTTGCGTGTTTTCTGTTAACACTGCTATGAACAAATACTCTCTCTTTTTTTTATTGTCTTTACCTAACCATGATTTTTGTGTTCATGATTTGAAGTGTCAGCTTGTAAAATTCACAGACAGAAGTCATCTGTCTCCTTCCTTCTTTACAGTAAAAATCCACAACTGATTTGAATCAATTTTGCTCTTGTAAGTGTTTTTATGGCTGATTGCAGTATGAAAGAGAAAACATATGACCTGCTTGCTTGGGGTATCTTGAGAAAAAGGTAGCTGCTCTTTTGTTGTCCTTTTCTTTTTTTGCACATCACTGGCTGCTCTGAAGTGAGCTATAAAATGATGATACAATTATGCACAAGAGTAAGACAATGAAGCTGGCACACTTCTCAAGAGCAGCTCTGCGTTAAAGGTGAGCTTCCTGCTGTTTGAAGCCCTGTAAAGGGTCTGCTCCACTTTGGGCAATTATTATTAGAAATGTTAGTTGAGATTTTGCTCCAGCTGAAAAATGCTGTGTAGGCAGATCTGCCATAAGAGTGTGAGCCTGGGCTTTCCTTTATAGTCGAAAACAGATTGGAAGAGGAAAGGAACATTTCTTCCTGTGGACCCACTCTGCCCTCCTGGCAGGAAGCTCTTTGCAGCTGGGCTGCTGGCCACCTGTGACAGCAACGCTCAATAGCTGGATATCCTGTTGTACGGCTTGGCTTCTCAGCTGTCCAGGACGGCTATGTGGAAAGTAAATTGTGACTTTCCAGGGTTTTAAGCATGCCAAGATCAGGTACGAGAAGAAAAAACCAAAAACAACAGACACTGGAACTTGCTGGATTCCAAACCTTTTTGGCACACTGCAATTAACTCACTTCGTTTACAAAGCATCCTTGTGTGTAATGCTTGCATGTATGTAAGAGCAAGAGAAAAAATGTTTTATCGCACCTATAGTTTCAGATCCTCAGCAAATTATTAAGGAGCTAACAGCAACTGAACAACTGAAATGAGTAAACATCAAAACTAGCCACAAAATTCTAGTGTTCAGATGGAAAACCCAAATTGGTTCAAATGCCTATGAAGGAGCCTTAGTTTTGGCCCTTTTCCACTCCTTTGTGCAAGGAAAACCAGAGCATGTGATTTCCTTTCCCAGTGACATGGAACAAAGGGAGAAGAGAGATTTTAAAACTGGAAAAATCTGGAAAACCTTTCTAAGCATGAATCACATTTTTAGATCTCGGTAGATTATTTTTTTAAGGACTTTACATAGGTGAAGGCATTCTGCATATCCCAGGACCTAAACTTTTTGCCTGTAAGGAAGAGAAGAGAACAGACTTACTTCATTATATTGTACTTTTCGATCAATGTTTTATAGTGGTTTTCTTTGAAGCATTGATTCTTACCTTGCAAGTAAGATACAGGCTGCCTTGCTTGTGTCTTTTTTAGTCTAATAACTCATATATTTTTATGGTAAGATAAATAAACCATAGGATTCCTGGGAATTTAAAAGTTGAATGGATGATCAGACTGTCACTTATCCTTAGACTTAATTTCATCTGACAACTAAACAAGCATGGACTATATGAAATATAATGAGATATGCCATTGTACCAGAGGTCTCCTTCAAGTTTGCTGTAACTGTTGTAGAAGTTTAGTCAATGATTAGTCTGCCTGAGTGTGAGAGAGTAGTGACATAAAAATGTATTTATTCAAGCAGAAAGAAACAAAGATCTACTACATCACATAGTAGATGTGCTCAGAGATCAAGGCACCCGAAGTATAGGCTTAGTGTCCTCCTACAAGAGAGTCAGAGCAGTGAGCACAGAAATTAGCTGTTCTTGGGGCCCACCTTTGTCAATGACTTTAGACTAGGTATATTCTTTGTGAATAACAAAAGGACATCAACTGCTCACTCTGCAATTTGTCTAAGGGAAAGAATCTCTAAGATCCACCACCCAGCCAAAGAATCTGAAAGAGGAAGGAATAACATATCTGAATACTTTGCCATCAAAAGAAATCTTGACTAACTGTTAATTTATGAAATTTTACAATGAGTGGTGAATCCTTTGCCTTGTCCCTCTTTCATAACTCTCAAATTAACCAAAAGTAGATCACCTAATCCCAGGGGAATACTTCTGAATTACCTGGACTAATGTTAGGTTTGCATTTGGCCACACAAGTGACAGCTAAAACAAAAGGGCTAACAGATATGTCTAACATGATTTCATTAAAAAAAATCAGATGAACTTTCATGGAAAATGTTGTATGGTATTCCCAAAGTCCCAGTCAGGCTGCTTCAGCTAATGCAGTAAAGTAAAACTAAATCTTGTTTTAAGAAACCACTGTCTTTTATAATATGAAAATATTAATTTGTCTAATGTATATTAAAGAATACTATTAATCAAAAAGATCTGATGTCTAGATTTTTTCCAGATGAGCAAACACTAGACTGGGATTTCTCAGCATTGACGGTCTCCCCTGTTAATTTCATTGAGAATGTCTTTGTTTTGTTTGCAGGAACACATCTTTTTCCCTATGAGTATGTAAAAGGTCATATGTTTCCATAGTGTTTCTGCCTAACACAGTCAAAAGAAAAGGTCTTTTGAATCATGACATGCTTGCATTCAAGCACTCTGGTTCTTCAGAAGACTGCTTATTTTGTTGTTCCTTTTATCTTATTTATTATGAAAGTTAAAGTAAAAATTATAATTAAACCTGTTGATTCACCTGTCTTTTTCTTGGGAAAATCTATCTTCTTCTTTGAAGAGAAAGTCCTGAGTGCTAAGTCTTCCCTGTTAATATGTGTGCAAGCCCCACTTTGCTGTGAACTTTACCTAGGCATTAGGACTGTCTCTTATACAAGTGTTACACCTGATAAAAAAAAAAAAAATTGCTACCCCTACATATGATTACAGTACGTAAAAGATAACTAGACAGTCCATAATAACAATAAAGTACATAGGGACAACCACAGGTTAAAAGTAGAGATATAATTATTGTACATTCACTGGTAATTAGGAACTACAATGCATGGAATGCCAGGGGAATATGATAGCCTTTCGCTGTTCATTAATTCATTTGCTACTATTATTATTTTGTTTTACTTAGCTAATTGTGTGTCAAAACATCTCAGAAGAGTATCCTATTTGCTAGATTGATCTTTTGTCCTTCATAGAAAAATACATCAATACTCCAGAGTTTCCTTCAATGCCAAAGTAACGCTCATTATCACTTTTTGTCCCAAATTGGTCGGACAGCTGTATCATTTACTACATTTTTTTTTTCTATGTATTAAATTTGATGTGGTCCAGGCATAATGCTATTTCAGTTTGGAAGAAACTTCGTTCTTAAACTACCATAAAGCTTTTATTCCAAGCCTAATGTTCTGTAGAAAATTTCACAAGTTGAGAAAAAACAGGTCAGATTTCTTACTTTGAACATGAATAAAATGCTGCAGTTCTAGTAGACAAACACACACACAAAGATAAAATACATCTCATAAAAATCATAGTTTTCAAAATCACTAAGGTGCATAAAAGCAGATTTCTCTTCTCAATAACTAGAGGTTCTGGTCTTGCTGTAAAAATTGCTATGTGATATTCCTGTTAAGCAAGAGGACAGAGGGTTATCACACAGTCCACTATGGCTCCCACAATTCCACTTCATGGGGAAAAAAATGGGAAACCTAGAGTATTGTTCAAGGGGCAAACTGGAGTTAGAGTATAAGGAAGGAACACTTACTGGATGGTGTTTGCAGGAGAGCAAAGGATTATTCAAAATCTTAATGCAAAACAAAACCTGCTCATTGTATGATCATGTGAACAAAGCCTGGTATCAGAAAGCTCACAAAATGATTCAACATTCATCTACAGAGTACATCTGAGGAAGTTATCTCTTTCTGGTGGATGCGTGGCTTTTTGTTTTAGTTTCATGAAGCTTTCTCCCTTAGTCTGAGCATGTCTTCTGAGGGAGCATTTTCCAAGGAGGCCTCTAGAATCCAAGTAGTCACTTTGTTCCTCACAATCTGTCATGCAAATTATAAACAACTAGAATAGTAACAAAAAGAATTGGAATTTGACGGTTTTCACATGGACATCAGTTAAAAGAATATACTTTGCAGTCTTTTCTAATCTACACTGGGACTGGAACTGAAACAAATCACCCTAGCATCACAAAATGTCTAATTTAAGTAACATGTAGTTGTACCACTGTGCAGCAACACATTTAAAGCATGCATATTTCTTATACCTCCTGATATGACTATTCAAGGACTGTCCACGGAGTCTATTCATCTTTCATTGCCTTTCTCTATAATCAATCTCTGGCCCCTATGACTTTGGAGAGGCATAAAATATATGCAGAATAGAAAATACATGTAAAAATCTCAGGTTTCTTAGAATGCAGTTTTCCAGATTTTTTCTGGTATTTGTGTCATGGGAAAAGTATAGCTTTCCTATTAGGATTAGAAGAAGAGAGGGACCTGAAAACAATACATTTATTTCCTGGAAATTCTGAAGGTTTCAAAATTCATTTTCATCCTCTGTGAGATGAAAATGAGTCATGCTCATATTTACATAGAGAAAAAAAAACCACAACAAAAAAAACAAACTTGAGAAAGAGCAAGAAGCGTCAAAGAGTTGATAAAGACATACATCTGGTCCTGTTATGACTGGAGCAAACATCTTAACCATCAGATTGCCAGTTATTTCATTCATTTCTCTACTGAGACTCTTTTCCTTCATAGGAATAATCTATTATCTGTGGCACAGAACAGCTCTAGTACCAGAGACACCCCATTCTAAAAGACATAAATAAAAAAAAACCACCCCAAAACCTGCTGTTAATCATGGAAACATTTGTGTTAGTCACATTAAGATAATGAAATGGCAGGAATGTGGTGAATCTTCATGCAAACAGTTAGCTCTCCTGATGGATTAGTCAAGGCAGACTGGAGAGCATTCAACCCCCAAAATTTAGCCTTCTTCTGTTTTGCATTTTATTTTGTTAATATAATCTTTCTAGTTTAGCACATTCTCCTTTAGGGCATGCTTACACTAAAGTAGATAGGCCACATCTCACTTAAGGAGCTTCCTGAATTGATTGGGCTTAAACCAGCTCTCTGCCAGGAGACACATAACCATGTTCATATGGCACTGGGGAGATTCCAGCATCCCTACAAAGTCTGTGAAAATGGGCTTGTTTCGTGCAGGTGGCCATTTTCAAAGGTGTAAAATTTCTCAAGTGTAAAACTTATTTTCATCAGTACTTCAACAAGGTGCCAGGAAATTACAGAAGGAGGTTGCTACATCAGCCTTTTCTGCCCCTTTCCCAAGCAGTCAGGGAGTTGCCGACACAGTATTTTATGCCAGATCTGCCACAACTGAACTGGAAACTGCATTCTCTTTGAGCTCAAAAGCTGAAGCAGTACTGCTCTGTAGAGAGAGAAAATATAAAAGCAAGTAGATATTTTTTTGTGTTCTTTCTTGTAAATAGGCTTGATGAAATATCTATTAAGTGCTGGCCAAAAAACTCATTGATTTTAAATTTCATGGCTGTTTAGTTTCAGGGGGAAAGGGCCTCAACAAATTATGATATTTTTTCATCATTTTACAACCAAAGTAATAATTTTAGAACCCCCCCAAAAGAACAACCAATTTGGGTGAAGCTATGTGTAAAAATTTAAATATACCTGTCATGAGACTACATCTCTGCTGAGGAAAGCTAACAGCAAAGCTCTATCTTACTTAATGTCTCAGACATATATATGCAGTTATGAGTTATGAGACTTTCATCCAATAAAAAATCAATAATTTATACTAGAAATCCTGCATGTGTCTCTCCTAACTACCAAATAATAGATGAAAACTGACAGATAAAAGCCCAGCTTCAACAACATCTCAGAGAAAGATACCATGTACATGCAGGGCATCAGTTAAATCTGTTCTCCTGAGTATGTACTATGCAATGATTGCAGCTGGAAGAAAAACTCAGCTGAGGAAAGAAAAATAATTAATTTTTAGCTTTGGATAGCAATAAATTTTCTTAGTTGGTCTCCAAATAACAGGACAGGAAGGTCACAGGGCAATTTAAGAGGCATTCATGCTTCTTTCTTCCAACTTCATTTAAGATCACATTGGAAACCTAGAGGGGATGCTACCGATAAAATGTCTGCATCACTCTGAAGTCTAAAATGTAAGATTCATGGGGTTACAGAGAGAGAGCTAGCAAGCAAGTGGGAGCCTGTTTCCTTCTGCCTGGTCTAAAGAGGACTCTCCTGGGACTCCATCCTGATCTCTGTTCCCAAGGATTTTTCATTAAGCAGTCTTTGGATGCAATGCACAAGCAACATTCAGAGCAGAGTCTAATTGCCAACCTCCCCATTTTCAAACACACCTCCTTAACCAGGAGCTGCAGTGTCATACGTTCAGGCCTGGGCTCTCACAACCTGCACATTACTGACTGCACATTTTCCTACCTTCAGCAGCAACTGTGAAGACCCCCAACCTTCTCACCTCTGCCATCAACTTGGACATGTATCCTCCTGAGAAATATGAATGTGAACCTCGTCGGGCTCTGGAGGAAGCTGAATCCCTACTTGTTGCATTAGTACTCTGACCACTGAGTCACCATGAAAATGTGTGTATTTCCCGGCTAGCTGTGGTTTCATGTGAAAGAGATCATAAATGTTGTACTTAATGCTGAATTGAGCTGGCATTGCATCAGCACATTTTCCCACAGATGGGGTGCCTCAGAGATGCTGAGTATGCAGCCGGAATGAAGGATGAACCAGTGCACCTACCACGCTCACAAACCAAACTATACTAGCCTTGCCCCTTGTGGCCCCTGAGGTGTCGCTTCTGGGAGCCATTTCTCCTAGGTCCTGCAAATAGGGCTGCATGGCTTTTTAACGATCCTAATCAAACCCAGGCATCTGACCTGAAACTGGAGCTGTAAAATCAACAGTCTGTCTGGTCTGCTTCTAGGGGGCCTGAGTAGCCAGGTGATGTTTTTAACTATTCTCTTTCTGGAATTAGGAAACTAATTTTCCTTAAAGTGATATTTGCCGCAGTTCCTTAGGAGAAGAGAAGCCCACAGACAGTAGTTTATTGTATGATCCAAAAGAAGACAAAAACATTTCAGAAACATTAGCTTGCACTGTTCTGTGGAATTTACTTTAGCAATTGCAATAGCATTGAAAAGAAATGCTTTCAGGCACTTGAAGTACCTAAGCTTAAGAGACTTTTTCTCTGCATCTCCTGAATTTGATATTCAATTTAGATCATCTTGGCGTCACCTTTTCAAACAGCGTGTGTTTTATTTGACAAGTTAATTTTTAGCAGACAACAAAGCAACCAGAAAGCTTCTCTGTCAGAGCACCCCTTGCTCTCTATCTGCTTTGCATGGAAAGAGTTCCCCACATCTTCTCCCCTCCCTGACTTCTGACTTCTCTGTCTCACTGTGTACAAAGCAAAACATGCCCTTGGTCCAATGCACAGATTTTTTCTTTACAGTCGTGAAGTTCAGTCTGAGATTTATGCTAACATTCTCTTAGAAGATGCATGATTTTGTTTTGTTTTCTTAATCAGACTACATTAATATTTTACCTTTGTATATCCCTGTCTTTCAACGTTTTGTTTCCCTGGAATTGATCTGAATTCCTGGGAACATGATTACCCAGAACAATTGAAGAGAATTGTATGTTTCCTGAGCCTATATCAGGCTTTATTAGTACACAGTGGCACTGACACCCATCTTGCTGACAGCTGAGGGCTAGGAATCCACACAAGATTTATAAATAATATAAAAATTTCTCTTCTCTACTCGTTATAATTCCAAGGCAGTGAACACGAACTACTAATAAGAAAGTTTAACAATTTTGCAGCTTACATAATAACTACAACACAATAGCAAATGCAGGTAACTGTACCAAAAATCTCCTATTTGTAACAAAATGTATAACGATGAAATTCATGCCACTGTGACAAGAAGATGCTGGAATCTGGTGTGGAGGTTTTCTCTTGGTAAAAGATTTAGATCTTACTTCTTGTACGACTCAGGGCCTTTAACATTAATCTAGATAGAATGATTTTATTGTGAGAGTAGATCATTTGTATGGACCTGTTTCTTCTTTGTGAGGTTTTTGAGGCAAATAGAAAAACCTGGTTATTAACTTAAAAAAGCCAAGCTAAAAATCAAGCTACAAAATCCACACTTACCTCCAGAAAGAAATAAATTAAGTTTATGATTAGAGAAAAGACTATTCAACACTCAGTGACTTCTGTTGGAAACCAGACCATTTATTTGAATTTAGGAATGCAACTTTAGGAATACTATTTTTTAAAAGTGTTGGCTGGTATGTTTTGCAGAGCAGTTCATCTGTTTTATTTCTGTGAGCAATGAGCTCATCTGTTCGGAGCCTTTATATAAACATGTGAGTTTGGAAATAAACAAATTCTATTCACTAAAAAGATGACCATTAACACAAGTACCTTCTTTTATATCAGACATATATCTGCTGCTTGCATGGAATTAAGTCATTTTAAGTATATTTAGCTGAACTATATTTAAGATTTACAAGGAGCTGCATTGAGACAATAATCATATGAATACCTACGGAGATCACAGAGTAATTGTTTCAAGCCTCTCAAACATAGGGGGCACCACAGGGAAACACAGTTTTATTTGCCTTTGCTTCAGAAACCATGAACAGCTGAACTGTGTTACCCTAGAGGTAGAATAGCAGCAACATTTCCCAGTGGCTGTCTGCTTTGTAGATTAATCCAAAGAGTTGACAATAAATTCAGATACCACTGAAAGCTACACAAGGTTTTGTATCCATGAATTACAGGTGTTTTAAAAATAGTTTATATTAAGGTCTTGAGAAAGGTCTAAATGTTGAGAAAGAATGCTTTTTTGCTGTTTATTGAGTTTACAATATATTCAAATAATGTTATTTCAAAGGTGCTAAACTGTGCTTCTGTTAGATGTATGCTGCCATTTCAGAGATATAAGCAAGTCCAATTTAGCCACCTTCTTTTAAAAAATTGTCTTTTACCCAATTTCAGATAGATGTGCCACTCCTGTTGACAGTGCCCTTAGAGGTTTCCATGGCAGAAAGCGAAGAGCCTGAGTAAGTACTGCCCATCCATTCCCTTTTGCCTCACCTATCATTCCTATCATCTTCTTCATTTTCTCCTCAGCAGCACAGCCATAAAACCTAACCTAAGTGAGACGACCTAAGCTAAAAAAAAGTTTGGATTTCAACTTATTCTTAATACTTATTATTGCTCCATGGGACAGAAATATAAACTGAAGAGCAGAGAGTCCTTAAGGCAGCATTGCCACTGTGGAACCTCAGAAATGTAGTTCCATGCAGATTTTATCTGACAACCTGTGGAGCTCAGAAGTGTAGTTCCATGCAGATTTTATCTGACAACAAAGCAATTTGAAGATCTTTTCCCCTTGGCCTTAATTGTGTTCTTCTACTCTCTGCCCCAAATTAATGTCTCCTCTTCTCTCTTCTTTTTTTTTTTTTTTTTTGTTGACACTTTTCTTGAAATATGTCATCAACACAACAAAGAAGGCAGAAAACTAGATAAGGAGAAAAATAACACATAGGCAGAGAGGGAGTATTTTGCTCCATATAAGCAGTAAGAGCACACAGCGCTCTAGTCCTCTCACAATATTCTTGCTGTTCCCTAGGCTTTGACATTGATGATGTCACCCCAATAAGTCAGTGACTGAACTGGGGACAGAAACCTAATCCTTGTCCTGATCTGATGTGCTGATTTCCCTATCTATCCTATTTACTCCTTAGGGGGTTGACCACAGCTGTTGGAATAGCACCTGAATTTTCAGAAGTGCTATTTTAACTCAGTCTTTGGGCAATAAAGTTATTGGTAAATGTTTATCATACTGGTTTTTGCTGTGAACTTAATTTGACTTGGATTCAGTTCACTCAGGCAATTTACACTCAGAGTCTTGAAATTATTTGCTATGCCAAAAAGATTATTCTGCTTTTTCAATATAGGTGCTTTAGCAAAGTCCATTTAAGTGAAAACAAAACAAAGCAAAACAAAACAATATATAAATGGTGGGTTTTGATGAAATATACAGAGCTTAAGACCTTCTACACTTGATTATATTTAGATGTATTGAAAAAGAGTTTATCCACCAATTGCCTAATGCAGACCATATTTAACCAGGTATTCTGTGCTTTCTTTTCTTTTAAATTCAGAGCAAATTTTTAAAATCCTTTTTTATTTTAACAGGTATTGATAAATGTGTAAAACTCCCTTTGATTCGGAGATATTTTTTTGAAAAGATGAGAGATATTTTCTAATTGAAAACTGGAGTGGAAAATGTAAGAATTTTTTATTTCCTATGTTTTATAGAGAAAATACTTTTCTGACAAGCTAGAACTTCTCTGATAACTTCCTAATAATATTTTATTTTGTTGCACAAAGCAGTTTGAGAAAACTTTACTTTTTTGACTTCTATAAAAAATGAGAAAAATAACAAATGTGGTTTTATCAGTCACCACAGCCAATCAGTCTCTTCCAAAGAAAGAAAGACATCACATTGCCTTCAAAAATTGGCTGTAAAAGTATCATCTTCTAATTCAAGAGCTCTATCCTCTGTATATAATAAAACCATGTATTTAGAATTGCATCTGCTTCAGATTATTAGTTGACAGAAATAAATTTAATGTCTTGCTAAAGCATTTTAGCACAGCAGAAAGAGCATAACAGAGCTGTAGTCTTTTCCATCTTGTATGGTAACAACTGGCTTGTTTACAAAATTTTGAGTAATTAGGTGCTGAGGAAGTCCACTTAAGACAACTGCATTTACTTTGCTTTTGGAGAGATTAAGTGTTTCGAGCTGTGTTTTTATTCCTTTCAACTGTAAGTGGATGATTAAGCATTAGAAAACACAAGTTCAACTTGACTTTCAGATTCTCAGATTTGAGTTTGCAGCATTAGCAGTTACTACATTGCCTTGTAGCTTGTCCTATTTGAAGGGAAACAACTACAGGTCTGCATTATAAAAAGATAAAAAGTTGGTGATATCAATTTTTGGCTTGCATTTTTGACCAAAATTTCACTGCTAGTAATTTTTAAGAACAAATTTGCAGTGGACATGCAGCTCATTTCATAATATGACTGAGGTCATTTAGGAAAACATCTTAACACTGCTGCCCAAAAGAAGCTTTTTGCAGGATTTTGCCAGTATAACTTTGCAGAAAAGTCTTACTGGTATAGACAAACCACAAGAGCCAATTAAACAAAAGCTTGCAAAGACCAGATCTTCGATGGACACTTCCTGTAGTAGTGTGATTCTGTAAGGGGGAACTCTTTACTTTGGGCAATGAAGACTTCTATGGTGTGTGATATGCAGTTCAAGCAAAGTCAACAGAAAACTTCCTTATGATCTTGAGGTGTGGTGGTTATAGACTGTGAAAACACTGGTTCAAAACTTGGCCTTGTCAAAGCTTGGATACAAGTATTCCCTGGATTCTTCTTACTACTTTCAGCCTTCAAGAAGCAAACAAACAAAAAAATCACTGACTCCAAATATGGAGGTAGTCCTAGCTTCCTCTGCATGTTAACCACTGTGAGCTGACAGCCCTTTCTCTCTCTTTTTGCAGCCCGAAGAGCCCTTTTCTCTCATTTGCCTGTGAATAAACCCAGCACAGCTGTGCCAGCCATGCTCCAGGGCACGTCTCAGCAATAAAGGCCAGGCAGCTGTGGTCTCTTCCCAAAGAAGGCTGGCCATTTGACTAGGAGCTTTAGAAGGAGATATATAGACCACATCGTGGAGAAAAGCGCCAGCTACATGTGATGGCCGGGAAAATCAGTCTGGTAAGAGAATTAAGAGTACACAACCTAACAATGATTCCTTTAATGTGCTGTGGATTGGTAATGTTTTTGAACAAAGTAGAAGAGAATAGCCTAGAGTGCCTGCAGAGGAGAAGGAGGAGGAAACAATACCCTTATTGTCTTTTAACAAAAAACAATTCTGAAGTGTACTTTAGCAAAACTCATGGCTTGAAATCTTTTCTCTTTCTAGTTCGGGACTGATGTGCAGCATGTTCCCCTGGTGTTCCCCCATCCTTAATTGCATGTATACCCAAAGGCTATTGTCCTGAGCACATTTTACTACTGAAAGGAGGAAAAATCATTGAATGGTTGAAAAGCTGATTGACAAGTATTTCCCCTCCCCACCTCCCCCTCCTGAATTTTTAAATACTTTCAGCAGTGCTTCCTTATGGTCTTAGACAATGCCACCGACCCTTTTACAAATCATTGTACACACTAAAAAGTGAAACTTTATACACAGCTAAAATGAAGCTTTTTGGCCAGGTTTTGACAGCTGTTATTCTAAAACAATGTTTTGGCTCTGGTCAAAAATATGACTTTATTTCCTTTTGGGTTTCTACCAGAAGCCATATGACTCTGTTTGATAAATGTGGAGGAGGGGTGGGAGCAAGAAAGCAGGGAGCTCTTTCAGCAGCTTTCCCAATAGAGCACAGACTGCAAAAGGAAATTATGAAGGAATCTCATTTATCCAAGGTGTTGGGTGTATGGTAGGTGGTCCCTGAGATACTATCTGAAGAGAGGAGGAAAACATGCATCACACATTTATTATCAAAGATGAGGACCTGCAGTGCAAGATCAGGAGATGAGACTGCGCTTTGAATTTTTTACTCTTCTCTGAAAAGTGAAAAGGTATTTATGCACAGGGTGGTATTTATATTGCTTTAAGAGTCAGAAGTTGCACCACCATTAGGTTCATAAAAGTGTCAGGTGGAGCTAAGGTAGGTGGGGAGTAACCTGTGTCTTCACATGCACTTTATATTACTTGCTCAAGTACCTAACTTACATTTGTAGGCTCTCTGCTTGGCTTTGGACCATGGGTAATTGCTGTGGTTGCTTTTGCTAAAACCAGTTCTGGTTAGAGATCATATCAGCATAAGTGGCCATCCAAGCACCTGGGCAGGCTGAGCTGACACTGCCTGAGTCTGTAAGAGTTCTGAAACACAGCAGCGTCTGAAAGGTGATGTGAGCTGAGGGGACCTCTGAAAAACTGCCAGGTTTCATCAGAAAACCATTACTGGCTGCAGCAGGTGGTAACTTACAAGTATAGAAATTATTTATGTGGGGATTAAAATAAGATGTTTAAGTACAAGTTGGTTGGGATTTACAGAGATGCAAGGAAATGAAGTCTAGTTCCTATTACGGTATTACCTGCACTAAACAGGTTTGAAATTCCCTTTTAAAGGGCACTTTTAAGCAAAAAGCTTTCAGTTGAAGCTTTCAGGTGAACCTTTTTGAGACCAAATCCCACTAAACTTTGTCAAGTTTGTCACAGTGGCACAAGCATAGCTGAATTCTTTCCATCTCCCCCAAATACTGCAGAGGGGAATATTGTTGCAGCAGGATTAATTTAGGCCTTCTACACTGTTCTTTCACCAAAACATGACTATTCTGAAATTTTCCAAATCTAGGATGAACAAATAAATTCTGGAGGTAGGGTTTGGAATGTGTGTAAATAGAGATTCTTAGAAAATATAGTGGAAAAAAGAAATAATATGTTAGTTTCTCTGCATCAGGATGCCAGCAAGAAAAAACTCTTTTAAAAAAGTGTATGTTTATGGTGCTTTGTTTGTGTGTATATGTCAATATATATGGATTTCTCCCTTAAAAAGTGGATTTTAGGAGTTGTTATCTTTTGCAAGTCATAATAAATATAAAGAATTGAAAACTGTGGACAGAGGGGATACATGTGACAGCTGTCAAAGACACATTCACCCACATGGAGTACATGAACTATTTAAATTTACCAAGGTCACTATGATTTGTTGGATAACTGCTGATCCTGCAAGGTACTTTGCATGACTGAGTAGATGTGCATGATATGCCAAAGGAAACATTTTATAAATTTTGGAAGGTGAAAACAGCAACATGTTTTCATTTAAATTAAAGAATAATTCAAAATCCATGAAGTAATGAACAATTTTTAATAGATTATCTCAGTGTATCCTATTAATATTCTGGCAAAAAAAATGTATTTTTCTGAACTGGAAACTAGAATATTTCTCAGTATTCCTTATCTGCCTTATTTGCAATGCCTAATGTAAAATTTACTGGCTAGTACATCATAGCAATTATGAAGATGAAGAAAACAGCAACAATCTAACAAACTGCTTCTGTTATTGTCAAAGAGATACAGTCTTCTGGTATAAGATTGGTATCACTTTCGTGTCAACTCTCCTCACTCCCCCATCTTTGGTAGAGAAAGAGAAAAAAGAATTTACCACTAGCAATCAGGCCTGGACCTGGTACAATGAACAGGGAAGACAGAATGGATGGCTGCTTGAGAAACTCATTAGGACGTTCTCTATTTAGTTCCTTACCTCTTAATCTTAACAATACAATAGATGGATAAATTAAAACAATAGTAATGATTCCAATTTTTCTACCTAATATATTCAAAACTAATTTCTTCCTGGAAATCTAGGTGAATAAAACTTTGCCAGGGGGATTCAAGCAATGCAGCAATTTATTACAACTTTCTAGGAAGTGGACACATTATTATCTGCACTCAAGCACAACAATTTTTAGAAAGTATTAAGGAGCTTTATAAAATGTGTCTTCCTTCCTTCATTTGTTTTCCTTTATAAATATTCTCTTCAGCTTGGTAAGTGCCAGCACTTTTTTTTTCTTCTACTTTTTAAGAGAAAGACATCTGAGGGTGTTATAAGCGACAGTATTCCATATGCAAGATATTTTTACTGGATTGTTTTAAGGACTGAAAAACCTGGAAATTGATAAACTGGAGAGGCCCAAGGTCCATCAAATCCAATATTTTATCTGAGAGGGTAACCACTTCATGATGGTTGCGAAAAGGAGATATTGAAACTTCACTGTGGGAATGGAATAATCTTCCCTTCAGGAAAAAACTGGCCTTTTTCTCTATTAGCTATTGCAATAATTAAAAACAAAAGCAAAATGTGCAATTTTATTTCTATAAATAATATCAGATTGTAGCATTGGCTTTTCCTGTTAGCCTTGTAAACTTCCAAACACTGTATTCAGGAATTCCTGTGCCAATGAAATGTAGACCTGACATTTATTTCTCTGTTCTTTAAAACAGTACTCATTATTTTCACTGAAATACTGCAGCAATCTAAACCAGATGCTATTTTTGTTCAGCTATTTTAGTTTAGAAAGAAGAGAAAACTAAGGAAGTATGTGCTCTAGTCCTCCCTTGCTCTTTCTCTGTTCTTCAAGCTATTTTGTACCTACTGTGATGACAGGGATCATAGTTTAAATGCACTTCCCATTAACAATGTAATGTCTTTTGTTTTTTAAAGGTAATGGGAATATCTTGTAAAATTCTTGGAAAGGAATTGTTGGAAT
Source organism: Scolopax mira (assembly GCA_004320125.1). NCBI lineage: Eukaryota > Metazoa > Chordata > Aves > Charadriiformes > Scolopacidae > Scolopax > Scolopax mira. Next base: position 585,221 of record BJBW01000577.1, read on the forward strand.
AGTCCTTTAAAAGGAAGCGTTGAAAATCTTACAACTTAAAAAGCTTCATAGGTACATTTCTCTTTCTGTAAAGATTTTGTGGATTATTGTGGATATCTTCAAAATATCTAGTCACCAAATTAATAGGAGACTGTGACATGAATTGAACAGTATAGGTAAAGCTCCAAACTGTATAAAGAAGTACTGAAATCATTGCTTTTTCCTTGCAAATGGCTGTGGTTAGGCTAAATGCCTGAAACTTAGGATGGGTTGGATTTTCTTGTCTCTTATTTAACCAAGTCAGTTCTGAGTTCTTAATTCAGTGCAGACTTTTTTTTTATCAATATTTTAAGGAAGAAATGCAAATGTTAAGGTATTAAATTTGCAGATTCTTGTTGTTAATTTTCATTCTTCTCCCAACCACCCCAAAAATCCAGAACAAAAACCCAGTGATTGCGTTTTTGATAATGCATTGCATTCTTTACAAAGATTTAAATTAGAAACACCATGTAAATGTAAGGTACAATTGTATTTCTGCTTCGCTGGTAAAGCTAATAACATTGCTTGTAAACAGGCCTTGAGTGGACTCCACAATGAAGTCTAGTCCTCCTGAGCAGAAACTGACAATTATGATGCCATTCTTGACAGTTATCAAAACTTTCCTTAAATACCTATGTTACTTGATGTGATGAAAAGCTAACCACAGTGAACAAAGACAGGACAGGAGGAGATCACCAACCTCTTCAGGGCAAACAGAGCATTTTGACTTGGATACTCCTAGGACCACCAAAGGAAAGTGATAGGATTAGTGGGAAAGCCATTGAGAGGAACACCATGAGACTAAAGGGGGTTACTACCTTCAGGAGGACAGGGGTTTTTGTGGAGTGCTGGGACAATAAAATTTTAGAACTGTGTAAAACTTATGGAGTGTTTAAATGGGATGGAGAAAATGTGAAAGAGTTATGGGATGTTTAGGGGCAAAAGTGAGGAGAGAGGGATGAGGGTGAATCAAGGGGTGAAAAGTATGGGACAATAAAGAAGGGGAGAAGAGGGATCAGTGAAGTGTAAACAGGTGGCTGCAGAGATCACATGAGGCTGCATGTGATCTCTGCAGTTTATCTTCCACTCATTAATGTGTATGCTCTCTATTCTGTGCATGTGACAACATCAGCAAACTACAGAGTGAGTAGGACATGAGATCTGAGTGCCAGTGGCTGGAGTGGGCCCTCAAGGGCTCAGATCCATGGGCCAGTAACAGGAGGAGACCATGGTCTGAGGGCCAGCAACCAGAGAGAGACTGAGCACCTAAGGCCAGCTGCTGAAGAGACACATATTATTTATGTATATATCCATTATTAGGAGTTTCAATCCTCTCCTGGCAGGAAGGGAAGAGCAGGATGAGGCCATCTGCGCTCTCATGTTTGTGTGAGTGCTGCTGGTGTCTGCATGGGTATTAATATGAGGACCACTCTGGCTGTTTTGGGTCTGTGTGACCAGGCATGTGCATGCTCTGTGTGTGTACCTACCGAGAACACAAGCCAAGCCACGCTGCTAGGTGTAACTGAGGCAGGGACCTGTAGGATTCTCAACTCCGTTGGGCCAGGACAGGAGGGATCAGCTGGGACCGCCATCCTGACAGGTTCAGCCATCTCTAACCAGTGACAAAGATGCAAGCTCTAGGCGGTCTGCTCCAGACCTTTAATGTCCCCAATCCTAAAGGGTTTTCCTGATATCTGTCTACAATTTAAGATTACAATTTCCTGTTCCATCTCTGCTTTCTGCTTCTTTGCCAGAGAACATGGAGGACAGACCATGTTTGGAGACCAGTGCAGGTTAAGTAAGAACACAAAGACTGCAGTGGTTAGCTGAAATGGTCTACAGTTCTCTCCAGAGTGCTGTTGCAAATTCAGTGATATTTAATGTTTTCCAGTGCAGTCTCAGCTTCACATTCTGTAAATTTAATAGACTCTGGCCATGTTATATCACCTATTACTTAATACATTGAGCAGGCTTGAACTGAGACCCAAGTGAAACCTTAGTGAACTCCACCTGTTGCATCCCTCCATCCCGGCAGCAAGTCTTTCTCAGCTATTCTGTGGGTTCGTTTATCCATCAAGATCATATACAACAGTAGTTTAATCAAGACCATAGGCCCCTGGTGTGGCTATGAGAATGACACCTGAGAGAGTATCAAAAACCTCATTAAGGTCAGGATGTATGACACTACTGCTTCTCCTCTTCTGCCTCTGTCCTGTTATCCTGTCATGGAAAGGAATTAGATTAATTTGAAAAAATTTGTGCTTGACAAATATGTATTGGCTGCTACACCAGTCCTTTTGTTATACTAAGAGCTGTTGCACTATTGGTGACCCCAAATCAGGGAGATGCTTCATAAGCAAATCAGCCAAATAGTACTGGAAGGACGTGCTCAGTGATTCAACCTGCACCTGGACAATCACTTTCAGACACAAAAAAAGTCCCTGGCATATGATACAATCCACTCCATAACTGAAGCATTAGTAAAATATTTCATGTGTTAGAACTGCAGGACAATAGCACTTTGGTTAAGAAGCAGACATAACCTGCATGAAAAAGAACATATATAGTAACTTTACATCATTGCTAAAGCAATCCAAAGAATCCCATTTAAGAATATAACTGTCCCAACAGCAGCACTTATTGATGATTAATATCGTTTGGTTTTAATCAGCTTTCTGATTGAGTATATTTTTTTAGTTAATTATGTTCCAGTTAAAAGTTTTTTTCATTGAAAGTTTTAACAGCACATCTTAATTTCTCACTTACTGCTATAATTTTTTAAATCTCTCGCAGTGATTCTGCATTTCCATTTTATAAAATGATTCTAACATGATTTGTCAGAAAATTACAGCTGAATTGCATTACTTTAGAAGAAGGTTTCTATAATTTATTTGCTGAATGAGGCCTAGGAAACCTGGGTTTATTTCTTCCTTCCACTATCAACTTCCTCTTATAATTAATGAAAAAAAACTGACAGGACCTCATGTTACTATGATTTGTTTTATTCAGAAAGTTTCATGCTAATGCAACGTTAGATCCATATGCTTATCAAGATGTGACGGAGGAAAAGCAATCTCTGTTTGTGGGAAGAGTAGATGAAGGTGTATATTCCTGAAAAGCTATAATTTTATTCAGTCATCTTCTAGTTTGCAGTAGTTTCCTCTTCAGACAACGAATGACACTGGCTGTGACCTAACCTCTTTTTCATCAGTTCATATACCAGTTTCAGGCCGTTTTTTGTAAAAAAATCTGTTATTTCTGTGCATGATTTTCTAAGATGACATCAATCAATCTAATATAGGGGCTTAATTTAAGCACAGGTATGTTGACATCTTCAGTGCCTGCCCCAGGAGAAGTAGAGGTCATGCAGGTTGATTAACATAACTGTCTTTGCTGAAAAACAAACCAAACCACACATAATTTATAGCTGCATATCTATTAGCAAGGTGACAGGAATAGTGGCACATGTGCTTTTGATCAAGGTTACAGTAGCATATCCTCAAACCTCTATATCCATAGTATGAATGGATGTGGCCCTGATACATTCCTATATCTGTCCTAAAAGACAGAGCCAAGGACGTGCTGAGAAATGTGAATGTCGTGTTTGCTACTCTCTTTCCCAAAACAACGTGAATTCTGTTTTCTGGGGGTGGTAACTTCATTTTTGTGAATGGTTTTGAGGTTTCTCATGCTTCTTCTCATTTCTCATTATTCTTCTCACAATGTTTCTCATTATTCTTCTCTGGATTTCTTCAGTAGGACTGTGGTATAGTGCAATCGCTGACAACCCGTGCTCTAGATTCATCTAGCATCATTAACTTTGTGGGAAAGGGCAGCAGAGAATGCTACTCCAGCAGGCAGAGACACCTGTACTGGCACCATAGTTAGAAAAATCCACATGCAAAGTCATTTCTGACACTCTCAGATCACTCCCAAATGTGAAAAAGAAAAAATGGGAAAGGTTAATGAATGCTCATGTTTTAGCATTTCCTATAACCCACCAGTAAAAACTACATCTCTTAGAAAACACAGTTTTGTGATATCTTTATATGACTAAAGCTATAGCTGCATTGCATAGCAATATTCTAAATATTTAAGAAAAATGTCTGTGTCAAAATGTTTCTATAAGGTACAACAGAGACATTTTTTTTAAAAAAACCAAGGCCTTAAAGTAATTCCAAATTTTGAAAACTTCCAACTCATCACTTTCTGTACTGTCCTGAAAGATGGTATTAAGAAAATAGGCATATCATTGACTGGCTAAGGTACTACAGGGGAAATATTATTTTTTCTCAATTTTTAATAAAAATGGTGTTCATCATTTTTTATTCATTGTTTATTCATTTTCAGTAAGAAATGTTTTCCACTAAGTTCAGATTTCAATATGAAAGCAGAAATCATCTCCCTGAAGAACTTAATTTTCTAGCTATAAGGCTAATATTTCCACAGTGGAGTGTTATTAGATTTTTGGGTCATAGCAAACTAATAATAAAAACAATTACATACATGAAGATGATCTTTAAAGTCCCTTCAAACTCAAACCATTCTATGACTCTATTAATAGGTTCAATAGCCATATCCAAAATTTTCCTCTTGTGCAGATTCATTGTAAAAAGTACTGACCAGATCTAAAAGCATTCAGAGGTATGAAGAAGTGGTGAAAGAAACAGAGGAGCACAGGTCATGAAGGATATGCAGTGTGAAGAATTCATCAGAGTATCACAATTCTTAAATCTGCCTAAGTTTGAGAAAACTAGAAATAATTATTTATCTGATGAACTATTTATTATGAAATACTTTAGTGCTTGAAGCACATTTTCAGATCTTATCATCTGCTAATACTTCAGTTATTTGTCTTTCTTTTATTTTTTGTCTCTCTAAGTCAACTCAACATGTTGTTTATAATTGCTGTTAGTCTCTCTGTCAGATATACACTACATCCCTCCCAAATCTTCTTTTACCTTTTACATAAAGTAAGGCTGGTCTTATTACAGCCTCTAATGGTTGTTAGCCAGATCTCAGAATGTACTTCTCCTGCCTCTTCTTGTGAGACCTGCTTCTCTGTTAATCCTTCCCTGTGACCCATTTCTCTGTAACCTCATCACAAAACCTAATACAATGATTTTGTTAATATCAATGACTCACAAATGTGTATTTTAGATTAATCATCTCTCTAGACTAATAGCAACTCAAGAAAGTAGCTTGTTTCATTATCTCCTTCCACAAACCTTCCTTTGATATTTCCACTGCTATTTTTTCCAATCCATAGCTTACTTGTCCCCTCCAGCTCATAGACTTCTGTAGGTCTTTCTGCCTAGGCTTTGCGCAAACATTAATCTCTATCAGACAACATATTCTTAAGAACTTTTCTGTCTAAATCTCCAACTAAGCATGCAACTCCTCCAAACTCAAATCATCTTGCATCTTTTCTTCTCCTTCTTGATGAATATTATCATCTGAGTTCCATTCTGAATGGTGCAATAAAAGACATTTTCTGCTATGATCATGTCACGTTTCTTTCACTTGCTTACCTCTCTCCCTTATCAAACTCAAGCTGCTTGTCTTTACTGCAGCATCTCCACAGAAACCTCATTTTTCATTTAAGACTCTGGGTGAAGATCCTTCTCTGTCTAGTCCTTCCAAAGTTGTTGCCTGGAGACTGGCTGGGCATCATTCTGCTGGTGGGAGGTGTTGACTGCTAGCCTTTGCATCACTTGGGTTTTTTCCTCCTTTTCTTCCATCATGTATTGATGTCTTTATCTTTATCTTTATCGATGTCTTTTGATTATCTTTATCTTTATTGATGTCATGGGTCTTTATCTTGACCCATGATTTTTTCTCACTTTTGCTCTTCTTATTCTCCCCCACATCCCAACATGGTGGGGAATGAGCAACTGGCAAGTACTTCCTTGCTGGCCAGGGTCAGCACATCACATGTGGAAAAAACAGTTTGACTTTGTTTTTTTGAGAACTCCCCTGATATACTGCTGTTAGGAATCATGCAACTTATAGCCATCTGATGGCAATTGTGTAATTACAATTGCAGGAAAATCTGTCATAATTTGAACAAGCTTGTAGTGAAAGTTTGAGTGTTGCAAACCAGAGTCCTGGAAAAGTTTTATCACTTTTATTTTCAAACTCTTAGATTTTAGAGCTTCACATTTCATTCCTTGTTATTTCAGGCTTTGAGAATGAACCCATACCCTGTTTGAAATGCAGTGGTGGGATGAGCATAGTCTTGCTTCATTTTTTTTTTTCCTTCACTTTTTGAGAATTTCTTTTGCTGGTAGAAACAGACAGTATAAAGTAAATAAATGTAAGTTATAATGTTCTTCTCCCATCTGTGTCTCCTAAATGTTAATGCCATATAAGCACTAAAGCAGATACTTCCAAAAGTACTTGCCCAACTTTAAACTTAAATAAAAAAATCCCTCTTTCTATTTGAGCAAGTTCAAGCCCATTCAGTTTCATGGAGTCATCATGGATGACTTGTTTTTCTACATTCCTGTTTTTCAAGATTAAGAGATCTACTTGCCATAAAAAGCACAGAAATAATAGAAATAGCAGAATAAGGAAATAACTTGCAGCATGTTACTGTCTGGACTATCAAGCTGGCTAACCACCTGAAGGGTTTAACTTACATTTTCTACACACTGTTATCAAGGCAAAAACCAGAGCAAAAAGAAACTGGATTTGAACCAATAGGTAAGATAATATTTCACCACTTGCATAGCAAACAATTTCTGGCAGGTGGCAGGTACTAAAGAATAAGTATGAAACTTTTTGGCAAACTGAGCTTATGAAGTAATTGCCAGCCTGTGTGGCCTCAGCTGCCTAGAGTAGTGTTTCAAGAGATAAAGCACACTAAAATAAAAATTAAATAGCAAAACAAAATCAATCCCTGCTTTATTGAAGAAATATCACTGATTCCTTAAATGATAAAATTTGTCCAAAAGTTAACTCGAGCAGTAGGATCATTAGCATTAACATGGGTCCTTGAATGTACAAAGCACAAGTGAGTCCTGTCAAATGCTGCTGTGTTTCTCCATGCATTGCAGAATACCACAAATTTTATACCAGCTTGTGAGTGAACTGATACGATAAGAATAAACAGATACTAAATTTAAAAACCTATAATAGTTTAAATTTTTATGACATAATCATGACATTCTGATATCTCAAACTACTGGTAATAGAAACATAATTCTATTATATTGCATGATGCATGTAAGTAAGTGTGTTAGTATTTTATTTTAAAAATATTGATGCATGTAATTTTAGGTGTTGAAGTATATAACGTCTTAGCAAAATCAGATCTTAAGTGTTTGGGGAATTATCTTTTCTATTTGTAAAGGTCTTGCACACATAAGTTCTCAAAGCCCATTCTTTTTTGTTGTTGACAATTGTAGTATTTTTGTTGAAAACACTCCCAGAAAAGAATCTGTGTACTTTGTACCTTGAACTCAAAGAGAATTTCTGGGCCAATTTTTCAAGCAAGGTCTGTATGTATATGTAATTTAATTCATGTTGTAAGTGCTGACTTTAGGATGAGAAACTGAAATAAATATGAAAGAAAAAAGAAAGGTAACTTGGTCAGTTTTGACACAGAAGATTTTCTGATTTGTGTGTTGGCTTAATAGCATTGGGAGAAATGTCATGAATATAAGAAATATAAATTCTTATACCACAGAGAAGCCCAAATGGGTCCAAGATCATTTTGCTGACTATTTTACTGTACAGACATAACAGAAGATACAAAGAAAAATCTTCTCATGATCTCAATAAATTAGTAATGAGAAAAATGCTGGACTGTATCAAGGACATGGTTGCTATGCTCTCTTCTCTGGGGGTTGTTTAGCTTCTCTGAATTAAAAAGTCTTTGGCATAACTGTATTCATTGACAGGTGAAACTGAAAACCAGGCCTGCCCTTTCCAGGAGAATGTGGTCGTAATCAGACCTCATATGCAAGACTCTTTTTTTTCTTCTTTAGGCCCCCAAGTATGTCCATCCTTTAGCAGGAGGGATAGAAAGTAAATGCAATCCAGTGGTGCAGTGTATGCACTTCTGAGTTCAGAAAAGGAGGACCAAAAACCCTAATCACTCACTGCCTAACTGCTGGGCTGTAATGAAAATGAAGTGCCTTCTCCCTGATTTTTTTTCAGGTACCTAAACATTATAAATGGATTTCTGTCTAAGAATTCCAGTCTTAAAGAGTAACCAAGGCCACAGGCCAACACTTCGTTCTGAGGAAGCAATCCAGAACATCCCTCCCTGGCACAGACTTTCCTTCTATGCTATATGTCACGTATCGCATTGTGAAGTTCTTCCATGTAGCTGCCTTGCTCTGCTCTGTGAATTACAGGAGGAGTGTGAGGTGTCTCAAGGTATTAACCGCCAGATCAGGTATCAGGACACTCCTTTGTGAATTCAGTGGCTCCAAGCATAAGATCTAAATTTATTGCAAGGGGCTTTTTTTCCACCTTAAAACCTTCAGAGAATTTCCAGACAAAGTTAGTGTTTTGTGGGAAAACTAGACTGAGCTTTGAACTTCATTGGCAGGGATCTGTACTGATGACAGTGATGGTCACAGAGCTTGAATCAATAGGTCTGTATTATGCAAGGTGACACACAGCCATAAGACAATTCAGTATCTACATTAAGGATCTGTTTTACCTGGAAGTGATGACAAGCAGTGCTGTCTCTCGTGTCAAGTCATATCATCTGATACCTATTATGCTTAGGAAAAGCATGAATTTATTTCAAATTCAACCTTATAATTACAGTGGTTTCTTTTATGTCCTTGAGTTGAACTTTGTGTTTAATGTCATTCCATCCTCTACAACTCAAGCTTTTTAGACAAAACATAGTGTTTTTTAAAACCTCTATCTTTAGAGCACAGACAAATAAGCAGCCAGGGATTGAGGGGACCTTTTACAAAAATAAACCAAATTTAAAACTGGTTGAAAGAAAAACACGATATAGTGTCAGATATATTTAATAGACTGGAAGTCATTTGGTAGTTTCTGAATAGAAGTGTAACTGGCTGCATAGAATTACAGAACTGGTTTTGTCTAAGTTTCAGTATTTTTTTTTTTATTTCTACACATTTCTGATTGGGTGTGTGTGTACTAACTTCATGTCTAGCTAAAGCTCAATTTAACAAACCACTTAAGTGTTCACTTAGCAGTAAACACTCTGGTACTGCCATTGATTATGTCAAAGGAATTATATGAATGCCTAAAGTTGAGATTTTTTTCTGCTCAGCTTTATAGAATGGTGCCAAACTTTCCATGAGGAAGCTTCAGTTCAGCAGAATCCCTGTTATTCAACAAAACAGAGAACACTGTGTAAAATTTAAACCAAGTTCTGAATTTCCCTGACAAAAATTAGTGACCTTTGTAAAACTAGGTTTCACTGAAACATCTGAAAATATATTTTTAAAATAATTTACTTAAAAGGTAATAGATTTCTATATCCATATTCTGGAGCACTTTAATTTTACCTTATACTGACCAGCTTTACAGCAAAGTACAGAGAATTTTCAAGTTTTAATATTGGAATTGTGCTGTGAGTATATGTAGTACAGATGTCAGAATCAAGATCTGATTAAGTGTTACTGAGAACAGAAATGTGTATTGACAAGGAATTATGAATTGTCAGCATTTTCAAAATCAGTACATTTAAGATGTGATACAGTGTTCCGCCAGATCAGTGGAAAATGTCCTGTTGATTTCAATGACTATTGCTATTTAGGTAGATAAAAATTCATTTGAAAGGATTTTAAAATTTTTGTAACTTCTTTTATAACTAATTTTCTTTAATAGCTGTGTCTTGATGATTAAGACAAAATGTTAGTATAATACCATGTAACTTTTGCTAAGCCCTAGTGCTGCTTTTATTCTTTCTGAAAATATAATGAATTTTCCTTTTTTCTTCATGAAAATATTTCTATTAATCGAATGAAGCAGACCAAGAAGAATTTGCAAATTTAATTAGACATTTTTTTTCTAGTGGAATTTAATGATAATTTTGTATTTGTGACATTTGTAGGAAGAACTACAATACACCAAATAAATCTGAGGCTCAGATATTAACTCAGTCAGAAACAGACTTCATTCTACACACCAAATTTCTGGGATTTTTTAAGGTTATAATAAAATAAGTTGATTTCAATATTGCAACACTAGATGTCATCACATCATGGTACAACATGGTGAAATGATATTTAAGCTTTTACCAGAATACAGATGAGTGAATAATTCACTGGATTTTGTCTCTTTTGTGTTTTTTTTTCTATGAAATATTCAAAAGGAGATTACAAAGCTCTCTAAAGTACTCCTGACCAGAAATTATTTGCAAGTTTCATCCCATTTTGTATCCTATCAAATGAATTTGAACTGCTTATTGTGAACTCCAAAATTCACAATTAGTCATTGATTAAAGAATATTACTTATGTTCCTGATTTATTTAACAACAGTGCAAAATTATGAGTTGCAAAAAAAAAAAATCAGCTGACAAAAATGGAGGTCTGTTACTAAATAAAAATTTCCAGTAAAGTGTCAGTTAAAGCTTTAAATCCCTTTAAAAAATATTGCAAACTTAATTAAATATGGTAAATGTGTACACTTATGCTTGTCATTTAACTTTCTGTAAAATACTAAAGCAAACAAAAAAAATGTTCCTTGAAATCAACTTCAAATAATATAGTAAAAAATAGATTTTGACCTATGAGTCATGCATTTTTAAAGATTATTGCTCTTCAATTTTGCACTTTTCAGCACAATTGAATTCTGTAACTAATGCTTTCCTGCATATATGTTTGTGTAACTGGGTTAGAAATGACCTTGCTTACACTGGGCAAATTCAGATCTTGTCTTTAAAGTTTTATTTGTTGATAATGTGAAAGAGCAATATACTTTATGAAGTATTTCTTGCTATGAGCTCAGGTCACATCCTACACATTCTCCAGTCCCTGAAACAGCTGCTATTACAGCTATCAACCACCTTCTCCTTGACACCCATATCATACATTTTGGTCCAAAAAATAGGATGTCCAGTCTCCTTATTAATAGTAAAATAATTATTATTTTCAAATTCTCTGTCACTCATAGCCATTCTTTCCTGTACTGTGAAAGCACAGGAAATCTCCAGGGACTTTCAACTACTTCTTGTCCCTTCTCCTTGCTGTTCCTTGCTTCTCTACTACCTCATATTTTTGCTTAGCACACCAAAAGGGAAAACTCCATAACTCCATGAATTTGGGGAAATGCAAACAGAAGAGCTGTTAATTCCAATAAAACAAAAATGAGATGAAAAATGTACAGAAGTACTGCAATATCTGCTTTTAAAACAGCTATAGTTTCTTCCTTTCAGTTTTTAGTTATTAGGGTAATTATGACTTCTGATATGAATTTGCTAATACTGAAAGAACCATTGAATTCAGTACTTTATCCAATGAGTCTTTAACACAAAATGTAATGCCAATATGATTAAAAGAAACTGGACTTTCAACTAACACCCCCAGGATTAGAGAGCAACACACACTCACATTTTTCTACTGGTAGCACAATTCACACCAAATTTTGTTCTGCAAAAGGAAAGGATGAAAAAGGATCCCATAGACCAGACCATGAGGACTATGCTGCTTTCCAGTTAGGCCCCACATTTCCTGGATGACTGATCTACGAATACCTCAATTTTAAAAGAAAAAACAATTTTACCTTGGTTAAATAGAGTTACTGGAAGCTCAAGGGAAGATTTGAGATCATGAAGCATAGTCTCACTGAGAACTTCACAGCAGCAACATCCAGGCATGCTGCTCTTATTGGCATTTCCCATTTGTCACCTTGTTCTTATGCATTCCAAAGATAAAGGGTACCACCACACTTCAGATGCTTAGGTAAAGGTTGCCTGAAAAAGACACAGCTGACTTTAGATGGTTTGCTGTCATTTAGTATGCCCACTTCATACATTTCCTTTACTAGACCGAGATTCCCTTCTTTCTCACTGGCATTAAAAATGTATTCCAATTATTTTTTTATTGCCAATGACCAATGAACTTAAACCATATTTTAGATTAGTTAAACAGTTTAGTTAATCACAATTTTAAGCATTGACATTACTGTGGTTAATGTCTTCGTTATCTGGATCTTAAAATAAACAAATGTTATTGGATATTTGGTTTTTGATTTTTTTATGTTATATTCTGATGATTTATTTCTGTATATTACACATTTGTCAAGGCACCATCATTTATCTGACCCCACTCTAGCATTTCTTTATATTCCACTAATATTCCTAGACAGTGGAACCTGATTTATTTTGATGCAGCCACAGATGCAGTGAGCTATTCCCCGTTTGTAGCTCTCATGGCCTGTTTGCATTAGCTTATGGTCTTATTATCAGCCACTTCTTGGTCTGAAATCAGTGCAAGTACAGGCTAGTGTTCATTGCTGTTGACTGCTTGCTCTGCTTGGTGAGTCCTTAACAGATGTTGTCTACAGAGGATGGTGTAGTCACCTTGGAGAAAACTAAAAAAGCGGAAGCAAGGTTTCTTGAAGCAGATTTTGACATGTCTTTTTGTGACTTAGGGAATGGTAATACAACAACTCAGTGTGATCTGTTAAATAACCTGGAATAGTATGGCAGAAAAAAAAAAGTAAGAAAAGTATGCCTTTATATTTCAATGAAGTATACAACATTAAATCCAACTTGCTGCTATTTTAATGAAAAAAAAAAAAAAAACCTTCAAATTCTGCTTCATAAATATTCAGAAGATCTTCCAACAGTACCTAAGGTATGGTACCTATTTAATGCTAATTACTCCAATCTCAGCAACAGATAAATGGGAGTGAAGAAATGCGGAACTCCTCTGCCTTTTTCTAACATCTCCTGTCCAGTTAATAGACAAAATGAGAAAGAACCCGATTATTTGTAGTGAAATATACATTCCTTTATAGCTTGGTAACATTTAAATGAAAGAAGTACATTTTTTTAAATTCATCTGCTATTAGAAGTCATTTAATAAACATTTCATTCAAATATGAATAGAGAGTAGGTATGCTAGCTGCTTAAAATCTTGATGATTCGGTACCTGATTGCCTAAATGCTGTAGATTTGTTACTATTCTAGTAATTGTTCATGAAGCTGCTTATAAATAATTAAAGTGTTTCAATTTCAGGGATGCAAAGTCATGCTATTTATTGATCTTCTAGATATAAACCTTTGATCCTAATCATCACATAGGAGCACAATTGCCCTCATGATGATCAGATGTAGAAGCTAATTCTCTCACTACTAGCGTAACAAGAGAAGAAAACAGCCATTTTATCACTCTGAAACTTACACTCTACTGCAATAACAATTTGTAACTGTCTGCCATTAAACTCTCCTTCTGCATTTGAGCTTTGACAGATTTTTGGAAAGCTGAATGACAGTCATATGAATTCTTAAAATAGTAGCTGAAGGATGAGAAAAAAACATAGAGCCCAATCCTGCCATGGAAACTGTGTGGGTGCAAGGATCTAGCAGGCTATTACAATCCACCTCTGTCTGTAAGAGACATTAATGACACAAGCACTGACAGAAGGAAGAAAAGAATCGATTCATAGCAAGAACTTTTCACTCATGATAAAATTCAGAATGACACTCAGATTTTGTAGGTACCTAATGTCTGAAATATAAAAGAACATCTTTCTAAGTGCTGCTTCTCATGCTGATATTGTATATACAGACCTAACCCTCCAGGAGTTTTCAGTCTGATTGCATTTCATGCACTGTTTCAGCTTTACAGCTATCATTTTAGTCAAGCAGAAAAATCCGTTTATCGTGTATTTAACTATTTTCTTATTGCAGGACTGAGGTATCAGAAAATATTTTCATAACAGTTGTTTTATCTACCTTCTTACAGGGAGTTTAGCAGATGACAGATTTATGGATGTTTATTAAATAATGGTATTAAATTCAACACAATTACACCTGTCAGTTCACCTATGAATCGTTTACCTTGAGAGAGCTGAGATCATATATGCCTCCTATCATTTGCCAGTAAAAGAAGTGTGAAGAGAATTGTATTACTAAAGGCCACAAAACAGATTTCTGAAAGCCTGCTATTACTTTACCGGTGCGTAAGGGCTACTCTTGTTGTATTTCAATATTGAATCAGATATTGGGTTAAAAGTAATACGGAACTTCATATTTAATACAGTGAGGAGGAGTATATATCAATATTGTCATATTTTTTCTAAGTTCCTCTGACATAAAATTCAACCAAATTATTTAGTTGTTTATATAAAAAAGAAAAAAAAAGATCACTTGACTCAGAATTTACAACATTTTCTATTGGAGCAGGTATCTAAATGAAATAGTAATTAAATATATTAAATTTAAATTATATTAATATTAAATATAAATGATATAGTAATTAAAAAGACTGAGTACATAGCAAGAAGTAAAATCAACAAGAAGAAGTAACCCTATCAAAATACCAGAGGGAACAACTTCCCAAGGAATATTTAGAACTCTATCAGACCTTTCAGTGCAGCATACAGAAAGCCATACAGAAAGACAAATTAACTAATCCAAATTTGATCATCTTAAATTCAAAGAGAGATGATTTCTCACAGGCCTTTCTCCAAGTGGAGCTAAAAACAAAGTTAAGATTTCTGCAACCCTCACATCAGAAATGTGTGAAAATGCACTGTAGCAGCAAGTAACAGCCTACTGTTTTAACTGTGCCCATAAGCTGTAGTGTGGAACAGAATGAGTAAACAGGCTAAATACACAAATGTGATTTTGCAAGGAAAGACTTAAGCACTGCCCTCTCTAAAGGACAAAACTCAATACTCCATAATTTCTTAGTTATTTTTCCTCTTCTCTACTTCCTTCCCTATTCTCTGGGTTTTTTTTTTGCCATGAGGTTAGAGAATATTTAAATGCTTTGAGATTCCAGAATGGAAGAAATCCTAATACTACAATTAACTCTAATACTGTCCTTTTACAGGAATGTTCTTCATCGTGCTTCCAGGACAAAAAAAAAAAAAAAAACAAAAAAAAACCCCACACAATTATTCAGGCCTACTCTTTCATCTTTAATCATACGTGATATGAGCAATGTGTAGACTTGCATCAAGAATAAATGAGCCATAAGGAAGAACAGGAAAATGAGAATAGGTTTTTGGGTTTTTGGAAGAAAGTGTGGCTCTTGACAAATGGATATATTTTTACTCACTGCCACATAATGGGTGTAAGATGTGTTAGCATCTTGACTAGTTTTAGTCAAATTCAGTGTTCTGTGTGTCATTTTCTACTTCTTGCTTCTTAGACATTTTCCTTTTTGGCTCTGCATCTCATGTTCAGGATTACTGCCTGGCCAGCAGAATAGATTCAGTCATGCCCAAGGCTGATATACCCTTGCTGCACTTGTGCCATAGCTTCATCTTTACAACTAGGCCAACTGTTGATTGGGTAGCAATAATGCCATCAGTTTACTTTGTAAGTTCTTGCTACATTAATGAGACAAAAAAAGATATCAACCATCAGCATAGTCCTTTTGTTTGCCAGATAATAATAAGGAGCAGTTTATGAACTCTGTGGGAGCTTACACCACAAAGCAGTGCTTTGCACAGCTCACAGAGAGCCATGTTGTCTGTTGATGTAATCACCATGCCAGAACTAATTAAGCTCAGAATGACAATTTCCAGATAAGGCTACTGCAAAGTTCCATATAGAAAACCAAACTACACCAGATCAGAAAACCTCTTGGCCTAAATGCCTCTACATACACAAGGACAGATCTGTCCCACTTTTGTGAAGCACTGTAAATGTATTTTTTCCTTCCAGTTCTGAAAAAAAGAAATTGGAGCAATACCATCTGTGCAAGCTGAATTATAATATGAAGACAACTATCATTTAGGAATGTCGTATTCTAAGTTTACCCTTTGTCCTCATACGATGGCAGATTATGGCATGGGCATTTAAAATGCACAGGGCTGGTGGGAGATTTTAATATTTTAAGACATAAAATCATTAATTTTGCAAAAAGTCAAGGCTGAAGTGAAATTATCAGTTAAAAAAAACTTGTAGCAGTGTCTATGTGAAAAAACTACTGGGCATTTGCTCTTCCACCCTGTCAGTTTGATTGTTCATCAATTGTCAGGGAAGCTTGCACTCATATAAGAAAGGGACCTTGTAAAACCCTATAAAGGGAATGTGAGTAAGCAATATTGGGATTATAGACTACACTGGTAATGCTCAGTAAAGTCAAAACTGTAGTATTTGTACGTATGCATGTACGTACATGTGTTTATATAGAAGTTGGAAAAAACCCCACTCCTCAGATGGTTACATACCATTGTGTTATTCTACAGTAGAAATGATACAGTTTTAAAGTCTTAAAAATACCTTAACGTTTTCATTGAAATAAATTTCAGGAGAGACAGTAGGGAACTCAAGAGCAGTATTCTTTCTAAAGTGGTATCAGACAAAATTGCCTTTAAAATAATGAATATATAGCAAACAAACAAACAAGCAAGCAAACAAATCTGGAGCTCATTTAGTAACTAAACACTAAAACTAGAAGGGTCTGTAATCCATTCAGTTAACCACACTCTCACAATACAACGAAAATGTTGATTCCAGTGAAACTGATTCTGCCCCTCTGCTGAGCAGAACTAGGTACATGGCTCTTGCAGATCGCCTGGCAAATGAAGCCAAAATCAGAGATGCTGAAGGGCAAATTATGTTATTTATACAGCCAGTCCTTAAACAGTTTATAACAGTCACCTATCCCAGGAAATTTACTTCTGTAGCAATGTTTATCTCCAAAAAAATCTTTGTAACAAGAACTGACTCCATAGATTTTATCTCCTAATGCTTGTCTGTCTTCCTCTACTCAAAGCCATAGACAGTGGCTTTTAACAATAGGCACTACTTTTTTTTGTTGTTTGTTTCAATTTTAATGGGAAATTTTATAGTGCAGATTCACTGGGTGAATTAAACAAAGTATTGGTAATACCATTACATCCTGATTATTTTACAAGAGTGTCTCTTTCACAGGATGTGTTTTACAAAAAGAAACTGGTTTCCAAGCTGCACAAAGCTTAGATGTACCCTTCAAATGGAGGATAACAACAGGGAAGAAAAAAAGTCAGAATCAGTAGATATATATATATGTGACAGTATATATATATATATATAATATTAGGTAAATAAAATGGGGGAATAAAAGAAAAAGAAAAAAGAACAAGGTGGGGGGGTTGGTTGTTGTTTTGGTGGAAAGTCATTGGCCCTTGAATCTTCCATAAGATACTGCAGAGTTATCAAAGAAAGACTGAAATACATTTTTCACCCTATCTCTTTTATACAACTTAACCACAATATTAGCTTGAACTAGAAGAATTTCTTTAATTAATCTTATTCTAAACCCACACATATTTCAAGTATGCACTGTTCAGTATTCCAGAACAAATATTTCACTCTTAAAATATACTTTAATGGAATTTGGTTGCTATTCAGAAATAAAGATATTGTGACATGAACTGATTTACTTTTTACAAATATTGTTACTCAGAAAGTCTCTTTTTTTAGGTGTCAGATTATACATGAGCCAGTCCTGATGATCTTATCCAAAAGCTTTGTTCACAATATTCATACTAAAAAATGTTTGCAAACTGTTGGATGTAACAAATCACTATTCATGATGCTAAGTTAGCTAAGTTACACTGTGGTCTTTCTCATTCCTAGCAACATGATGGAATAATTAAAAACAGAGTCGGCAATGTTTTAAAGGTGATGTGCCTGATTGTAATCAGATACTGAGCCTTCTGGATTACAGATCCTACATGTCACTGATGTCTTACAAACACAAGGAGGGCTCTCAGCCTCTACCTAATCTGAAGTTCTGTGCACTCATTTTGTGTCATTTGTCCAGGTGACTTCTTACAGATTTTTGAGTTTGTAAATGCTTTTACTTCTACATAAATAAATGATAAAATTGCTGAAAATATATGGAACTGGAAATTTATAAATACATCTGGAGTTATGTAAATGTTAATTCATTTTTATTAAGTATGTAAGACAGAGCTGTCATACCTTCTTTTTGCAATATCAGACAATTCTTTAGACATTTTTCAGACCATATATGGTCTCGACAAGCTAATTTTAGTTTGAAAATCTCAGAGATATCACAGAACAAAAATATTAGAGTTCAAGCTTAGATGAATTGACACTTCAAGAGATCAGTCAACTAGTATTCTGTGTACTGTATAAAGCTCAAGAAATAGCAGTCATAGAACAGGATTGGGAAAAAATGTGTTAATTTATAATGACTGAGGTTGATAAAAGATTTTTAGAAATCCTAGCTGAAACAAGCACAAAAATAATTTCCTTGAAAAAGTCAAGTTAACCTTTTTATTTTAATATGTATTTAACATTTAATGTGGTAGTTATTAATGCCAATATTTTACTATGCATTTGGTATGCTGAGTAAAGGGATTCTGGTCTTGTCCATCCAGTATAGCCAAAGATATTATGCTCCTTACGAGCCTTGGCGGCTACAGAATATTCAGTACATATAACATTTAATTCTACAAGTCTATAACATGAGAACAAAAGTGGAAGAAATATTAAAGTTAATAGTGACTCAAAGATAAAGAATCCTAAGTTCTCCATGAATAATTAAAGTGAGGAATTTATGAAATTCACATGTTCATAAAAGGATAAAGCTCTGAATGGTTTTCAAAGACAGAAGTGAATATGGCAACCAGTTTTAAAGTGTTACCTCACAAATTACTGAATAGGGATATTTGGAGTCATTGCTTAGATGAGATCACTCTGGACAACACTTTAATTATCTTAAAAAGTAAAATTGCAAAATATTTTTTATATTAATTTTAAGTCCTATAAAAAGCAGGTAGAACACCTACCCAGCACACCTATAGGGTGAAAAAATAGAAAAATATTTTATATTGGATACTTTTTCATAGATAAAATATGAATTCATGATCTGAACATTTGAGGAATAAGTGTCAAATTAAGACTACTTTGCAGGTATAGCTGTATGACAATTTTTTAAAATATATTTAACCTTTTCATAATTAATAAATATATATAATCTACATAATATATATATACATATTGCATGTACATATAGTATATATTGAGTTTTATATACTGTATGAAGCATGAGTGTATGTAGAGAGAAATGTAACTGAGCAGTAGAAATGCAGGTAATACAATAGGAAATTTACCTTACACGGCAGTCTCCTTGCACCTAGTATTTTGCCATTTTTTGGTCCTCATAACCAACTCCCTCCAATCTAACAGCCCCCTCAACCTCTGGGTCTACAGATTATGCTTTACTTCAGTGACTGGTATTTTTAAGGGAGTATGAATAACTGGAGATATGGTTTATGCGTGTGGAAATACAAGGCAGAGAGAACTTTGTGCATAGTAGGTTTTAGCCTGTTGCCACCTTATTTTTATGTTATCATTGTGTGTGTGTGTTAACATAAAATCACTGAAGGGATTGTAGGCTATGATTTTCAGTAAAAAATCTTTTTCAAAGGAGGATGGTAAATATAAGAAATAATTAAATAAGAAAATATCAAAACAGACTCATTCTCAAAGAATCAATCTAAGCTGTCAAATGATGGCCTTCATTGAATCATCTGTGAACTATTCCCTTTGGAGTTCACCATGGAATGAAATACTAGACTATTAAAGAGATTGAGATTTGGCTAAGGATATGCTGCCCTGCTGGTGACTGATATCTGATAAGCAACAAAGCTGCACTGCATTTCAACATGTAGACGTAACGCATAAGAAAGAATTTTAATTTCATATAAGTTTATTGCATATGTAGTATTTTAAAAGAAGCTTAAATATCTGTAAGTTGTGTAATTACTCTTGAGAAAGGCTGATAAAAAAACATTTTCACCTGACCTATCAGAGAGGACGTAACTAAACTAAAAGCGGCTTATGTTCTTGAAACACTTTGAAAAAAATTACCTGGATTATAGTGATTGTCTGGCTTTTTGTCAAGATGAGGAAAAATTGTTTACATATTTACACTACAATTAAGAACATTTTTATCACTTGTGTAATTCAATGTTATCTTGATTAAATATTCTAGGAACTTACCAGAAAATTCAGTGAAAAATTTAATATCTTTAACCAAGATGTCAGCTGAGCTGTCAAAGAGAAAGTCAGGATGTCTCTTTTTTAAAATAATGTAGATTTAACTTGTCTGTGAAGTTTGTTGGAAGAATAGTATGATTCAGAATAAAAAGGGCTTCAATTTTATCAGTCAGGGTCTATAACACAAATCAGACCCAATTTTGCCTATGTAATTAGGAAAAGAGAATCAAACTCCAACAAAAACATGACACCCTGAGTTTTGTGTCTGAGGTGACTCAAGTAACTTTTATGTGGTCCCTTCATGGTCCCTTTAGGCCAGCCTTGCAGGACATTAACACAGTACTTGTACCGATGTAGAGGCCTTTTCTACTTGTCTGAAGTAATAAAAAGATCAAATGTGGTATTATTAAAAATCATAAGACAAAAATATACAATAGAGTAAGTGCTTAACTGAATATGATTTGCTGTTATTGTACTACATTTAAAACCAGGTCACATTAAACTACAGAAAAAACAAGGTTTCTTGTGGGTAGACTGGTAAAATGCTTTAGGTGTATTCAGTCCTTGAATACAGGGGATGCTTTGACCACAAATATTTTTTCATCCAGAAATCACAAATAAGAGAAAATCTCCATATGACAAAATATCTGCAATATCCTCAGTTCTCATTCTCAGGATGAGAATTTCCTCATTCTATGATATTTGCATTATAAACCCAAAGGTTGCATTTCAGGAGTCACAGAACATTTCCTGGGAAAGAGGTTATCACATAACATGAGCTCTTGAACACTCTTGATGCAATAGTTTCCATACATTTTAAGTGGCCTCCCCTTATCTTCCTCTCAAACACATACCTTGCTCTTAATTGCAAGACATTTTGGAAGGAAATTTCGCCCATTTTTGTGGGAAAGATGGGAAGAAAATGTATTTCCATTAGCGAAACCTGGTCATAGACTTAGCTTTCAAATAAATTGCTAATATAGGTGTAACCGACTATCTCTGCAATACAGCTTTTTCATTTACCAGCCTGTCTCCTTGCCGCAATTTCTAGTGAAATATTCTGAAAAGAGCTTTCTGGGAAAGACCTTTTTCCTGGTTATATATCCTAATCTAACATGGTGTAGGATATTGATAAACGCTTCAACTTTTATGTGAAGAAGTGTTAAAGATGATTTTTTACTGCAAAAACTTGCAAAAGTTTTAGAGAAAAGGAAATGATAGAAAAATCTCACTGTTGTACTGTATATCTGTACTGTATATCAAAATAGTAGAAATATACTATTAACTTACTATGATGCACAGATAGTTGATTGACATTTGATATCTTGCAATTATTTTTCAAAACTTTTTTCTTGTCCTGACCCACATATCCATGCTAAATTTCTGTGTGATATGAAAGATAATTTAAATTATTTGTTGCTAAGTTCCTACAAATCATGTAACAGAAATTCTTGGAGAAGTTAATGCTGATCTTTATATTTACATACACATATATTGCTTTATCTTTTTCATTTTACACAGTGATCCAGATGCCAATAAGATGTTCAAGGAAGAAGAAGCTTTCAAATAATTTATTTGTGAACAGATTGTACTGTATTATGCATAGCCATACTGTGATTTGTTGATGAGACAATGTTTTGCATAGGACAGATATTGATCACTGCTTTCAAACTGTTTTCGGTATCTTCATTTCCTTATTCCACTGTGATGTAGCTCAATATACCAAGCTGTCAGTGTGGTTTTCTTTCCTTCTTTCTCTGGCTGTTTCTTCCCTGGCCTTTGTTGGAATATCAGTAAATTTTAAGGGTCTCTGCAAGTTCATTATTTTGATGTGATCTCAACAAGGTATTTTCTTATAAGCTATTCTGTATTAACATTGCCTTGGTACCTCTCTTTTAACGTCTTAATATTCAAATATTTCAGTCAATCTGCTATTTCCATAGCAAAATAAAAACCCCGGGTTTACTTACATTAGCTTACATTCTGTGTACAACTCGCAAAGAACATCTCACCATGTAATCATTCTCTTGTTGCAATCTCATCTCCAGTTCTATAATGCGTGCTTGGAAGTTTATGAACTTAAATTTTTCCTTAAAAAATATTTTTATGACCTCAGAAGTGCATCAGCCAGTTACCTTTTCCAAGTTCCAAACAGTTTTCTCTACTTCTGTGCCATTAGCATTTGTCTGATATGTGACACTGTTCAGCCAGTTCCCTCTCATATATTTTGGTTTTAGGCACCTGCCTTCAGATTGTTTTCTACTTCTTCAACTGCATTGATCACAGACTGAAGGTCTTTTGCAGGTGACCTTATGCATAGCAGCAGCACTTAAAAAAAAATAATTTACAGGATCCCTGAAGAAAAATAGTCTACTACAACAAATTTAATTTTAGAGAACAGTCATATTTGCCTTAGTCCCCTACTCTATCACTGGAGACAAGACATTTTCCCATATTTATTTTGTTCACTAAATTTAATTATCCGTAGACACTAAGAGGTTGGAGGTACTGAGCTATTCTATACATGAAACTCATCATTTCTCCATAGAGAAATATATGCTTATGCTAAGTAAAAAGATTGAGCTGTCTGGTATTTAAAAAAAAAAAATTGTAAAAAGACCTGTCAGTTTATTTCATACTGCATTGTAGTGAGACAAAAGTAAAGCAGAGAGGAAATAACATTTCCAAAAGGTGAACATTTTACTTTTGCAGACATGCAAAACAATTTCACTGGGAATAGTTTCTGTCATAGAACTTGATAGAAAGTGTCTTTCACATGCTGAAAAGTAGGTCCTTCTTCTCTTTTTTGTTACATCTGATATCCTATGCCCAGGCAAAGTAATGCAAAGCTCTGCCAAATATTGGACTATGCTTTTGTAAAAAAAAAAAAAATCAATATAAAATAAATTGCTATTTTCTTTGTTGGTTTGGGTTATTGCTTTATTTTTAATGTGAGTATTTTACAACTTATTAGGTGGTGTTTATCTAGCCTGAATCCAACTTGTCTAGGATTTTTATCTTCAACTTTTAGACCCTGAACTCAGGATTGAAAGTGAAAGATTTTTGGTCTGAATTTTTCATCTTAGAACACAGTTGATAATGTAATTAAAAATTATGCTTATGTTATTTGTGCCCATTTTACATTAAAAATATCATATAAAATTTAATATGTAGATAACATACAATTTTCTCACTGGTCTCTTTCTGTTCCTTTTTATTTCCTTGCTTGTTCTTTCTGTTCTAGAAAAGCATCTTAACAAATAAATAAATTAATATGGATTAAAGATGTAATTATTTTTGTCATATTTGCAAAGATATGTTTGAATAATAAAATTATTTCAGAGCAAAAGGAAACAAATTAAATTTTAATAAATATGAGAGTAGTTAATCTCTAAGTGTTTTCACAAATAGGAACAAACATTGGAAATTGGGAGAAGGAAGCACTGGGGTATAGTTCATGTATAAGTAATACAGAAAGTGTTACACCTTCCATATCATTGGTCCTTCTTTTAAACCTGATTTCTTATTCCTGAGTAGTTGTTGAATGAGGCTTTCTGCAAGAGCTCTCTGTTTTGAAGACTTAATTTTTTTTAAACTTTACTAAGCAATTAAAATAAAAAGCAACTGCTAAAGACAAAACAATATTTGCCAATGTGGCTAGTAAAACTTGAATTAATAGCACTCTACTATAAGTTTTATAATTAATAACCAGAAGTGTTAGTTGAATCCCAGATTAATCCTTATCTCACTGCTCCAGATTTCTCAGTTTTGAAGATAATGTTTTACTATATCTACAATCAAACCATTATTTGTCCTCATAAAAGTACCATTGGAGTAATCAGCAATCAAAATAGTTACAGTAACCAAAGGTATAAACAAAATCATCTCAAGACTTCATCAGAAATGCTGTTTACTTGTTTTTATGGGACATTTTTAGATGAATGCATTTTTTTCTTCCCTTTGTCAATTTTGTAGTTTACTGGAGTCCAGGGTATTGAAGAAAAATTTTGAGAATATAAGGGACAAATAGGAGAACTTGAAGAACATGTTATTCAGATGATGCTTTCTGCTTGGTATTACTGCAGGGTCTTGTATATTCCATTCAGACTCTGGCACACATCCTGTGTTCATTTTAATTAGGCTTTGGATTGCTTCTATCAGAAGTTACGTCTTCTAGGCTTATTAGAACAGCTAAAGACAATGTAAAGGGCTGGAGGGCCACTGACCTTTCCTATGTCATTTTCTACATTTAATTTCAAGAGGGTGCATAACATCCCTCACTATAGTGTTGGGATCTTGCATAAGGTGTGGACAAAAGATATTCCCTTTGTTTTTAGACATTTCTCCATTCACACAGCACTCAAGAACCTCATTGGTAGCAGGGAATTTTCAAACTGGCAGAGCACATTTGCAGTCCCATCCTTAAAGCAGATCTTTTTTTTTAACAGTGCCTTCTCTGTTTATGATAGTACTTCTACTTTACATAGTATTTGTATTTACTGCTCAGTTGGAGGATCCCAGGAAAGTTTATGGGCTTCTTAACAAATATATTTAGTTCGTGTTCTGCAGAACACTAAAACACCTATATTAAAACACTAAGGAGGATTACCTATATGGTCAGATTTAAATTCTGATAAAACTTAAGTATGTCTGTAACTGTTTTGTTGGATCAGCACCTTAATTCAGTTTGGAATATGCATAACTACCCTCTAGAGCAATCTATAGTTGATGACTAGTCCAGAAAATCAGATCCTCAAATGAAACATATTCAACTGGTACAACCTGTCAACCAGCACCATTGAAATCAATGAAACTACACAGACTGACACCAGATGAGAATTTGGTCTGGGAATAATAGACAATAAAACTACAAAATTATAATAAATAATGTATTCTAGAAACTCAGGAACATAATAATAATCACTGGTATATGCACATCTGGGAATGAATAGGAAAGAAATAACAAATCATCTGGAAACTTTTCTGTGAAAAGTGCTTACTAAGGACAAAAGAGGTTTACAGTAAGTCAAGCAAAAAATTAATCCACGTGAAAAGAGACATGTGGGTAGGTAAGTAAAAAGCCTTTTTTTATTTTAGTTTTTCATAGCAAGAACTTTAAACACTGTTTGAATTTTAAGGAGTACACCTTTTGATCTCAAGGAACAAAATAGGTGTTCTTGATTCTAGCCAAGAGGACAGTAGCATATCTGAGCAGAAATCTCTTTGGAAGCCAGGCAAGGGTCGCCATGTGTATGTCATGAGGTGGTGCCCTTCCTCATTTTGGTGGGCATGAATTCTCTGCATCTTTTCAAGGAGTTAGTCAATACTAATACTTCTGTTTCAAGACATGCTAAAGCTGTATTCCAGGAGTACAAAATGCAAGACCTGGAAATAGTGAATTAAATATCGAATCTTATGTTATGGCATTAGTTCCTAAATTTAAACTAGTCGCCAAATGAGACACTTGCTGTGTTTTGTAGTTGCACTGGGTTTTGTTGTGGCTGGAGCTGAACAAGCTGCTCCACTGCAAGAAGACTACAGCACTCTTCCAGAAGAAAGTTCAGCTCAATTAAAATCACTCAAGTTCCCTCCTCAATCTTGAAATAAGAGAAATGCCTCCAGAGGACAATTATTTCCATGTATCTTAACACCTACCTTTATTTATCTTTAATGTGATAAATTGCTATCTAGAGGTGTCTATCTCTCACTGTTGTCTTTAGAGAAAGCTAACGTAGCCAGGGTGCCTTCCTGGGGTAGCTAAAGGTAAAAGAGGAGGAAGTTCCCATACAGAGACTCATCTGAGGACACACTCATGTGTCCTCAGATGCTTGACTCTAATCATGAGTCAATTCAGCCTTCACTCAAAGGTTATCCTGATTCTTCAAAACACACTAGCCTAACACATTAATATAATAAATAATTCCCTTAGCTCACAGAATTCTTATTAGTTTTATTTTTTTTACAGAATAATTAGGTGTGGGGCAAGTTGAAAAGATAGATTTCCCTCTGCACTCAAAAATTGTCTTTAAGCTACTTTGCAAGGAGGTTGTGTGAAAATGTAGACTAGTTTTTGCCAAATTTCTCCTAAGCTCTGAAGTGTTTTGAACTTGTAAGGTTCTCTGGTGTAAACTATTTGAAACATTTGGATGGCTCAGCAATGTTGCCTGCACAGTCAAAAGACGTTTGGATGCATTTACACTGAATAAATAAAGGAACTGATATTCTATGTCATTTAAAGTAGAGTGTGAAAATTTGATCAACAAACTTATAAGCTATGAAGACTGAAATTTCCCCCAGAGTGATAAAAGGACATCTTGTGATACAGCAGGGTATATGCATTTATGACCAAAAAATATGTAAGAGTTAATTAGGGAAAAAAAAAAAAGAGATATAGAAGACATTTACATGTTTCAATAATCAAATGTATCCATCCCATTACCAGAATGTATCAGCATCCTTTCAACAGCAGCACAGACTGTTGAATAAAAGAGTACTATGAAATGAAAGACCAATGGAAGCTCAGTTCTTTCAATTCACTGTCAACTAGATCAGAAAAATCAATCAGCATGGATACTTTATTTTTCTAATTTACAAATTCAAACCAAGAGGAAAAAAGGTATCCAAACAAAACTCACCAAGTGCTGATCTATTGTTTGTAGGTATCAGAAAGGAATATCCCATGTATTCTTTAAAGCTCAAATCTATGGATGCACAACTGAAAATCAGAGTGCTGTGGAGTGGCAGAAGCCGCCTCCTCCTCCTCCTCCTCCTCCTATACAGCAGACACTCCACACACCTTCTATGTGTGGACTGCAAACTCTATTTAAAACACCAATCATTACCAAAACATAGACAAACATTAGCAAGTTAAATGGGTCACTCTTCTGTGTATTACCAAGTACTTACTAAACCTGTGAGCCACCACAATGATGCCTGGGGAAGTTGTCAGGAATGTGAGATACAGCAAACCTTCTTTTTACCTCTTCCATGCACATTACTGACATTAACATATAAATGGATACCTCACCTTAGTAAGTTTAGGCCACACCATTAATCACTGTAGAGCCTGATGGATGTTTGGCAGCACTGCAAAAAGCCAGGAGAGCAAGCTGTACTCTATTTGCCAGAACTCCATTAAGGCAGTGAACCACTCCAGGTGTTGTGACACCACACAAAATTTTTAAAGGGACCATGCCCAATAAGGGCACCATCACTCCCTGACATCACTCCTGACTTAGTACTTTTGTGTAAGTAGCCACACAATGTGAGAGTTACTAGAAATTGCTAGTGCAGATAAGGTAGTACTGGCAGTCAGAGCTTCCTACTATGCTTTTAATGACCTTAGGACTCTTAAATCATAACTCAGAAGACAGAAACTGTTTTTTCTCAGCCTCTGGAATCATCTCATAAAGTAGAGGAATCAAGAGGCAGTTTGGAAATTATGACCCTCCTCCCCGAGAGCAGCCTTTCAGATATCAACCGCTAGTGTTGTTTGCCCATCCTCCTACTTAGTGCTTTTTACTGCTAGTATTTTAATGGAATAATTAGCAAGCAAAAATACCCTTACAGGGTATTACCTTCTTTACAGTATTTCCACTTAATGGAAATCATGTCCATCATGTCTTTTAATAATCTGAGCAGATAAAGTTTCCTCCCATTTCCATCACCTTCCTCTCCTTTCACACCATTGAGGAGTATGGGTATGATGGAGTGGTATTGCTACACAGTGTTTCTGGGGATGTCACTCATGGAATACGCAGCGACTGCTCTCTGACAGCACTCACGATAAAAGGTAGGTTTTTGTTGGTACACACTTCCAGCTATTGCTGCACCTCCAAAGAATATCGGATAATAACAGGAGCCCATCAAGAAACACATTGGGCAAGACTGAAAATGCAGTCAGCATTCAAATGAGAATATCCTCCACTCCTTGGTCTTTACAAAGTGCCTCCCTCATCATTTCAAAATGTTTCCAAGTGTTGGAAAAACAACAATAATCTAAAAGTGCCAATTGCTACACAAATCTTACAATTTAGCTTCATAGTAAGTAACTGTCAACCTTCTGTCATTCTCAGAAAAGGAAACTTGAGCCATTGTGTGTCAGCCATCAGACATTTTTCTATCATGCAGATCAATGTTTGACATCTTTCTGTCACTCCTGTCTCTCTGACAATATTCCTGGGCTCTGTTTATCTAATGTGATCCTGAGCTGCCTACTCTGTGCCAAGCTGCCGTGAAAGATCACAGATCCTGCTTCTGCTTCAGGCTGACCTACATTCCCCAAAAGATTAGGCAGCCCAAAATACAGTCTTTAACTTTCTGGGACACATCTGAACAACAATAAGCTTCATGAGGAGGAAAACACATTAACACAAGCTCTAATTCTCATCAGTCTTCTCTCCTGGCAGAGTCTCTGAAGCAGCACTGTCACTGAGCGTACCGCTTTCTGATCTTCCACCGAGTGGTGTTTGACTAGTGATCCCTTACTTTTTAACAGCTTTAGAAAACAGCAGCAAAGCAATCCTGTCAATGCTTTTTTATTTACCCCCCAAAAAGGACATGTGACCTTTTGGAAAAAAAAACAAACAAAAACCCTTAATGATCAAAGACTAGAGGACAGATCAGCTCTTTTGTGTAACATAAATGTAGGAAACAGAAGATTCTTGCAAAATAGGCTCTGCTTATATATCACATTCCTGTACCTAACACTCACTATCAATGCAATTAAAGACAAATTTCAGGCTAAATTCTGGATGTCACTCTCCACAATTCATTTGTGGGAACAAACTCTCCTTCCTAGGGAGAATTTACTGAGAGTAAGGGGTGGGGATTCAGCTCCAGATTCAGTCACCTACATGAGGTATATACAATGCAAGTCCACACATGTACTAAGTGTCTACGCTCCTTACATGGTCATGGAGATCAAGTCAATCTAGTCAAGGAATATTATAACCGTATTTTATACTCATAATTTTAAAAATAAATCTTTTTTCAAGGAATAAGTCTTTACTTAATGCTGCAAGTTTTCAGAAGTTTTGATCATGACATGCAAACATGGTGATACATGAAAGGAAAAAGGAGAACTGTGTTCACATATGATTTTTGGCAAGTCTGTATAGTTGAAGTGAACTGAGTGCAGCATGTGTTGTAAGGAGACTGTTTTCAGTCTACCTGTATGACCTTTCCAAGTCTGCTGTGTAACAAATTGTGTCTGAAAGCAGAAAAGTGTTAATATGATTCACAATAATTTTCCCTGCTTCCACTTAAATTCTCAAGTTTGCAGAAGGTCTTCCTTGTCAGTATCCCTGTATGACTACATCTGTGCAGAAATATAAATGTAAGTGACAGCAATAGTGGAGGCATGGCACAGAACCACTTCATAGCTGAGCAACAACAGGTCACAGAGACAGGAATGGTGGAACCCCATGACAGCTGACAGTTGCTCTCCCTGTCCTCTTTATGAGCACCTACAACATCAGTCCCCAAACAGGCAGCCAAAGCAAGCACACCATCAGATCAGAATCAGTGCCAAACCCTGTAATGTGGTACCAGCAACAAATCTAGTCTGAGATGTAAATATCGATTGATGATATTCATCCTTACTTCAGTCGTGTCAGGCAATAATATCGACTTACTTTCCATCCCAGTTTTACGCTGTTCATTTGATTTATGAATCTGTCTTTGCACTCTCTTTCTTCAGCACCAAACTGAAGTGAAAAGGATTTTCCCAGAGAAATAGCCAAATACTGCATGGCTACGAAAAGAGATGCAATCATAAGGGTCTGTAGAGTGGGAAAGGAAAGAGAGACAGAGTAAGTCCAACGATCTTAGATAATCTGGAAATGCTTTTGTGACTTCTCAAAATGCTTAGACCATTACTGTCTGAGCAGGCTAGAACAGCTTTTTGGCTTTTCTCCCTTTTCCTGGATCAAATAAGCCCTAAAACAGTACTGTCATATTCTCTTAAATCATACACACATACATACGTACTTATGTGTTACATGATCTCCCTGCAACCTTATCCATGACCCACATGTCTCCCTTTCTGGAACCATGGCATCCCCTACTTGCACACTTCTCCTGCTGGAGCTGTTGGTTACACTTTATAAAATGTGTAAGCAGACAATTCAAAGGACCTTGCAATATAGGTGTTTCAGCAATGACCCATCAGGATTCACAAAGAGCGCTGACAGCAGGAGGCCTGATAAATCTGTTGGAAGTGATTTACCTTGATCAAAGTCTGGAATTGTAATGGAGGGATGTGATAAAGGAAAGCGGATGTCCAATTTGTTCCAATTTTTTGCAATCTGCTAGTTTTTTTTTCCTGAGAAGTCAACTCTTATTGTTACTAAGGAAGTTACTTAACAGTCCTATGTTAAATCAAGTTGCTTCACAGAAAGATTCCTTTAGGCAAACTGCATTTCTGTCTGTGAAGCTCACTTTGCTAAGTGATGTTCTACTGATTTCAAAAAAGAAAAAGGGACTGCTGTATTATTTTTTTAATGCAACTCTTCTACAGTCTCTTGCACACAATGGTGTTTTTCTTCCTGAAAACAGTTAATTGAACTCTGCTGTATAGTATGATGATGCCAGCAACTGTATTATGCCAAGATTTTTTGTTTGTTGCTGAGATTTATTTCTAAATTGTTTGAGCCTTGCAATGTCATGTTTTGCATTCTATGTGTTTTGAAAAACTTTGTAAGGATCACCTAAAGAAATCAAAATACAAAAGGTATGACCTGACCACTATTTTACTCATGTAAGCTCTGATGACCTTATAAAATCATGCTTCCATACAAGCACTGCTTTGTTATCACATAATGCCCATTAGAAAAACAGTAGTCAAGGTTTCAGGAAAAAAGAAGGTGATATAGACTTGCTAGGATGATGAATTACAATAATACCTCAATTTACTTTGTAGAATTTATGAAACATAAAGAAAATGGAAATAATGACCATTCTGGGAACAGTTATAATAATATAGACATTCCCAAAATTTTATTTTTAGTAAGAAATAAAATTGTGACATTTACTTTATAACAGTGTGTTACTTCCTAGAAAGCATTCACAGATATATCTAAGCAAGTGGAGAAGTAAGAGAGAACACAAATGTACAATGAGCAGAATAGAAAACAGCTGTAACAAGTTCACATTTCTGTAAGGAATACATGAACTTTCACAGCAATTTAGTGCATGCACACGCTCACACACACACAGAGACACACGAGACACACACACAAGACAATGAAAGGTTTGGAAGAAAAAGTCTTATTTCAAACATACCTATTATAGGGCTCTCACTTGTAATTCAGTACCCAACTTAACATACTATAAACAAGTTGTTCATGGAACCAGTCAACTCAGATATTATCTGTGATGACTCTGCTTTGGTACTTACAACAACAGGAGGAGGACTGATTCATTCAGATGATTATAAAAGAAGCCTAATATGTGTCTCTTCATAATTACGAATGTTTAGGACTTAAGAAAAATAGTGAAATTGCTGTCAAAAAAACCCCACAGATGCAGTAGATTCTGCCTTAAATCCAAGGCATGGATGAGACAACTCCCTGCTGCCCTGTGATGCCACAGCTACAGAACTATTCATGCTGCTCTGTTAGGCTTGTCACCAATAGACAGCATGTGTGTGCCTGTCCAAGTCTCAGGTCTCCAGTCTCACTTTGTAGATGTCAAGAATTTTTGTTGAAACTTGAAAGCGAACCTATATTTTTTTCCTACAAACAAGCCTATGACAGAATTTTCTGAAAGACTCCTTTTTCATTTCAGTGATCAGAATTAGGTTTAAAATATAATCTATTCATAACTGGAAGTTCACTAATATGAAGAATTGGGGATAAATGAGATCATGGTATGTCTTCATAATTTTTCAAAGAAGAAAATTATGGAATGGGAGAAGGAGAAAGAAAAAAGGAAGGGGAGAGGAGAAAATAAAGCATATTAGCAAAATCCATTATTCTATACATATAACAAGTGCTCATGTTTATGTCAACCTTTTGGTGGAAGGACTGCAACGTTCCAAGTTATTACATTACCTCAGCAACAACTTGCCCTCTTACAATGGCTGGTTTATGGCCTTTCAGTTTCTGGATGCAGGCATGATGGAAATTGTGCACACATGATGACATGGTAGTCTGAAGCTGGGAATGAGACAAAAATCATTAGGATTTAACTTCCATAGAAAAATAAAGCTAAACTTTATTTAAGAGCTCAAAATCTGTACTGACATTTACAGATATTTACATCTGGAGCTTTCAAAGCACAAGAAACAGCAGTTTCTCTATTTGTCACTTCCTGGAAATCTGGACACAGGGCAATCAGAAGACTACAATATTCATAGGTATACCAAAGTTTTCACCTAATACTTCCCAAAACTGCTCCAAGTATCAGTCAAGATTTACAATGAACACTAACACACCAAGGAGTAATATGTCCAGTAGTGACAGAACTTGTTCCCCATGGTATCTGGTGTTTTCTTCCTCCTTCCATAAATAAAGAAGCCATAGAACCATTTTAACCAGCTGACAAGAAATTTACCGTGTATCTTAGATGCAGCCTGAGGGAGGAGTAGCTGCAAGTGCAGGGTGTCCACCTTGCTACTGTGTTCTGACTCTCAGTGTCTGTTAAGTATGTGAGTCGCCAGGTTCATCTTATAATTATATTTTGTTTTGCTAGAGGTTCCAGCCAGCTCTTTCCTGAGCTCTTTCAGAAATAAATGAGACATAAAGCTATTCTCTGTTGCTCTACACTCATTCTAATGCTACCCAGCCCCTGCTGCTTCACAGGATTATCGTTATTGCAATCCAAATAGTTTCACATGAAAAAGAAAACAACTCTCAAGAGTCCAAAGTTCATCAAGAGATTTCCAAAAGCCACCTCGGTGAGAGAAAAGGTAAAACCACCAGGCAAAACACTGGGTCATTTTGTAAAATTGTGATTAATGTATATGGATATACATATACATAGTCTCTTATGCATTTAAAGAGACTGAGTGTTGGCAGAAAGGATGTATTCCTGGTGCATTTAGTATGGCTTTTATTCTCTTTTTGTTCTGAAGATTCTTTGAAATAATTTTAATGATACAGTTCAGTGATAAGAATTTAAATCAAGTTGATGATGATAAAAGTTTTGCACTATTTTATGTCACAATCAATGCAAATGCACACCTCAGTAGCTCACTACTAGAGGATAAATCTTTCTGTATAAGACATAACATAAGACACTACAGAAAAATCCAGTGATAAAAAGATAATCCATTTCATGAAACTGGCAGTGAGGATCTGCCAGTTGTGTTCAGTATCTTATAATATCTGGTAACAGTTCAGCTTCACCTAAAATCTGCATGATTGTCAATATGAAGAGCCAGAGCAACAAGAAAATAAACAGCAGCCACAGGGGTAGGATATGTGCTTACAAAACAAAGAAACCTTCTCTTACTATGTCCTGGGCACACAGGAGAGACTTGCTGTGGTATAAAGTATTCTTTGATTGTTTTTAATTTTGTAAGCCTTTGTATTTTCTGCTGTCTTTTGGAAAAACCTCAAATATTATGAACAGAGGGAGTGAAAAATAAATAAAGATCAAAATGAAACCTGAAATAGACTATGGCTGCAGGATTTATGTTCTGAGAAGGAAAATAAATACTGTTACTACTAATAATAAAATAATCAAAAAGCATTGTACCCTATAAAAATTTCAGCTACAGTTTTCAGATGAAAGAAATCTACAGGTAAGTATCCAAACAAAACAAATCTTTTAAAGTTCACTAAGTGTGATGAATGAGTTCATATTATTAGATTGCATCTGTGCCTATTTTTAGGCTATAACAGTATAACTAATTTTGCCACTGTGGTTGAAGTATGTTTTTTGAACCTAATCTCAAAAAAAAGTATGGTTTGCTAGCTAATCTTAAGACACTAGGTACAGAGGATCTTCTGTAGACACGTAACTTGGGCCCTAAAATAAATGTGGGAAGGTGACCTTACATGGCTTTATATAAAGCAATCAGGAAACACATAGATAAATTTAAAGCAACACAGTTTCTACAAAAAAGTTCTTGAGGAAGGAATGTGTTTTTAAGTTTTCCACTTTTGTGCTCTGACTTGATATTTTACATCTCTTTACACTACAAAGGCCACAGGAAAACTCACAAGACCTCCTTGTTTCCTTGGAAAGGAGAGGAATATTGTACTTGCATGGAATAACTATGCCTAAAGATAGCTTTCATTAAAAGTTATGTGTTAAAACTTATAAAATATATCTCACATATATACTATATATATATACATATATATATATATATATATATAAAAAATACTGAAAAATTTCAGGTTTCACAGTTACCCAAGGGAGGGGGGGGGAGGGAGAGAACAAAAGAATTTTTTTCTGAAATTTTCTCAAAGTTTCTTGAGTGAACAGCACCTCATATAATATGGGTCAGGAAACACATGCAACACTGGCCAAAATTCATATTTTCCCAGGGTTTGTTTCCCTGCATGCCTTTTCTTTGTGTATGAAACCTTAGAAGCCTTTGGCCTTTTTCTAAAACTGATAGCTCATTCTTGAAAATAGAACCAGTGTATTAACCAAGCTATCATAAATAAGGTTTTTCTCCAGCTGCCTAATGGAAATGATTTATCTTGCTTGTTTTATGACAATGTGCAGTATAATTAATACAGTATTGCTTAACAAATTAATCACAAAACAATTAATAACATAAGAATTTACAAGTGAAATATTTAGATTACAAAATAGTTTACAGATAATCATCTATTTTATAACTACAAATATTTAACACTTACCCTTAACTTTCTCTCAAGGTGAATATAAGTATTTGTAAGAAAATACAATGTTTGTGATGAGAAGAACAGTGTTCTAACTCCAGATGTACATGAAAAGATGATCTGCTAGCCGGATTCTTTAGAAGAGTATTCAAATTATGCCTGTATGTCCTACTCATAGCATTGCCAGGAGGGTTAAAATCATGATTCTGAAGAACGCAGGTGTTGGTTGGGAGCAGAAGACTTCTTACTACTTACTTTTCTGATTGTTTTTCATTCTGTTGTATAAATATACTGTTTGAACCATAGGCTGGAAAGCAATAAACTTTGTCAATGAGTGAGTAAAGATTTATTCTTTATTTTGGAAACAACTTCTGAGTTCTAAAATGATGGCACAATGCCACCACTAATGCCATGTAATAAACAAAATGCTTTCTACATTGTGAAATTCCATTGTTTATAGTGCTTTAACATAAACTGTAGCACTTAGTACACTTAAGATTGTGGGTTTTACACACAAAATTATACTAGAAGTACTTCAGACTTATATCTGAACCTAAATATTCCTATAATACAGATATTAAATAAAACCAGTCATGCCATACACATCAGTATCTACTAAGAATGAAGTCTCTTTTTTTTTCCTCTAATACATACCCTAACACAATCTACAATTTGTATAAATAGTTTTGGACAAGAGAGTCCACTGGTGGAATTCAAAATGAGAGAAGCACCATTGTCATGGTGTCACCATCACCCCTGCATCTAGTGTCCACTTTGAATCCACAGCCCTCTTTGGCACCAGAGATGATCTTGTGGGGCCCAGGCAGGCAGCACAGAGCTGAGTGCCCAGCAGGTGGACCTGTCACCATCCCGCTTTCATAGGCTCAGTCCTCCCACCCTCCTAATTTCCAAGGTGCCTCTCTGCTGCTGGCAGTTCTACAGGCAGGAACTCTGCCTAAGAAGAGGAGGTAGATAACACGTTAAGGAAAAAAAAATAAAAATATCTTGTCATTGCACACAAAGACCCTCTTATGTGGTCTGATACAAGCAAACAATATTGGCATCAGTTATGGAAATAATTGGCTAGATTCAATTAAAAAGGCCCACATACTCTAAAAGAAATTAAAAGAGCCATTTTTTTTACAGAAAGCCAGGCACAAATCTTTTTAAAAAGTGCTTTCAGATATACACAACAGTAGTCAGCTTTTGGGATGACATTACCTAGAAGCTGTGTTCATACAGATACACTGCGCTCTTTGAAGACAAAAAAAGAATATCCTAGTTGTTTCACAGATCAGTTCTGAACTCCTAAAACTGCATTTTCTGAGGGCACTCCTGACTACACTGTCTGGGCTGTCACAGTCCAGAACTAGGCAGCCTGAATTGAAGTTCCCACTTTGAAAACCTCATTGCTTTGCCACTGATATTAAATATACTTCCCTGAGTCTCTCTCTGTGGCATCTGACAGCAACAGTTAGTGGCAGAAAGCAACAATCTCTCACCCATTTTAGAGAGAAACACAGGTTTTTGGATCCATCTTTCTCTCTCACAGA
This sequence comes from Scolopax mira, assembly GCA_004320125.1. Taxonomy (NCBI): domain Eukaryota; kingdom Metazoa; phylum Chordata; class Aves; order Charadriiformes; family Scolopacidae; genus Scolopax; species Scolopax mira. The sequence goes on from BJBW01000577.1 coordinate 621,731, forward strand.
ACACTTTTTTGTGAACTCTCCTTCCTCCTATTATTACTGCCAGCTCTAACTAGCCCTGGAGGTTATGAGGACGCTTCTCCATGACTTCTAGTCCATGCTATGTTGAAGAATGGGGTTTTTCTAACCAAAGCACTCCCAGCTGTTCCCCAACTGCCATTCAAGGATGGCAATCTTAACCAATGACATTCCCATATTCTCCTAAAGGTCTCATTGCAGTGCTCCTGCCTGCAGGTGTCCTTAGGGAACTACTCAGAGGGCTGCCCCTCATCAGCACGTTGAGCTCCCCTCTGTATTAGCACTTCAGATCATCTCCCCTAGAACCTTATCCAGCTGGGGATTGTGGGGATAAATATCAGTCCTCAAAAGCAAATCCCTGTCCACTTCATTGTACGGACTCCAGCAAACTCACTGGTTGCCTTTGAGAGATTCTGACTGGAAAAGAATGGGAAGCCTTAATTGTTCTACTGCTTTCATGTGGAGAGGTGCTCATGTGTTAGAGCATATATAGCATAAAAGGTATGTAAGGTGGAGGTAGCATACTCTCATTAATGCTTTCTGAGGCTTTTAGTTATAGTTTTTAAAGTCACTGACTGAATTGTGGTAACCAATTTTTGGATTTGCTGTCCTTTATACATTTGCCATTTGTGTAGTGGTTAGGCAAAATAAACAAATAAAAATAAAATCCAAAGCCATTCTGTATTGTCTCACATAATAATAATACCACACCACTTCCCTCATCCTATTCTTTCTGAAATAAACACGCTTATACAATTACAAGAGGAGCAAACTATTCAGTGTGAACAAATGAAATCAATAATTTGAAGTAGATAATTCTTGCTTTGCACTCAGAGAAGGACACAGAGCATTAAGTTATTCTACAAATGAAAGTTGAAGATGGTAACAAAACATCACCAGTAAAAAAGAACAAGATCATAATAACCACAAGGCTGAGAAATAAGAGTAGTGCCACCATAGCACTACTATAATTTAGTAATTGAAACAAAATTCTTTAATTTTCCTATAGTAACAATACAGAATATTTGCTATGAGGGGATGCCCATCTTTGTTAGACGTGACCTGTGAAACAGAAAGGCTAGAGGATATTATTATATATATTATTGGAAGCCCAGCTGTTGTCCTGAGAAGGAATGGGATGAGAGCAACATGTTATGGGACTTTGGTTGGAGGAGCTCCTCCATAAAAGAGAGGACTGAAGTCATGAATAGGGAACAGCATGCAGTGAAAGTAAGCAAGAAAGAAAAGTTGAGATTTTCTAACATGAACTGATTTCCTTTGAAAATTTTTATTTGTACACATGTTAGATTTGTATATGGTTGTGGAAGACACTGCTTTGATCCTGTATTTTCTCTGGTTTAAAGCCTTAAAGTCTGTCTTGGTTTGTAGCAGTATGGTTGGGAAGACATAATAGGAAATATGAAACAAATAACTATCTATCATCTCCCATGTAGGTAGCCTCAGGTGCCATACTATCTGAAGAGTTCACTATCTTAAATACATTGTCAAAGAGCTTATCAATGACAGATCAAGGACTTCATTGTGAATTCTCAAGGCCCATGCTAGAGTACTGTAGGCAATGTGGCTGATAGTCCACACTGCCAAGGAACAGAGCAGATAAGGTTGTGCAAAGATCTGGCATACACACCAAGGAAAAATAAACACACTTTCCAAATCATAGATGTGGATCATGTGAAAATTGTCCTCTGACCTTGAAGAGTAGTAGGCTTTCTGTAGTATACAATGAAGTGTCATAGTGGGGCCCTAAGGAAAATTAATGATGAACAAGCCCTGGTTGCAAACTTAAAACCAGAGCATCTGAAAAGCATCTGGTTTTAGGCTACAAAGTCACATCCATCAACCAGCAGAGGTTTTATTTAACATTAAAGGAAAATTCCAAAAAGTTAACAGCTAGCAAAAAACCTGATCCACTTTGGAAATATCATCTGCACAAAAGGAAGTTTAAATAATATCCACAAATTTACTTTGTAGACACTGCAGATTACTGAATAGAAATTTTGATGATAATAAATGATTGGCCATTGCTATAAAAACAATCTGTTAACCAGCCATTGTCTGTTTACATAGCATGTATGCCAAGGTGTAATCTGAGCCCTGAAGCAATCCGTATCCTCTCTCTAGACACAGGCTGTCTAGGGACGATATTTCTGACTAAAATGGGGATTTGTGGATGAGTACATACAGAAGTATTGGCAGCAGTTAATCCAAAATGGGAAATAGAAAGTGGTAACTGAGTTTAAATTCCAAAATACCAAATTCGTGTATCTGACATATATGCATAAAATAGAACTAAACAAGACTTTACGGTTGGGATTTGAGTCTTTTGAATTGCTGTAGAACTTGCTTGTCAAATTTGCATCTGTATAAATACATCATATTTGCATGAATATGAAGGTCTTGCTCCATCTCTGCCTGACTGCAGACTCATGAATTTATTCAGTATCTATCTGTTGCTGTTGCTCATGTGTGAGACCAGCAGGAGCTGCTCGGTGAGGGGGATAAACTGGGAGCCAGGGGTGGCCCCAGGGTAGGCTGTGTCCTCTCCAAAAGGGCAAGCAGGGCTAGGGTGGAAATAGGCACAGGCTCCTTCAGTGGTTCCAGGAAGGATGATAGATAAGCCAGGTCCCAGCAAGGAAGCCCGGGCAAGAATAAAAGGTGACAGTCCTGAAAAAGGACTGAAGACAAGGTTACCCACAGCCCAGGTTCAGAAGAGCAATCAGTGAGTCAGGCCACTAGAGACAGTACCTCTGAAACACGGCTCAGGTTGAGGTGTCCAGCCTGAAGTAAAACAGAGACCCCAGACTAACGTGCAGAAAATTGTGGGGACATCCCAGGTGACACCACTCAGGACCTGCGGGTGCGCTCAGAGCCATGACAGTCTGTGAGTTTTCTACTCATCCAGCATTCCCATGTTCCTAATAGCACAGAAGCAGGCAAAAAAATGTCTCCTGTGCATATAAAAATTGATGACTAGAGATGCCTGTTCAATTTCACCTCAAAAGCACCATTTGTCCATTGCTCCCAAGCTCCATTTAGCTTCAAACCTGGGCACCTGGTGGATTTTAACCACTCTGGTCTTGCTTGGGCAATTAATTCAATTAATTAATTGAATAATTAAAAATTGAAAAACATCAATTAGATTAGTTAAACAATATTCAGAGACATTGACTATGTATGTGTAATTTATATGTACAGATTACTATTTTCCTATGTAACTCATATATGCTACCCATATAGCATATTCAGCATGTCTAGTTATGGTTTCACTCTCTAAAGTATTCAGATATTTTCATTAGCAAACTTCAGCTGACCATAACATTTCTACTTTTCAAGAATAATGAATGTTAGCATATTATTTCATTTGTTTCCTTTCACGGTATCTGTGCTCCTAAACTCATCATGGATATTTAGCTTAATAAAACTGTGAGAAATTCTTCTTTTGTCTGCAATTCACATGGAGAATGACTTGGTGAAGCGCATTCATATTCATGTACAGCATTGATTTTTAACATGCATTTTTGTCTTAGAAAAAAATTTTTTACATATATTTGTCATTCAGTGTTTAATTTGCTATAAGGTATTAAAAATAATTATTAAAGGAAGAAAGATTATCAGTATTGCAATCCATCACCATTAAACTGATACCATTATAAAACAGACCTAAGGAAAGCCAAAAGTGCCAAAATGAGTATCACGTACTTACCTTAATTCTATTTATTTTGTGCAAACATCAGCTTGATTAAGTAATTGAATACTAATTCTTAAGTAATACACGGATGTTTTCTATGTTCCTATAGAACTACATTATTTCAGAGTACGCTATTAATAAACGACTGATTACACAGGTACAACTATGATTTTTTTTAGAATTACGTTGTCATTGACACCATGTTTTCATCATCGTTGGTGAAAAGAATACTGAGGTAGTTCAACATTCCTTTATTAAAGTTATTACAGCCTTACATTTTCCCTATATATCTGCTATGAACTTCACTTGTGCATGCCTATCATTCTGAATCTTTAGCAACTGTGCTAAAGAGGTAATTAAAGGTTGTCTTTACACAGTAAAGGAGATTAATGTGGTATATAATGCACATCCTTATCTGTTGGAAGCAGAACAAAGCCTTCTATGACATGGCAGGATATGCCATTGTCAGTAGAAACAAAACATTTGCATATGAGAGAATGGTTAGGAAGTGGTTCCCTAACTTCTGCACATTCCTGCTTTTTGAGATATGCATAGTAGTTTAAAGAGAAGGGTGGAGGAGAGAATCTGTCATTCACTTCAGTGGCCAATTTGGCTGAAACCATGACTCTGTTATAGAGGTATTTTTCAAAAAATAGTTGTTTCTTAAATATGGGAAGAGAGTACACCACACCTGAAGTATAACACTTTATAAGTACTACTAATAGTAGTTAAGAAACAACTATTTTTTGGAAATACAAAATGAGAGCAGAACAATACAGGTCTCCTATATCACACCATTTTTCTTTTGGCAAAAGATACTTCTGCCAAATATTCTCCTCCTGCTGTAGAGTTAAACTAATAAAACTCTGAATTTAGGGATCAAAAAGTACTTAACTGAATTCTGCGTTTAATGGCTGACATAATTGAATCTAAAGGAATCTTTCTGAAAAATTGGAGGCCTAAAACCTGGACAATATCAGAACTAATTTCTGCTCCCTGGACTGCAACAGACTTCTATGCAACAGAAGTTAATAAAGCTAAACTCTCAGAGATGGCATTTTAATTGACTGCCATACTGAGTCCATTTCAAACCCCAAAGATGGATTTATCAAACCAAAAATGACATAGTTTTCTAGATCTCCTACTCTAAAGTATTTCCACTTCCTCTCCCCTTCAGGTGCACATCTAAAGTAATTCCCATGAATTTCAGCCTAAACCTGCTTTTTTGTTTCCATGGCATATAAAAGAAAGCCTAGGATGATTTCCAGACATGTAGGGGCATATATTGTATGTATAGTGTAGTTTGTCAGAAAGAAGTGTGGTACAATAGGAGAAGATTTGTAGAGTGAAACACACAACATTGAGGAACTGGTATGTGTTCTCTGTGTGTTTGGGAAATTTTGCTTTGGTTCAGTCCTAGTCTGATTGCTGGGACATACACTAGCAGGTCTACCTACCATTGGCAGGTGTAGCGCATTAGGTGCATTCCTGTAATAATCTTTTGTTTTAACTTAAGAAGGTCACTTGCATGCTCTGAGGCTGCTCTGTGACATTAACTGATGCTCAGTGAATTCTGGATAACTGTGAGATTTTCTTCAAATAAGCACTGACGATCTGAACTGAAATGTTAGTGTGGCTGTTCCCATAGAAGTCTAAGGTGGATGAGATTTATACCACTGTTACAGCCGTAGCTTCAGATATCATTTTTCTAGCTGCCCACAACCTAGTCAAAACTCTGTTGTAGTGAAGCACTACCTGCAGGTACAGGCGGATTAGATATCAGTGCCTTTACAAGATTCAGTTTTCTGAACAATTACCTTTAATTTAGTACTGCAGTCTCTGTGCACCTGTATGATAGGAAATAAAGTCAAAGAAGAATGAAATCAGACTTTTATCTTTTTCATAAAATAAGAGAAAATAAGATGACAAAGAGGAAGTGAACCTCTTATCTTTGTGAATGCAGGTCTAAAAAATACTAGCAACATATTTTAGTTGATTATTTTTGTACACAAGTTGAAATCAATATAACTGTAACAAAGAGCAAAGGTCCTATGTTGTTCCTATGTCCTTCACTTTTTTTTTTTCTACTTAGCTAACACTTTATCTAACAAGTAGACTTTAGATAACAAGATTATTTTTCTTCCATGAAATAAAATGAAGACATCCTTAGTGCAGCCTCCAGGTTAAGCATAGGTAAGAACTAAAAATGTGGATATATATGAATATCTGAAGTAGGCTTCATTTGTATGCTTATTTTCTGCAACTCTTCCAAAGTGAAGAGGTAGGATGATTTCTCAGCTGTGAAGATGTATCCTTTCAGTTTCAGCTTGGGGGATTGATTACTTCCTCTGACAGTTCTTTAACTACAGCTTTGGAAAGGTTTAAAAATTGGAAGCTGGTTTGCATCTAACCCACTTATTTGTAGGAAAGGATCCGAGGAATATCTTGTCAAGAAATAGAGCTTCCCTGACACATCATAAAATACAGCAATTGGAACCAGATACACTGTTGGAATTTCTTTGCTGTGATAGAAGATTGTGAAAGGTCTGTCCATGGCAAACCACAGGTTAGGTGATATTAGTCATCTCAGTTTAAGTGGATAGATAAAAGTCCTTTGAAACCTAGCTTGTGGATCTCTGTAATGCTCAGAATAAGCAAAGTCAAAGGATAAACTGTAACACAGAAATATTGCGAAATGAAAATTCTTAGCAAGTTGGAAATGATTTAATGAAATTATGGCATTATAGAGAAACTGGAAAGTAAACTAAAAATTCTCATTGTTTTGAAAAAATCGTGCAATATCTTTAACAAAATAAATATGCAATAAGACATTTCTCTTACTCCTAAATCTTCTGTTGCAGATCAATAAAATCTGTAAGTACTCACATTTTCAGGTTTTATATAAGATTTTACTTCTATCTTTTTAGGATTTCTTTTTAAATCCCATTTCTTTGCAGAGACAATATTATCTGTGTAACTAAACAAACTGATTGAGTTAGCAACTGGAAGGAGTGAAACTTTGCCAGCACCCAGGGAAATGTGTTTCCAACAACTATCTTAATTAGATAGGTGTCCCTCACCATGGCAGGGGATTGAACCTAGATGATCTTTAAGGTCCCTTCCAACCCAAACCATTCTGTGATTCTATAATGCTATAAAAGACTTAGTAGAACAGTAACACAGCAGAAGAAATGAGTCTTCACTCTGATTTATCAGGTCATTTGTAAATATAAAGCCTTCCTCTCTCTAAACTTTCCTATTGTCTGAAAAATAATAGTGACTAAATAAAAAATAATTTATATCTATTTTACCATGCCCATAGCTATTCTTTATCTCATTTCTTTGTCTTGCATACATAAATATCACATTTTTAGTTAGATGAACAAATATGACTATTATAAAAATTGCTACACCAAGACATTTACTATGATGTTTAATGAGGTCTACCTCAGAGAAATATTTTTTGTATGAGAAATGCATTTTTTTCATTTTTTAACTTTTATTTTCAACCATGAAATACCTAACTGAAACATTTCAAAATAAATTAGTGCAGATAAGTATACTGCAGTCTGATATGTTAATTTGAGCTTTGATTGAAGATGTAAACAAAAATTACTTATTGGAAATTCTGGCAAGATAAAAATGTTAGCATTGTATCAAATGTCTTCAAGCAGTAACAGCACTACTCCTATAATTTCACCCTTCATCTTCCTCTTTCATTCATACTTATTTTGCTCAATTTTTACCATTAAGGCCTAAGTAAAGATATGCATGAGTCAGTATCAATCTGAATTCAGCTGGACTGTATATTTAAGTTAAAGAAGTTAAGGAGGTTAAATACGCATTGTTGTGTGCTAGAGTGGGACCTTACAGGAAATCTTACTGAGAAAGAAATATAAGAATCTCTTTAAAAAACAAACAAACAAAACCAAAAAAACCCACAAAAATTGCTTAGACGAGACAATCTTAGAAGTGATTAGGACTCTTTTGAACTAATAAGCACACTCATAAGCATAATCTCCTGTCATTTCAGTAGAAGATGCAGGTTCTACATGTGAAGACTTTATTTGATTGTTCCATATCTGCCATGGAAAACAAGCATAACTGTTTCTAAAGATCTGTGTTACACTAAAAGCAAGTAAGCCATTGAAAAACAGATGAGGGGATTTTGCTTAAATTTTCAAAAAAAGAATTAATCTTTCAGAAGGATAGAGATGCTGAAACTTTCAGTTAGAAGAGTGAAAGTGTTGGAAAACTAGTCAGGAAGTGAAGAGAGATTGTAATGGTAATGGTTTATTTGTATGTTTTAATGGTTTAATCGTAATGGTTTATAACATAGATGTTAAACTCTGAAAAGCTGTGAATAATCCTTACCAGCATAAATCATCCCATTTATACAAAGGAAAGATTGAAAACCACCTGATATAACAAATATAATGTTCTGTTCATAATTATTAATGTGGTTTTTTAGGACAATTTGATAAAAAGCACAGCAGCTGAAAACAAGCCAACCTAAACTTCACATAAGAAAAGTTGGTGTTGAATACCAACTTTGTAATCTATGCAAGAAAAAGTAGGTGAGAGTGAGAAAAGCAGAGGTCAAACACAGTCTGGCCTTAGGGTCAGAGAAGATGAAAAAAGTAATTTGGAAATGCACCTTTTTTTAAGAAAAAAAAAAAAGAAAAGAGAGAGTCATTGAATGCAGAAAGTTGAAAGCAGCATCTGAAAACAGTAAATAGGAATAACAAAGTAGAATTATAGAGGAGATGGGGAAAATTTCATGTTCATGTACAGATGCAGAAGTCAGCAACTAGAGCAGTAAAAGTCTTTTTCAACTCCATATCCAGAACCGAATCTTAAATATGTCACTGTCCTGCCTCTGGGTATTTACTTCTGCAGTTTTTGTTCTAGGCCTATCCTTGTGATAATTTCTTACCTACTTTGAGTTAGCCTCTGGCCTCAGCTAAGGAGGCAATGATGAACCTGATGATTTTTCGTACAAAATCCCAGCAGCACACTATCATTAGGAGAGTTACGATTAATCAGATACAATCAATCAAAGATAGAAAAGTCAAAACTACTTCATAGGGGAAGCCCTATGCAATGAAAAGCCCATAATAACACTTCCTTGAGTCTGTAAAATCTAGGTCAGGGTGTCTTCAGTGAGGGGGTCATGACCTCTCCAAAGGTCACCAAAAGTAATCATGGAGCTGTGAAGCATTGAAAATTTATTACAGCTACTGTAAACAAAATCTTTCCTTTCCACTCCCATTATATCCTTCACCTTCAAGGCCAACTGTCAGTCTGCCATCAGTACCTCAAAATATATGCACAGATTATTCTTGCAGGATTGTCACTGTTGCTATCCATACATACTTTCCTGATAGTTTATAGGAAATGCAAAGGTTCCCTGGCATCCTGCTGTCCTTTTAATTTGCAGAAGTTGCACTGAGATTCCAATAACACTGATAACAGGGCACAGAGAAATCTCTGGGAGTTCAAGGGCACTGATGATGCATGATTCCAAAAGGGAATAAACATGAAACAGTGTGACATGTGGACAGGCTATGGCAAATAACGTAAGGTATATACACAACTTCATGAAATACCAGAGTGAGGCAGGATGCAAAAGAAGCTGCAGCCAACAGGGGATGGCAAACTGCCTGCTCTGAGTATGCCTGAGGAAAGAAAAATGTGCCTTTCCAGGACAATCAGCAAATCTCTACCTCACCTTTGCAACTGAGTTCCTGTGGCTGCTGCCAAAGACAGTAGAGAGGACTAGAAAGAGGGGAGGGGAGCATTTATCAGCAACAATAGCTTTTCCTCTGAAACTCTTTTCTGTCTGTCTTCCCTGGACTGGGCCTGAGAATCACAGTCTCCCCCTTGCTAGGAACAGGACCTCTTCCAGTTATCTGTCAGTTCTTGGGAACTTGAGAAGAAAGTAGGGATACTTGGAAGTGAAACCTTGGTGTTAACGATGGGCTATCACACCAATGGGAAGAGGGACTGGGGAAGAGGGACTGAGATGGGAACATGGACCCTGTACTCCTGAAGAAAAGATGAGGAGGTTCCAGGAGTAGAGGGGTGGGAAAGAAAGAGGAGGCAAGGCCTCACTCAGCTTCCCTGACCTCTTGGCACCTTTTTCCACTCCTTTGCCATGCTTACTATTTCTCCCCTGACTGTACTTGGCCCAGCTGCATACGTCTTTTACCTGTTTTACCTGAGTTTATCTGTTCAGGTCCACAAGTGGGGAAGGCTCACCCAAAGCCCATGCAGTTTGGTTCCTGCTCACATTGGTCCACATCAACCAAAACTTGCAATAGGTTTGCTTTCACCTGTCATATTTTCCCATAAAGGGCACCTTAAAGGGCAACAAAAAATTTTTGCTTGATGGAAAAGGTATCTTAAGCAGTTACTATCTAGTTCCTAGAACACAGTACTTTGCCTTCCCATTTGCTTTTGCTGTCTATCTTCTGTCACTTTCATCCAGCTGTCGCCACATTGTTTTGTGGATACCCAAGGTAAGACACCTTGATGTTTAATCATTTGCTGCACTGCACAATAGCTAATTGTCTCAACAGAGCATGTCAGCTACGTGTTACCTTGCAAAACACACCTTCAGATACCTTATCACGGTTCTTGGGTGAGCTCCAAACAGCCCACTACAGCAGAAGTAATGATATCATTTGGGTATATAAAACATATGTTTTATCATTTTAACTTACACACAATATCATAAAAACTGAGTCATGCTTTAAAACACATGCTATCTTTAGTGGATACCTGGTAGTTGTAGATAGTAGGAACTGTAGGTAAGAAACTGTGTTGAGATGACCTCAAGGAGGCATATCCACGGCACTTTAATTAGAAAAACTCTTATTAAAAATAGTAATAGCCTCTTCAAACAAGAAACCCTATCTGGTTACAGAGGAATCTGCAATGTAAAGTTCATATCTCAGGATATTTCAAGTAAGCATTGAAAACCAATATTTTGTTTCAGCCTAAGTGCAGACTCTGATGCATTTCTTTCAATAAGCTAATTTTTTAAAATTTGAGATTTTAATCTCTTAATGTCCTAAGTGTAAGGACAAATGAAAAAACACTTGAGGAAGTTTTAAATGCTGGAGTGTATGCTCAAATCACTGAAATGCATATTTCTGAATCTTTTAGAATCAAAAGAAAATATGCTACATTTGCATTTGAGCATTGGTTGATAATACAAACAATCTGTGATTGCAGTAATTAATATGGATTAATGTAATATTACATTAATTTCTAAAGCATTAATTATTAAAAAAATTCCATACAAATTTATATTTATCAATAAATTTTCCATAATGCAAGCTAAAATAAAAGATAAAAGGAGTTCTCTTCAGCTTGAGTGACCAAAATTAAAGAAAATTACAATATATGTCTTCTTCCCCCCTAAATTAAGATTGACTATAAATTAGGGTCAGTCTTCTATAATGTAGCCAATTAAAGTGCTGCTCAGATGTAACAGTGACCCACAGGTTCATAAGTTTTTAAGGTCAGAAAAATCATCCAAATGGTCTTGTCTGACATTTCCTATAATATAGACCATAAAACCTGATCCTGCTTCTTTCATTCATGCCATTAGTGTGTCTTATTTAAAGGACTCCAATTAAAAGTAGAACATTTCTATAAAACTCTTTTAAAGTCTTTCATTTTTTGCATGAAGACTAAACATAGACTTTGGGGAAAGCTTTTGTTATTTATAAGCGTCACTGAAGGTACTATAACTGTATCTCTCATTCCAAACCTTGCCTACAGGTTTGATGCAATTGCACAGGCCTTTCTGTCATTAAACTAATGAGTTTGAGTTTGAAAAAGTGTGTTTTATGACGGGCAATGAGGCAGCACACCTAAAGAGGAGTTGGTTTCTTAATAAGGAAGAACTTTTTTTCTTATTGCAGTTGAAATAACATTAGGATTTTAATATTAGGGCCAGCTTAATTATTTACTGTATAGTTTTACAGGACTCTGCAATCTGAGAAAAAGACATTTGCTTTCTAATGAAGAATATCATAACCTCTTTCACTAGCTGGACCACTGGAACCATCCTCATAGACAGGAAAAGGCAATTTACAGCTCTACCAATACAAATCTTTAAAAAAAATCTCTGAACCAGAGCCTCATAAAAGCCTCATAAAAACAATGAGGTTCTAATATATAATAATTGTTGGAATATTTGTATTTGCTTTCTGAAAATTCTGACAGCCAAATTTGACAAGCTGAATGGGTGAAAATTGTTTTTGAGCAGTGCTCTAAATAGACATTCCCTCCTGATCTAAAGAGAGCACTGAGGTACTACAAACTACTAGGTTTAATGGATCTGTTTATACAGTGGATTTTAAGTCCAACAGGTGGGGGCTACTTTTAAGATGTTTACATACAGTGATTTTAGTAACAGTCTTCTGTTTCAGTGCATTCTGTAAATGTAAAATACAATGTCTGTCAGTTGTCACAATGTCACTTTCTCTTCAGCAAATGCTTAGAGATTAAGTCAAATGCAAAGAAATCAAACCAGATTTTTCTATGCTGACATTTTTTCCCCCTCCAATGAAAAAATTTAAAATATTATAAAAAATATTTTCAAAAATATTTTCTCATTGAATAAGAAATTGGAATCTGAGAAACACTAGGAAAAAATGCAAGTCTAGAAAAGAAAAAAAAAATTGTTCAGGCAATACTGGTAACATAATCAATAATATGGGGTTTTTTCCGAGACTTTTGCAGGAGGGATTTACTATAGCAGGGTAGGTCTTCAAACAGCCTGCAACTCTTTAAAGCTGACAATAGCTGTAGCTGACACTACTGCTAACAGCCAGACTGAGAAGGTCAAGATAAATTATCTATGCAGATACGTACCCATACATTAGATGTGTATCAATATAAATGCTACAGTTTACACGAGCTAAGCTATAATATTATTTTTATCACCATGGGAGGAAGAAAGGCAGTATAGGAAGCCAGGTGTCATATTGATTTCTCTAGCCTTTTCAGAATTCTCAAAAACATTCCATTCATTGCAAGTCTTTTTCTTTTTTCTGGTTTTCTGATTTTCTTCTTTCTTTTCTTTTTTGAAATTCCATAATTTCTGTCTATCTTGTCAAAGGACAATAAGTTTTTGATGGAAATTAATTTATTTACCCTGCTATCTTTCGAGATTAAGCTTTTGCTACAAGGGCTCTCAATTTGTCTCCTAAACAAGACTCTGATAGCCTTAGTAAAAACATTAAACACTGCTTTGCAAGACACTAATTTTAAGGAGCTGTTATCTTTATTTTCTGTATACTAGGAGCATAACCAGACCACTTCCTGATCCTACTGGCTCTATTTAGTAGATCTTCATTCCTGTCATGGTTGTATTTCTCTTTGGAAATTACAGTAAAAGGTAGTGAAGCACCTATTCTAATATAGTCATGTCCTGACAGCCATGCTATCTGTGAGGAAGTCTTCTGAAATGTCTGCTGTATATCAAGATGTATATAAAATCCTTCTGTCTTTTGGGCTAATTTGGAAAGCAATGAGAAGCTTCAAGTATTTGGATCCACCTGTCACCACTCATGCAGAGTGACCTCACTGTTCTAGGCAGAGTTATATTAAGAGCTACTCTGAGCTATCTCCAAAGGAGATATGTCTACATGATACAAGTCGGAGTTCGTAGAAAGAAATTCATTAGGGTAACTAGTAGAGCTGGAAAAAAATAGATAAGCTTTCAAGCAATCAAGAACTTTCTGTTAATAGAGTCAGCATACTTCAAAGTTAAATACAGGCTGAAAATATTGCTCTCAGCTTAATAATTGGTTAGACTGTGACACAAGGTACCTGCTACCTTGTAAAGCAGAAGACTGTTTCAAATGGAGAGAGACATTAAACTGTTTATCTTGCTGATAGAAAGAGAATGGGAGAAAGGATTTATATTCTGTGAACTATAAAATACCAGCACGGAAGTAGAAGAGACAAGACAGCATGTTTAGAAAATGCTGCTCTACTTAACCCCTGTTTATTTTTTTTGCATTAGCCTGTTGGCTACAGAGGTGAAATCATGCTTTAGCCAGGTCACAGTATCTTTGGTTTATGAAAATTGATAGCCTGTAACATGCACATCTTAATGTGGATTTAACTGGTAGAAATCCTTTGTTTTGACTTCAGTTGTATATTAGGATGTGAGCTGGAATCGAGCTTATCATTCCAGATGTTGAACAGCATTGATATAAATTTGCTTTACTCTTGGCAACTTATTAATTTTCACCACCATTAGAGCTTTATCTTTTGATAGGAAGCCTTTACTGATCTCGTGTTCAAATATGGACACGAGATTGTATCTTTGTCAAGGTAATTTTCAATACATTGAGTTATACTCAGATTTGACCAGTGAATTACTTTCCTTGAAAGAATTGAGTGGAGCTCAATTTCATTGACAAATGTACTCTTCAACAAATGGTGATTGGCAATGTAAGAGGAAGCATTCGTTGAGTTTGTAAATGACTAAATAAGGCATAGGCCTGAAATTCATCCACTCTGATCCACATTTACATCTTTGCAGGACTGCTCAGGGAATTTCTACATAGCTAAACATACATTAAATGAATGGTCCAATGATTTTTCATTTCAGCTCAGGTGTTGTCACGACCAATTTTTATTTTGCCATTATTAAGTGAATCGGTTTGCAGGGTTAGTTCACCCATTGTACACGTACATTCTATGTACATTATACCTTCTCTACAATGATGAATCTGCTGCTTCTCCTGTCACTTACTGCTTGCTTCATGTTCTGTATCTTTTGTGGAGCTGATACATAAACTCATCTGATGTGGCAGTGAAGGATTATTCTCTCTCTCTTGAACAACTAGGAAGTTTCTTTATGCTTATGCTATCTTTTCTGTCAGTCATATTTATGTGTCTTAAGGTCTGCCACAATTTCCATCATTCCTTAATAGAGGCACCAATCCTTCAGCAACTGGTAAGAGCATCGCAGCTGGATGCTCACACATGAATTACTTGTTTATATTTTTCATCTTGATGAGCTATTTCTGGCTCCAGGCACACAATTCATACTCCAGCTTCTTGAAATGCATACTGAAAGCTGTGTGACAAAATGTTTATATACTTTGTATTTCCTATTATGGTATTAAATTGCTTAACATAGTCCTTGCAGCTTACCTTTTCAAAATTTAAGTGGCTGGGAAAAATTACTATGTGTGGTATTGGAGCCACTTTTTTATTTTTTAGTGACTGACCAGTACTAACTGAGGCAAGAGATGGTGACTAAAGTAGGAATATTTTTTGGTGCAGTCCAACAGTGTTATTGCTGTGTTAAGCCCTGCACAAAATTCACTGGTATTCTCATTTCCATTTTCCACTGCTGAAAGATTTGGGTTATGGAACAAGCTTAGATGTCAGACACCTGCCTGCATTTCAGCTAGATACCACACTTTATTATTTGCTTTTAGCAACTGTTATTACTACAGCTGTTGAATTAATAATGTTCAACCTTCCTTTATTATTAAGACACAATGGTTTTTAACATTAATTTTTTCAGGCAAGGCCTCCAGGCATTCATGATGTGAGATACTGCTGCCGTCCTTTGACAGAATTTCACTAATTCCTGTATGAGCTATGAACATATAAGCTATGAGCATTGACATATAAGATTTGACAAAGGTTATGCTGCTATACTGGTTGTGAGTACTCCAATAACTAGCTTAATTTGTGATGTAATTTTCCATTTTTGTGCTTCTTATTGACATAGCACCTGATTTTGTAATAAAGGATGCTTCTTGTCACTAAAAGCAGATTGATCTTTTTAAATATTGTGTTATCAGTCTAAGCATTCATGAAAGACTTTTTATACAGTATTGTGGACTTGACTAACTAGTTATAACTTTTGTTACAGTAGTAGGCAGGTATCAAAATTTCCAGACTGATTAAATTTGTCATAAACTTCAGTACAAACTCTCCAACAGTGATACATCCATTAGTGCTAGTATAATAACACTAATAAAAACCAATTTTCCCCTTAAGCAACACAAAAGAACAAGCCACTGATGATACTCATAGTTAAGCTTGTAGTTTTCCAGCAATTGTGTGACTACACACCAATGAGAGCTTGTGTATGTATATGTGAGCTATTGTCACTGCTGTTTTCATCCCTTTCCTTCCTGGGCATGTGTTCTTTCAGTTGATCAACAGTACCATGAGTAAAATCATGACTGCATTAAAACTGGCTATACACAAGTTCTCCATGGTGTGATGATATTATGGCATCATTAGATGGAATTTTAAATTAAAACCCTTTGAGTGTTTTACTTCCTGAAAGCTGTAATACTTCTTTTTTGATGTGTTGATCTAGGACCAACCTACAAGAGAGGGAAGGGTAATAAGACTCTCATAAAATAGCAAGTGAAGAAGATGACTGCAAAATTGAACTGACAGGCTTTAAGGTGGTAATATTCTGTATGCACTGGTGACAGCTGGTAGGAAGATTTATGCTGAAAAGAAGTGGTTCTCCAGCTGGAAAGTATTTGATAAAAGAGAGAGAAAAAAAATCTGGTTTTGGCATCTACCTTTGAAACAAATCACATTCTCCAAAAGAATAAAGTAGATTGTTCTTTTCAGTAAAAAGACATACTCCTGTGTTACCAAAAATGTAACTGTGTTACTAGGAAATTGTAGTCTAACTATTCTGAAAGACTACTTTCAGAGAAAGAATAGGAAAAGCCTCCTAACAAAGGCATAGTCAGCAGTAAATGATCTAATTATTGACTGCACCAAGATATGTAAATAAAACTGACAGAATGGTATCCAGAAGAAGATACATCTAGAAAGATCTCAGATTTCCAAGTATCTTCTAAATAAGATAGTAGATATAGTCCTTGATTCATCATGTATAATTTTAATAAACATAGTCTATCTTCTCTATTTAGGTTTTTATTCTATTAATATGCTTTTGGTATCTAGCTAAATAATATGGTTATCATATACAATGCATACACAGAAAAAAAATACCACACCTTAACACCCCGCTGCCCCAGGGATTTTGAGGTACAGATGCTGAATGAGGAAAGTTAATAAAGTGATACATGAAAATGGAAGGGGTCAAGTCTCACTTTTTCTACTCCCATGAAGTCTAGAGACATCAAAACAAGAACAATTCAACACAGTGAAAGGCAAACTTTACTCTAGAATAAGGATGACCCTCCAATCAGTATTTTCAAATCTGAAAACAAAAAATCTGAAAACAAAAAATCTGAAAACAAACAACAAAATAACTAAATTATATTTTTGGAAACATGAAAATTTCTATAAACATTTGTTACAACAATTAAATTTAAAACAACAAGTTACTCAGAATGAGCTTCATGATTTTCTCTACTCTGAATATGAAGAAATCCTATGCAAATTTGTTACAGCATCTTATTTCAACCTAATTTTATGAGAGACCTTCCTTCTTTATCAGTGTACACTTCAGTTATCCTGCAGTACAGGGTTATCTGGCTGTCTATTCTTCTACATCTTCATCACTCTAAAGGTTTGTACTGTATAAAAAAATGACTCATTTCCATGCTTCTGCATCTCATGTATATATTCTGGAGAACAAGGATCTGAGTGTATTCTAATAATGTAATTTACTATATATTTATTAAAGTTCTGTGTTCTCTGTTGGCCATCATATTTTACAGGTGTGTTGCAGGTCAAGATGCAGCATTGTTAAAGTGTAGTCTCCCTTAAGTATCAGGAATTAACCTTGAAATATCACAGAAATAACTATGTTCTCCAAGGAGAAGATGCATTTTTCATTCTACCCTGTTCTTACCTTAAGAGCGTCAAAAGAATTTCTTTTCTGTTGCCTGAAAGGAAAATACGCTGTTCACACATTATACATTAAAATGACTGAAAAGGAAGAGGAAAAAGACAAGTTGGTAAAATGATCAGATCTGTTATTGAGGACTATTTGTGGATGACATGCATGTTTTAACTATGCATTCACAAATAATTTAGATTAGAAGGCTGAACATAACGAGGCATCTCAGGTTACTTCTAAACTGCTGTTTGCTTAATATTTTTGGAAGACAGGCCCTTTGGGGCAGACTATATTTCTCCATACATCTGAATACTGTGGAAATTACAATATGCAATCAGCAGAATAAGAATCTTAACTGATTGGACTTGAGGGAGCCTATAGGAGAGCCAGAGAGGGACAGAAGTGTAGCAACAGGACAAGGGATAATGGTTTTAAACTGGAAGAGGAGAGATTTAGATTAGACACCAGAAAGAAATTCTTTACAGTGAGGGTGGTGAGGCACTGGAACAGGTTGCCCAGGGAATTTGTGGATGCCCCATCCCTGGAAGTATTCAAGGCCAGGCTGGATGGGGCTTTGAGCAACCTGCTCTAGTGGGAGGTGTCCCTGCCTGTGGCAGAGGGGTTGGAACTTGTTTAAGGTCCCTTCCAACTCAAACCATTCTATGATTCTATGATTTTATGATTAATAAGACTGGAGTTTCTAGAACAAGGTGAAGGAAAGACAGAAAAGTTCCTATGAACATTCATTTGCCAATCAACATACGTTTAAGAAACAAGCATTTAAATATCTTTAAGAACTGCAAATTATATAAATGCTTGTTAAATAGCTGAGGCATTGTAAGTAAGTGTTGATATGGGATTTTTTTTCATTCTCATCAAGCACAGACAGAAACAGAAAGTATCTAAGTGTCCACTGTGTCTATTTTTCACACATTCCATAAGACTGATGCTTACTATTACTGGGCATATTGAATTTCTTCAAGACTTGCCTTCTATTATTAGAATTTGCAGTGAGTGCAGAGATAAATGTTTTTAGCAATGAAGTTTATGAGCTAAACTACTGTACCTCAGATCAAACATTCCTCCACTGTGATGGATGACTTCCCTTCAGCTCTAAACTTCTGAAGCTGTTCTGTTTATTTCATTTCAAGCTCACTTTAATCCATACTTGAAGGAGCCAAAACTACATTCAACATTGAAACTGCTATGTATTCCTGTCAGATCTTTCCTTTTATTTTGTTACTTGATGCTATTTAAAGGTTCTCTGCTAGAAAGCTTAGAATATAAAAATGTATACATGTTAATTTTACATTCTATATGCAATCTCTATGATAAAAACCAAATGTCTCAGCAGCTAATAACCACATAGCCTACCTTATGTTCCTCTGCCTAACAATTTATTTTGCCTTTGGTAAAATGCTACATTAGGTCATCATGTTAGGTCAGCAAGCAAATTTTCTTAACCTGTTACTGTCTTGAAAGTTAGCGGGTAAGAGAGAGGCTGCATTTGTATTAAAGCCTGCTTTCTCTTTACCTTCAGGTTTGAGAATTGGCTTCTGTATATTCAGAGATGTCTGAATTGCTTTCAGCATCAATAGTAACCGGAAACCCCTATTTTTCAGTGTAAATGCTTTGAATTTGCTCACAAGATGACACTAGAAATACTCATTATCTTCAATTGACCATCCTATATCAAACACAAAATCTTGAGCATGGACCAAAATTAAAATGTTTCCCTGTTATATATATGTTTGGTAGCATGTGGAAGATACAATCATAAGACCTTAGAAGTCAGTTTTCACCATCTCACCACTCCCGCCTGTAAGCTCATCAGTAAAAGCTAAACAAAAGGGTATGCTTAGCAGCATGGTTCAGATCCTAAGCCATGGCCTGGTGTTTTGGTCTCATAAGCATATTATACAGCTTTATGGGATTTGTGTTTAACAAAACTGTAAGGAGATTAATTACAGCTTCTTAAGCCAGTGAAAAGTAATGTAAAATCAATTACTTTTTTATTGGCTAGGCCAGACCACGTGGTAGTAGGCAGGGCAAAAATCAAAATAGCACAGCACTCTAACTCTCCCATACAGGTTCCCGTTACCAGAGATTTTTCAGATACGGGGAGATGATCATGAAATATAGGATAATGTTAGCTAATTTTTAACAAGGGCACTTTTTTTAATTCAGTGATGCCTAGACATAAGGCCTTTGTAGGACTACAGTGGTCTTTTGTATTTCAATGAAGACTGCTGAAAAGTTGTGCAGATAATGAATAGAGGTCTAATGTTTTCTCCCTGCAGATAAACAGCCATGAATTTATCATTTGATAATCAATGCATAGTTCAGCGGGAATGATTCTGTTTGTCTGCAGCTGGTTCATTCTATGATATTTCAAAAAGCATTTTAAACAGTTCATCATGAGGAATCAGATGAAATTTTACTTCCAGAGTTTTGAAAACAAGATAGAAAATATTTGCTGAATTTTTATCTAAATATATAACTGTAAAACAAGTAAAAGCATAGATACTCAAGTTTGTTTTTCTCATATGGCTGACATCCTACTTCCATGGTTTCTTTACAACATAGAATATTTTACTGTATTTTAAGATACATTTATTGAGAATACAGACTAAGGTCCCACTGGCCAGGCGTGCATGTAACCAAAACAGGGACAGGCTGAGCTAAACTACCTCTCCTTTCCTTCTCCCAGGTTCAGATTATACCCTAGAGCAGATAGCCCATTCTCCATGGAAAATCA
Organism: Scolopax mira; assembly: GCA_004320125.1. NCBI lineage: Eukaryota > Metazoa > Chordata > Aves > Charadriiformes > Scolopacidae > Scolopax > Scolopax mira. The sequence continues at coordinate 642,041 of BJBW01000577.1, forward strand.
CACATAGCTGATGCATACAATGATGCAAGTCTCTATGGATGGGACAAAGGTACACACTTCTAGCTGCTGCAAAGCAGTATAAAGTTTCATTAGCTAGGAAGGAGTAATAGAGAAGCTACAGTCCTGTGAAAGAACCAATTTTGTGTATGGATTGCTAGAGGGACAAAAATGGGGGGGTAAATCTAATAAACCTAAGTCTGCTATTACTGTAATGCCTATGAAATTCTTTTTCATGTTCAACAGTGACTCCAAATCTAAGTGTTTCGGGACCCATCAGGGAGCCTAATTTTTGGTGCAGAACACACATGCTAACTGGAAAGGGAATCCTGCTGTGCTTTTTCTCATTTCATTATACAGCCCAAAAATATGTATTTGGAAGAGTGTACTTTCAACCAATATTTTAACTGAGGTGAGCTAGATCCATGAACATTGCTATCACACATGTTCAAAGTTGGTTGAGTTATAATTGCACACTGTTCTGGACAATTATTTTTTTTTTTCCTAAAACTTCTCTAGTAACAGATATTCTAAATCATTCCACCCTGATCAATATTAACTTACATAGTTTTTTCTACAGGAGAGGCAGGACATCAGTATAGCAGATCAAAAATGCTGGAATTCATACTTGTTTAATGAGATAAACGTGCATTTTCTGGATACATTGATGACACATGTCATGTTACTTTCTTGAATAACATATTACTATCGCTTCATAACAGTGCATGGATAAAAATAAGGTGAGATAATTCTTGGCAATGGGAATATAATGTCTCTTCACAGCAGTGAAGTCATAATACAATGTAAATATATCCACTAGTAAAAAGGCTCAGCAAAACCAGTACTTAGTTTGAAAGGTGTAAAGGATATTACGTAGTTCATAAACCTTGCAGAGACACACTGCACTGGGAAGAATGCAGCCAAAATTTAAAAGGAAATAAATGAACAATATAATAAATTAAAATTAATTAATTAGGTAGCTTAGAATCATAAAATACAGATTCACTCAGGAAACTCACACACCTTACTGTCTATTTCAAAATAACTTTGCCTTCCAGCGTAAAAAAAATAAATTATAAAACATTGCTGGCTTATCCCAAATCATAAGAATTTTTCTGTAAAAACAATGAAGATAACCACAAAAGTAAGTCTTGAAGAATTAGAATCCTGAAAAATAAACACTTCCCTTGAAGTTCACTGTGAAGAGACTGCGCTCTGCATTTGTACAGGCCAACAGATTTTACCAGTTTGAAAAGCAGAGGAATGACTCAGTTCCACAGCCATTTCCGAGCCGGTTGGAGAGCATCCCCCTGGAGACTGTGGCTCTGCTGTGCACTGGGGATAGATGGAGACTCCATGAGTTTTCACATGTGGACACCTCAAATGTTCTCTCATATGGTCATTAGAAAAAAAAAATAAAATGGGTGCAAACAATTATGTAATACCTTCTGGCAAAATAAACAAACCATCTGGTTTTGCCTCTTCTCCATTTGCTTAAATCAAAATACTCAAATAACAAAGTAGTGAGTAGGGAAAGACTGTTCCTTCTGTCATAGGTCAGGAATGTGACTGTCTGCTTTTAAGATAAGACTTGGCAAAATCATTTCTGGCCAGAGCCTTGGCACACTGAATTAGATAGGAATCTAATTGTGTCCTTTTTACAGCTGGACTTCAGATACTTATCTGTTGAGAGAAGTTGGTGAAGTTTCCCATTCCCCTGCTAAGTGTCATACCAGTCTGCCTACTTAAGAACAATATCTTGGAGTTAACAGACCCCTTCTGGGAGGCAAAGAAAGAATAATAATAATTTTTAAAAAGTTAAAAAAATGAAAAATGCTCTTAGATTGCTCAGATTTTAGTCACCTACTGACTTATCATCTCCTGACTAATCCTCTATGAAGTTGAAATCTCAGTAGTTTCCTCTTACCCCCTTCCTGATTGGAAAGTTATATCCTTCCAGACAGGAAGAAGGAGCAATCTCATGTGACATACACAATCATTAACAAGCACAGCCAACACTTTGAAAAATGAGCAACAAAAGCAAATTATAAGGTTATGTACATGTTTTCCTGAAAATTATTCCCTCGTTTCTAGCATATTTCTAGACAATATAGAAAATGTTGAAAGAGATATATGGTGTCTGCTTAGACGAGAGAAAGCTGATAAGAAGTGGCACATATTATGACAGAAGCATTCCTTCTTAGCTCATTACCTCTGTTTTTTTCCAGTTTCTCCTTCACAGCATAATGCTGAAATATGACTAAAGCAATAACTGTGGTTAAAAAGTCAGAATGCTCTATCTTTCACTGTCCATCTTATTTCTATCCTCTACTCGGATAGGCTGTGGAGGGAAAAAGGGTAACTCAGTGAGGCTGAAATTATTACCCATTTAAAAGATGAGCATCATGCTTTGCTGCTTACTCCATGTGAGGGTCTGTAAGTGTATATAGAGAGATGAGGGAGTGTGTCAGGGTGTGCGTGTGCTTGCGTGCATGTGCATGTTATATGCAGCATAGTCTTGTAATCATCATAAGGCTTATTGTTGGTGGGATGGGTGACACTTCATAAATATTTCTTTGGAAGCACAGCTGCCTCCTTAGAAAACTGCAATGCTATTATTAAGCAGTATTAAGCACTGAATGATTCCGACTATCTGCAATATAAGACATTCATGAAAATTTCATAGGTCTCTTTTTGCAGCAGGCATGCTAAGTAGATTTTGTGCAACTGCATTATGGCTGCACTTGCAATTTTATAGTTAAAAATATATTAGTACTTTAATTATTAATCCTAATACGCAGGGGTATATAGCAGTCTGATAAAATAGTCTCCAGAGTAGGCAAGTTCTCAATGAGAAAAGGCAAACTATACCTGAAATAAAAATTAGCACCTTCTTCACCTTTGGATAATGTAACTAATCTTCACTAAATTGAATTAATATAAATTATATTAATTCTTTCACAGCATATGGACTAGTCCTCCACTCCTCTCTAAGACATACCTATCTACAGAAGGACACTGCAAGATTTGACCATCTCTGTGAGATTCCAGGGAAGAAGGGCTGTTTGCCCTGTGCCTTGACATAAAAGATGACTCGCGTTATGAACAGTAGAGTTCCTCTATTTCTTTGTCATTATGAATGCTGCTGAGAAAGGGTAGGATATATATTTAACATTAGTTAAAATGCCAAAGTCTAAAAGTTATTATACGAAGCTGGGTAATAAATCCAAAAAATATTGAAAGTTAATTAAAACTGTAGAATTAAAAAAACAAACTGTTCATCATCAAAGATGATCTTTTCAGATAAAATTTTGTGCAAATTTGAAGTGATTTTCTATTCTCTGATCCAATTATATTTTTATTATCTTATACCTTTAAATGTCTTTAATTTTACTGGCACAAAAAGTTGTGAAAAAAAATATTTATAAAGCTGTATGCACCATTTTTTGTTAAAACTCATTTTAACATGCGCTTTCATACTCAGAAACACATGTTATTCAAGTTCTTACATAATCTTTTCATGAAGGAAAAGAAATCCTGTGATTTATCATCCAGTCAAAACTGTTTTGCACACCTAGAAAGATGAATAATTATGAACGTTTTACTGTCTAGATCCTCATCCTTTACTGAATGAAGTGAAAACACACTGATTTACATCAGCTGAGGATCTTTCCTTAATACAGGAAAACTTATCAAAGATATTTTGCAGGCAATAATGAAAGTAAATCTGAATTTTTCATTCTGAAATATTTAGTCAGCTCTGGTATTAACATATCTATAAACATAATAAAAGTCCAGTCTGATTAAGCTATTGTAACTCATTTAGCACTGCAGGTTTTACCATTTCTTCCCCACCTTCCCCAAAAGGGATACCATCTACAGCAAGAACTTTGTTTCTGAATGCAAATAATCTGTACAATGTGTTGACGAAACCTGCTGTGTTTAGCTAACAGGCCTCAAAAGACTGGGAATTGGGGGTAAGAGTGAAAAAAAATGCACTTAGGAAAGAAAAAAAGAAGTGTTTCTATTTAGTTGGTTTTGAAAGTAATTGATGTGGTTTAGGTCAGCCGCAATTTAGTGGCTACTTTCCCTGTTTAGTATCTAAATAGTCAGATATCAATAATATTTTAGCTGTATTAAATAGTTATAATTATACTTATCCAATGTTTAATCAAATTAACTTTAAATGGGCATTCCAGGTGTTTCATTTTTTACTGTTCTGCATGTTGGTTAACAGACTAAGGAACGTTTGAAATACTGTCGAAAGTAATACATAGCTCTATTGAGAGGTGATTTTTTTATTTCAGTCCTTAAATGCACCTTTGAATACAAGGAGCTGAATTAGGGTGAGCACCAATCAATCTCACTTACAAAGATAATGCTGAACACAAAACCCCTTAAGTAAAAAGCAAGGAACAATTTGCAGCAAAATATATTTGTTCCTGAAGAACCAGACAAAAAAAAAAAAGAGATAGGTGTTGTAGTCAAAACTCTGTAATATTTGTCTAAATTGTATAAACTCCTATTTCTAAAAAAAAAGTGAGGCAAGAGGGAAATCAAATGAAATTCTGCCTCCCTCTTAAAAGGAAATTATGCCTGACATATGTCAAAATTCCATCCCAAGAAATATAACAGGATGGATTATGAGAGAAATGATCTCTACACTTCTGCAGCCAATTGGCGTTGGCTCTAGCTCAGGTATGTGACAGGAGGTCACAAACTTGAATTGCCCTGCAAAAGTGCTGACTTGATAGAAAAATCTAAACTTCACTTGTTGCCAAACTGTTTCCTCCAGGTAATAGCCGTTTATCTATTTACATGCTCTGCACACACTCTCTCCTGTAAAGCTCTGCACTTGTGCCAGTATTGCCACAAACTACAGTCAGGGGACACTGGTTCATGGATTGATTTATGTTGAAAGCATCACCTCGTAAAGAATTAATATGCAGGCTTCATCATTTTATTTTTTCCAGTACATATTGCAGCATGCTAATCATAAATCCTGTGAAAGCAATCTTTATTCACAATTAAATTGTTATTTGGATATAAAAAATACACAGCACAAGTCCCTTCGCTGGTCATTTAAAAAATGTCTTGGGAGGACAATACCTGATCATAAGTTAAATACAGCTTCTTTAAACAATCCAATGCATAAGACTTTGCTTTCATAACTGATTAAGTAATGAACAATCTGGATGCTTTGCGGGTAAGAATGTACAATATTTTCTTTTGTTGGGAAGTATATTTTATAAAGATCAAATGTCTGGACTAAGGCAAGAAAGAAAGGGAAGTAAAAAAAAAAAAGAAAGGAAAGTAAAGCAGAATGTCATCAGGAAGGGTCTAACTAAAACATTTGATTTGCTTCCTTCTTTTATTTGCTTTTTTAAATATTAAATAAAGTCTGAAACTCTGTGGTAAGTAAAGGTTTTTGTGAAACCAAGTTTTACAGACTAAGTTTTCTCTCATTTCTCAATACATCAATGATATAAACATGGAGCAACTAAAAGTTTTATTATATCCAAGAATTTTGGAAAAATGGGACACAATATCAAGCAAAGTATCTTTAAAGAGGATTGTCTCAGAGGCTTTTCAAGTTAGGCCTTATTACTGTTTTAAGATTCTGCTTATAGAGAAATGTTAGTGAAGATATTGCTCACCACTGAGCTAATATTTATGCACAAGCCAGATGTGCATAACCCCTTCACCAAACCTTTTTCTGAGGTGAAAGGTGGTTACATTGCTACACAGCCCAGGCTGTGCAGTTTTACACTAACAACACTGGAAGATTACATTTAAAAGAAGCAGCCAAAGCTGACATACTTAAGGTATAGGTACCCTGGTGATGTCTGGATACACGTGACACTGTTTATCTCCCTGTAAAGAGCGATATTCCTGCAGGGAAAAAAACCCAATGAACAAACAAGCAAACAAAAAAGAAACATTTTAGATGACTTTGCTTTGCTTTTTTGTGCTAAAACATCATAAATAGATAAAAAAAAAGCTCAATGTCTTAATACAAACTTCTGTAGCTATTCTCTCCATCCAAGGTTCTGTGCAGCCCCAAAAACCTCTAGCTTCAGTATAGGATTGCTTTCAGCTTAGGCTGACTGACCTTTCCAGAGCCATAGATCACAGCTACATCAGTTCCTTATCTTCTGGTACCTTTCCAGAGTCCCTACTAGGTGGGGTTTTCTGCCTACTATCTGCTTCTTTTCCCTTCAATTCAATTCCCTAACTTGCTTACATTCCAGTGATGGCCATGCATCTGTTCCATTCACACAAGCTTCACACTTAAAGAAAGTGATTGATAGGCCATGTTTCTGTATCTTGCAGACTGCTCCAAAGACCTCCTCTTCAAATCTTTATAGAGCCTAAATTTGGATACATCTGATTTAGCTCTTCAGTCCTATTATGCCATCTCCAGAAAATTAGGGAGTTCCCTAGATGGGCCCTTGATGTGGGAACAAATCCAAGTAGCATGAAGCTGAACAGTTCTTCAGTCAGCAGAATAAGAAAGCAATGGCTATTCTATGATTAATTCCTCTCCCTCCCCCTTTTTCAACATTTATAGATGCTGTGTCGGAATCATGCCATGTTTTGTAATACGCAATTCCGTGTATCTCAAAGTGGGGCTTATTAGCACAAGACAACTGATTTATGGTGCATGGATACATGCAGGATGCTAGTAACCATAAATGTTACCAGGTGCGCTACCCCTTGAGAGCAACCCTAAGTTGTATGTAGTTCATTTGTACAAAGAGTTTAAAAAAAAATTTCCAACAGGAGGTGAATTCACCAGAAATAGAATTACAACATTCCCTTACTACTCAAGCTGATAACAGAGAGTGGCCATTGAATGACCATTAACAACAACTACTAAAAGTCAGAACAAATCATTTCAGTTCCAGCCACACAGAGGAATGGACTGAGTGGAAATGCATATTCTGATAAAGCAAAAATATTCATAACAGAATTAAGAGTGCAACCCTATTTCAGCACCAGGACCCAGAAAGGACAAATGCGTGTCGCTCAACACAGAACAAAACAGGTTGGATGGAGTGCAACACTGAAAGCCAGAGTATTGGCCCCTTGAACCTCTCAAGCTTTACATCCTTGAGGAGAGCACGTGCTTAAATTCAGCAGCTGGCATGTGGCCATTCACACAGAGCAAAGAGTGAGGCAGGTGCTGGGACCTCAGTACTGACACACAAGCTTACTTCTGCCCTAAAGATAAAAATAATGCTGTTTGCTAAATGATATAAAGTATTGCTTAACCATAATGAGTTTGGTGAATCTGACAGTCACCCCCACGGTGTTTAATAGAAAAGATGGAGAACCATGGGATTCACAAAATGCAGTCACTCTATCACTTTATTTAATAACACTGCAAATAAGAAGACAAAGCCCAGTTTTAAAAAAAAAAAATGGGGTGGAGAAGACAACAGCTGCCTGAAAGAGTCCAGCTGTGCAGCCTGGATTCTGATTTCAGGCATGTTTTGTGCAAAGTAAGTGAAACCGAAAGCTTATAATAAAAGACCAGGGATCTGCAAGGTTTCGCAACTTGTTTTGTAGTTCTTAGGATGTTTGCTAAGACCATGCTGGCACAGATGAGAAATAGAAGTGAAAGCGGGGAGGAATTTGCATACAGAGTGCAGATTTCATTGTTCGTGGCAAAGCTGCCCTTGATTTGCTTCAATCATTGTAACAATCAGCCCAGCCAACTGTTTACATGCTCTCCATTGTGCTAGTGTTGGCTAGGAAATGGCAGGCGCAATGAGATTTGCTTTCTGCTGGCACTCTGGGGAGCAGCGGGAGTTCACGCACTTGACAGACAGACAGACAGGCGGACGGGCCCCTCTTTCCAAGAAAGAAGAGTGGGACTTGCTCTTGAGCTGTGTTATTGTGGTGATGTAGCCAGGAGCGTTTGTGGCTGAAAGCAGGGCACACAGCACGGTTTAGGTTCCAGGGGAGAAAGGGTGAAGATTTAAGCAAAGTGGAGAAACTGCTCTTCAGAGGGATTTAAACAAACTACTCCTCCTTGCCCACCTGTTGACACATAAGCTACGCTTCAGGTTTTCCCAGAAAAAAAGTAGTTGAGGGGCCAGGCAAAATGTGACGATTGAAAAGAGTGTAAGAAAGGGCTGAAACTCAAGCTGTACTAAGGAATATGTAAATAGCTGTTCTTTTCCTGTAAAAGGGATGGCACTGTTGCTGCTGTCATAGCAACGAAGTCACAGCTGTAAATATAAGCTTGCAAATTTAAATACAATCACAATCAAACAGAAGGCCCATGAAAGGCAATCCCCCTGTCCTCCCCCCTGCCCCCCGTGTTCATGGCAATCTTAATGGGTTTAGGTTGATAGGCTTTTCCTTGGCCCATCCTGATCTGATTTGAAATGCATGGATGAAAACACTTCCCTAAGCTATTTAACAAACTTACTAGAAAGGTTAAAGCAAAGTATTTCTTAAATTGCACAGTTTTAATCTTAGATCTGCTTTCTAGAACTAGAAAAGACATCCCTGAGGAATAAAGGAAGTTTTAAAGCTGTATGATCAGAAAGTGTTTGTAAACCAATTTGTTTTTAGAATTTGCATAGTTTATGCTCCAAATCACTGATTTCTGATGAAGAAATCTCAGTCAGCAGTAGTCTTACCATTATCCTACCTGCTAGAATTAAGTGATATGCACACCTGAAAAACACACTATGCTCTTGAAGTAAATGGGGAAATATGATGAGTAACCTACAGAGTAGAAGAGTGAGGGAAGGGTTCCTCAGCCAAGCAAAACACAAAGGAATGTATACTTGAAAACAGAGAAGTTAGACTGGTGCTATCGAAAGGCCGAATCCCCTAGTGAAACAAAATATCCAGGAATATAATTTAATAAGGTAGAAAGCAAAGTAAGCATTTTACGCCTCTATTCAATTTTCCTTACAAGTTTTCTCTGCAAATACAGAAAAGATGAGAATGCCATTTCCTTTATATGGATTGTTAAAGTTTTGTTAGTTGTAATTTATTTGTACAGGTCTGACTAATGACTTGAAATGAAATGGCTATAGCAGGGAAATGATAAATTATCTAGTGTATAACACTGCTTAAAACCTAAACATGTGTTTATAGTTGCTGTTCTGGGATAGTTGCCAAAGGGACATTTTACTTAGCAAGTTATGTTAGCGTAAGTATTTTTTTTCCTATAAACAACAAAAAAGTCTCCAAAAATAATAAGATGGGGGATGCAGGGGGAGGACTCTCATTTGCCTGCTGCTAAGAAGCACCAGGAATCAGATTTTCAAAGGAATTTCCATGCTCTTTTAATTAAAATTAGTTTCTTAATACTATCTGGGTAGAATTTTCAAAAAAAGTACATGCTAATACATAAGTACACCTAGTATATAATCTAGCTATATGATAAAGAAGCAATTCCTCAGCATGTAAAGCTGTCACTGTCTGTAACATCAGTTGGAGTACCAATTACATTCATGACAATTCGAGATAATGGAAAAGAACTGAAAATGTATACATTTTATCCCTGAAGATTAATTCTGTAACAGTGACCATAATATACTTGAATGAAACATGTTTAGTGATTGGAGGTAAAAAAAAAGCCTAAAGTCCACCATGTAACATTTATCATTAAAAATATTTATTTCATTAAGGTTTTTGTGACATAGAGACGTCCACTTGAAAAGAAATAATAATAATACACATTTAAAAGTCATTGAATTAGAAGCTCAGCATAAATATACACACCACCAAGCTACCAAAAGAATAAAAGGCATTCCACAAGAATCAGAAGTAACATTCAAATGAAGAAAATGGAAAATAATTAAAGTTCAGCAGGTTAAATGTAAATCATAATAAGGCCAGCCAGAAAATATTTTTCTGAGCAACTTACTAAAGGTATAAAAGCTACTTAGAAAACCATTTTGGAATAAAAAAACAAAACCAACTTTCAGAAGTAGGAAGCTTGCTGAGAGCCAGTGGGGCCAACAGATAATTGAGTTGAAAATGATAACTAGAAGAAAATAAGGCAGAAAAGCTAAGTGGGCTCTTTATGTCAGTGATGATGGGTAGTGTCCAACATAAGCACTCTCATCAAATCACAGAACCAGAGAATGGTTGAGATTGGAAAAGACCTCTGAAAGGCATCTGATCCAATTCTCTCTCAGCCCCCTCAATTATACAAAGGGTTTTGGAAAAAAATGAACAGAAAGATCATTAGCCCTAGACATTATTTACCCAATAAGTCAAATGAAACTTAAATACAAAATAAATTTACCAATGGGTTTAATTTGTTGTTTTAATTAGCAAGATAGCAGATTTGATACAAAATTTTTAAGTACAGTTAAACTTGGGACTGCCCATTGATCAGCTGAAATCAGTATTCATGAATGCAAAGCAATATACATTGTAGACAAAAAAAAGCATACTTATATAGATGTATGACAATGTTCAATAGAAGATATTAGGAGGCATTGTGTACAATTGGAGGAACATATCAGTGCTAAAAAATACCATATGGAACATTCAAATGCCTTAAAAAAAGTAATAAAAAAAAACAAGCAAGCAAACACAGAAAAAAAAAATTATGTCTGTTCTTGAATGGTGCAGGCAGTTCTAGGTCCCTTATCTCAAAAAGGATATAGTTAAGTGAAAAAGGAAAAAACATTGGAAACAATAAAGACCAGAGGTACTGAGCAACCTTCATCCAAGAAGAAATACTAAGCAATAAACAAAAAGAGCAAGAGCCCTTATGGTGGAAGGAGAACATCTAATAGATAGTATAATACAGGACAAGAAAATCATGATCCCTAAGATCATGAATGAATGAAGTTGTGATATTTCTTACCGTGTCCAAGTATGAACTCATACAATGAAGTTATCGAGTAGCATGTTTACAATCAAAATAAAAGAACTTCTTTTTATGCATTGTGCTAGTAGTGCCACAGGATTTTGTGTAGACTAAAAATAGATATAAACTAAAAAAGGAATAGGTGGAGGAGAGGCTGTGAGCAAGCTAATAAAGTTAATGTCCTGCATGCAACCTAGTGCAAATGAAGTCCTTAATTTGCTAATTGCTACAACCTGGGAAGCTGTTGAGAGGGAGCAACTATTTCTTACTGGCTTGCTTTAATATTTGCTACTGATGGCTACCAAATGCAGGATAGTAAGCTAACTAAACACTTGATCAGAGCAAGTGTAGTCATTTTTACTCATATTCCTAAGGAAACAAAGTGAAAATGGATGAGCAGATGGCCAAAAGATAAAAACAAGAAATGAGAGAAATTTATCAAAAGCAGGAAGGCTGTGAAAAAGTCTGGCTAAAAAAGATAGGCACTATCACAAAATGAGTTATTAAAGAGGAGGAACTAGACCAAGCCAACCATTGAAAAATGACAATTATTTACTAGGCTGGATGGGTCACTATACTACAGGGATCCAATATCGTCCTTGCTCACATAACCACCAGGGATACACCCTTCTTCTTCTTCTGTAAATGGAGCAGCTGGCTAAAGCAGTTTTACATAGTTGCACATACTGAACCTAACTTTTCGAGACAGCCCTGAGGGAAGAAGGATGGGAAGAAAATGGAGGGCAAACACATTATGTGAACAAATAAAATATAGTACAATCATGTCTGAGATGCTGATAGAACTATATATTCTCCCAGAAGTAGAGGTACCTACCCTAAATTATTAGAGGTACCCTCCTAAATCATACAGAAATACATACTTAACTTTTCTTTACAGAGAGTAATCCCAATTAGAGATGACCTTTGCTGAAAAGACCAGCAGTCTGTGAAGGAGTTCTTTAAATTACATGACCCCAATAGTTTCAGAGAAATATATAGGTAAGGATAAAAAGTTAACAGGGGACGGATCTTAAACAACACTGGTATGAGGGTCAGAATGTTGTCCTTTATCTCTTAATCAGTGTTTTTGTAATAAACATTCACAGTCCATTTCTCTCGGTAAGAATGTCTTCAGTTACCAGACATGGGTCTGTTAGGCAGCTCCATTCGTTCAGTTGTGTCATTTCCGTGTTTCATTAAAGACAGCTTTCATTTCATAGGCCCAGCATGGGTTTGTGTTTGGAGGGAGGGAGAGGAATTCAGCTCACTATGTTAATAAAGCCGTGTATAGTTACAGCTTGTTATCTTTAAATTTTACCCTGCAAGGACAATTGCTTTCCATTAAAAATAATAATAATAATAAATTCTAACTCTGTTGCTGTTGAAAGGCAATCGTTCTGATCACTTCCTGCCAACAAAGGGCTACAGTTGAAAGCGAATGTTTTACTGTGGCTGTGGGTGCCAGGGTTCTCTCTTTGATCAGTACACAGAGGAGGGAGATCCCTGTGGCCAAGTGGACCTGTGCTTGCTTTATCCCTGTCCCTCAAAAGGGCTGCTGAGACTGCAACAGGGAGCAAGAGGGACATGTAATTCCTTCAGCCCCCCTTTGCTGGTGTGTTTAGAGGCACACTATTCCTGCTAATGTGCTTCTTCAATGTTAGCCTTCATGCTGAGGGGACGGACACAGCTCCTCCAGGACATCACCTCTGACAGTGATATTTGAGATTAATTTCCTTTGCATTTTCTGCACCTCTCTTCTAAAAAGATGCTTTATATACTTTGATTTTTCAGGACAAAAGTGCAGGTCCTAAAAGAAGTTGGGCATCGTGATACACAGCACGGTTATCCCTAAAAGTGTGATGCCAAGCTCTGAGCACAGGTGACAACCTGGGCATGGCCCAGGGCTGAGAGCTGTGTCTCAGCTGTCTTCTCCCTGTCAGATGGGTGCGGGCTATTGCAGTTCAAGAAAGATTTCTTAGAAGTTGGTGCCTGGCAAACCCAGCTTTCATGCTATCTACATGTTTTGTCTGGAGGCTTGCTCCCTGCCCTCTCAAATGTATCTCATGTTACAGGACTCCCTTGTGAATGCTTTAATTCATCACTTTAATTAGGTTCAATACTACTAGATATGTGTGTACCCTGGATTGACAGCTACCTCTGTGTTCATTTTTAATACCAGACAACTTAATGGAGAAAAATGTGTTGGTTTCCTGTGGAAAAACAAGAAGTGAAGATCTCAACTAAAAAGTATGAGATAGGGTCACGGAGAAACAAAACCAATAAAATTCAGTCTATGTTATGCTTAAAAGCATATTTCATTCTTAGCTGCCCAGGGATCTTTCTTCTAGAATTCCTTCCCACTGAACTCTACCCTGAAAGTAAACCAGGGAGGCAGAGGAAGGGGCTTCCGTAAGCTTCTGGAGCTAAGCTGGCTCTCCTTGCTCTCACTGCTCAAAATGGAGCCATCCTGTCTTCTCCTACCTGTTTATTATTCTTAATTTCTTATTGCCAACACTTTCTCCTTTCAGTTCACAAGGAACAGTCAGAGGGACTCTGGGTGAGGGACAGAGGTGGATTAGGTTGCTATTAAAGCAATCTCAGAGGCGCCACAGTATGCCAACTGCTATAGCTGCTATAATAGCATCCTGGTTCACATTACAGGCAATATCATTGTGCATACTTTTGAAATTGCTCTCAGATCAGACTGGTTTAATAGAACAATGATAGTTTTAATGTTCACCTATGAATGAATGCAACAAAACACATCACCAAGACCAGTGACCTGGTCCACTGAGACCAGCTCATGTGTAAACTTTTTTTCTCCATCCTTGCTTTCATCAGTACCAAGAACATGAAAGAACTGGAGAATGGACTCCTCTTTTCCAGTCAAGTGCCTCAGTGCACGAAGCAACAGTAGTGGATATTCTGTGTGGTCCAGATGGCGAAAAGTGTAATGTAAGTGTCCATGTTCTTCCCTCAGTACCAATTTCTGTGTAACTCTAAGTGTGTATTGCTTTGGTGATACTTTTTGGAATCTCCTCTTGAGTTTATTGCCTTCATGACATCTCATCAATGTATGACACCTATGGTAAGCCTTCCTTTGATGCCTTCCTTTTTTTGCTGAAGAACAGGATCCTTTTTCACAATTTCCTTCTCTAAACATAAAATTGGAATTTTTTTTCAGTATTTGATGGCATGATCCCATTCTTGGGAAGTTAGACAAGAAGTGAATGGAAACTAGATAGATTTAAGCTAACCTCACAACTATCATTAGCAACCAATACCAGGAAAAAAAAACCAGGGAAATGGAATAGATCAGAAAATTCAGTAGCAAAGCAGAAAAGTGTGAGAAAGAGGTTAAGAGATAGATGAAAAGAGAAATTCTAGAAGCTACAATTTAAAAAGCAAATACAGAGAAATAATAATGTCAGTCCTTATAGACAGATTAAGAAATGGGAACCCAGCCAACACGAAGAACGGAGAACAATATTATAATTGTTTCTTGAGAGATATGGCAATGAGCCATTTAGCCTGCTTGTTTTTACCTTGGGTCATTGCCCAGACTGGACAATTAAAAGGATATTTTAGTCATAAAACCAGTCATTTTATTTCCCTGCTGTTAAAAAAGTGTCACTACCAACTGTGCACATTGATTTAATCTCTAGTTGTAAGTTTTTGTGGAACAAAAAGCATTTTCTACAGTCCAGAAATGTCAGAAGCACAGCCATAGTGTGAATGGTCTTGTCATTTCTTGAGGACTTTTAAAATTTAAAGAATGAGTTTCTAGAAAGTAGATGAAATCTCACCTTCCTTGCCTCCCTGCTTGGGGAAATTCTAAATACAATCTGCCAGCCAAATTCTCCCTTTATGATCATCTACAGTTTTCCTCTCTCCCATCCTGACTGTTGACCTTTGCCAGAAGCACAATGAATCTTTTAATAGGTACTTCTGAAGACTGATGCCATTTATTTTCCATCCTAAGCTAAAGAATGGATGGTGGTGAGTATATAGAGTTTTCCATTCAATACTATTAGCACATCTGTTTTCCAAGGCTCTTTTTAAGAGTTGCTATGTTAAGCAAAGAAGCTATTTTAGTTGCCTCAGATCCCACAGGATTAAAACATCTCTGACATTGAAGATTTATTATAGGTAAAGTTTTTAAGAATTTGAAAATTCAGAATTACATTCAGTAAATGTATTCTGCTGGAATTAGATATTAAGTCTATTGTAAAGGAAGAAAACAACTTGAAAGGCTGAATTCACAAAGGTGTTAAGCTCTTATGCTGTGGGAAGTGACTGGACACCCCAGTTCCACCTGTACCTGAAGGAATTTAAGTCTGTAGTTTCAGTGCAGACACACGGTGATTTTTTTTTTTCTGGTGTAATTGATTTCCCCTTGTCTACACTGCCACTGATGTCACCTGTTTGGTCATGCATGACTTGCCCTTGGTAAATCCATGGTGACCATTCCCAGTCACCTCCTGCAAATGGCTTCAGGGATGATTTGCTTCATAATCTTCCCAGGGACTGAGTTACTGACCGCCCTGCAGTTCCCTGGATCCTGGTTCCAGTAGATAGATATGACATTCATCTTTTTTCCACTCTTTAATTATGTCCTCCTTTACTGTGGGTGTTGTTTTACCCCTGCAAGTGTGGTTAGTAGGCTTGGGCATCTCCTTGGTGATGCCAGTTTGGCTCACTAGGGGCAAGTCCCCAGAAATGCTACGAGAAAGATGAGCTCCACAGACACCCACTCCACACCTTTACAAAGCTCTTCCACAGAGGAACTGCAGGCAGAGCCTGTTTCACTGAAGAAAAAACTTTGCAATAAAAAGAAATCTCAAGTTGTTACATTCTGCAAAAATGTAGGATAAAGGTCTTCACAACTAGTACAACATAATGAACTGGAAAGTCAAGGTTATATTATTATATATATTTGTTATAAAGCCTTTAACAACATTACTTATAGATACTGAAGTACTGAGGTGATGAAAATCATAAAATCTGTGGGTATTTCAGATAACACAAAACCCAAATGCCTTTCCCCTGTCACATTCCTGTACCTCTTTGTAGTAATTAATTCCACTGAAGTTGCAAAATTATTTTTGTGAAAAATAAGAAATAAATCACAGCTCCTAATTGGGATGAGCTGAGGGATAGCAGGATAAATTCACTTATCTTTACGAGTAGCTTATTTACAATTGGCCAATAATATTACAGTGTTTTGGCAGCTGTTTCTCTCCTCAGTCCAGTTAGTCCCACACATTGTCTCTGAAAAATTATTGGAAAAAGAAGAAACCATTTGAAGAGACAGAGAGTGTAAATTTCTTTCCATTTTTTCAGTATCCAAAAAAATGGCCAGAATCATCCATCCTCTTATTCATAGGCAGTGCCACAACCTCAGAAGGAATCCATGTGAGGCTGAAACCAAGTAGATCTAAAATAACTACAGACATCACAGGCCTATATTTTATCCTCAGTTGCATCCAAAACCTCTTCTATTTGGATGAAATAATGGCACTGAGGTTATGAATTTATTGTCATGTAATCTATGAACAAAGAATTATATCATTCTGAAAGCAAACAGTGATTTAAGGCATTGAGAAGCAATTTCTGCCCTGGCATTTTGCATAAACAATTGCCATTTTTGAGCTTGTGCCCAGATTTGAAAATAAAATTTGGTCCAGCTTTTGGCAAATGATGATTAGCAGTTGAAAAGGATAAAGCCTAGATAGGATGCCAGGGCTGATTTTGTGTCACTCTTGTTTTCATGCTGAATATTGTACTCTCTTGCTGTATTTGGTGAGGGTCAATCTGATCCAGAAGGCAACATGTAAAACTTAGACCCATCTGTGAGGTTCTGGGTAGAAATTCCATTGAAAATCACAGCAAATCCCTGATCTCTGCCTTTCAAACTGCAAGCTCTTTATATAGCATGACTTATACCATATGCCTTTATAGTGCTTACTTTGTTAAGACTACCAAACTATCCTGGTTGTGCTGCTATGAAATAACAGCAACAAGTTAGGGACCACCAGGCAACTTCAATCTCATTGATTCTAGATATTAAAACTCACTCACTTCAGCTGTTGTAAATCTATTTATTATATTCTGCTGTTTTAGATATGTTTTCATAAAAGAACCTGCAATAAATTACAAAAAATGTCCTAAGAAGTAAATCCAGGAAAAAAAAAAAAAAAAAAAAAAAAAAGAGTTAAATTAACTAAAACAAAACCCATTTATTTTATTACCTTTCCCTTTTATAACTTTTATCAAAATATTAAAATTTTCCTTTATTGCTAAATCTTCATTTTAATCTGTTTCTCTAGTTCTTTATTTTTGTATTTCTAACCTGAGGTAATTAAAGTAATATTTTTCTTTAAAAAATAACAAACTGACCTTAGTAGAGAAATATAATATTACGTGGTAAAAAAATCCCTGTTCAAAAATGTATACACTTCCTTAAAGCTCTTGAGTGGCATGAAGCATAATAGCATAATCCTGTCTCCATCAGTTATGCTCCATTACCATATTCTCAATTTCAAATCTGCTTGATACTAAATTGCAAAATAAAAAAGTGCTTTTGAACTGAAGTTTTGGTCTCAGAATTTCATGAGATAGATTTTATATATGTGTGTGTGTGTGTGCGCGTTTGCACATGTGTGTATATATGTTTGTACCGAATTTAAGAAAACAAATTTCCCTAAATGAAAACATAAAAGATCCAAGGAAGTAATCTTCATATCCTCCCTCTTGGCCTTGTAATGTCCTTAGTGCTGCATCTAGAACATGCGGAGTGGGAAAGCATACAGGACAAAATTAACTAGATGGAATCAGAGATTAATTTCCTCCTGGTTTATGATTTTTTTTTTTAAATGAAAATGTCTTAACTAAATTTGGGGAGAAAAAAATATCAGGTGAGGTAGGCTGCACCTCTGCAGCTGAAGGTAAATGTAGCATTTAAGAAAGAGAGAGCTGAGTTTATATTTCCCTGTAAAAGTTCTCCATTTTTAAATGGAATTTTTGAATAAAACTGCTGAGGCATATGAGCTCTCCTCAGCCATCCTGTTAACTCCCAACCACTGGCGACTGGAAGCCTTTTCCATTCAGCACAGCCAGAGACAGCTTAAATTAATAAAAGGGAGCAGGCCAGTGGTATAATCTGATCTACAGGAAAGCAGTCTCTGGTCTAGAAACATCTGACTTCAACATGAATTAAAATCTGAAAGTTTTTCTAAACTTTCATTGCTTTCCTATGTTCCTACAGAGATTGCAGTTTCATGTTTCACAGCACTGATCTCAGAGTATTTTCCTTTTGTGGAAGCTCTTTCCTACAGATTGTTGAGAGGCTAAGAAAATTGATATGATATAAACACACATATACATACTGTATGTGACCTTCTGCATCAAAATTGGAAGTTCAGCGGAGTTAGAGGGAAAAAGCCTGCCTTTCATGATCCAGAATAATGCCGAACATGGGGCTAACTGGAAGAGCACTCTGCTGTCTTAAAAGCAGACAGCTCTGTGTAATGGCATCCTTTTATTCCATGTAATTGGATCTGTTAAAATATCTTTAAATATCACCAAGTGAATATCACAGATTATGTCACTTGGCAATTTGAAATCTCTTCACCCTCAGGGACAGCAGCAGGGGCAATCAACTTGGAAGATGCTAACAAGGCTTTCTAAAGCCCAAGCTGTCTTTCTCAAAATTGAAAATCTCTTAATCTACTAATTGGATTTTACAACACAAACGGTATTTCTTCATATATTTCTTGTTTTATACATCCTGAGAAACAACAAGAAATTGCTTTTAAAAGAGTTTCCATCTGCTACATGTCAGCTTGGACAGCACAGAAAAGCATGTGAATAGATTTTTCTTTTCCAAGAGGTTTTAATTAGTGCCGGAAAAGCCATAAGGGTCTACACGAGTTATGCTTACACAAAACTATTTGGGATTTTGGCTGCAACTTCATATTCTTCAATTCCTCTGTAGCCTTACCTCTGCTTTTCTTTTGCCTCCTTTTTATTCTGTCTTTCTTTGATGTGCCCATAATAACCACTTACCTGTGAGACTTTTATCAGAGAACTCAGTGATTGGGGCAGCTTTTTGATGGAGACACCTACTGAACTTTGATTTTATGTGATGAGGGTGCACACATTCCCAAATACATTGGATGATCACAGCATGCCTGTCCTCTGGGCTGTCTGTGCTCAGCAGAGGGAAGCTCTAATGTATAAGCTGGCTAGAGTGGAGATGCTTGGATCATTTGTAAAAGCAACTTTAGAGTCTCTCTTTGGAAATTGACAGTGTTTTTAGCTTTGCTGACTCAAGGTCCTCATCCCCAGGTCCTTCCTGTATCCTGGGCCATCCATTGCTGTCAAACATGGCTGCATTGATCCTATCAGGTAATCAGCCACAGGGGGCTCAATGCAGTGGCTGAAGCGTAGTCACTGTGAATGCCATTTGAGATGTCCTTGAGAAGGACCTTGAGGTATCCACATGGGTCTTTGCAATTGGGAGATCCTACATACTCCCAGAGCAACATTTACAGAAGCACTTTATACCATGATTTCACACCTCCTGTTTACACAGAACAGTATCCATAATTAGGGTTAAGGGCTTTTATAGATTTGCAAATAGAGGGAGAATAAAATTAATTTTATCTTTTGTTAATAAAAATAATCATTGAGAGCAACTTATAATTTGTACACAACTAGACAAGGCTCACTCAGCCAGAGTTTCTGAAAATGAAATGAAAGAAATAGAGACAACCTGGATGCAATTTTATTCTTACCACTGGTTGCTTTCTTTTCTGTGTTATTTGGATCTCCATGCCTTCTTCCCCTCTAATATGTTTATGCAAATTTGCTCCAATTGCTATTTGCAAGTATTCACAACATCCAAGTCTTCTGACATATTTATGTGACATACCTGTTGAAGAGATGATAGGGACATTACAGCACCACATTTGTGATGCTATAGATGAGGGCTGTCATGCTTTCTATTCTAAAATAGTATTTTTAGAGGGTTTATAATCCATGAATAAACATTATTTTGGGACCTTGATTTAACATACATGACTGCCATAACATATCTCTGGATACAATATGAGAAAATATCAGTTCAGTAGAATCTAGGCATACATGCCAATGAATATATAAAATTTGCAAGAGATGAGATTTTGCTCATATCAATATTCTTTAAATTTTCAGTTTTGCAGCTGGTTTCAACTCTGCCATAACTACATAGGTTTTAGGATACAAATGTGTGCACATCTGTGGTAATTTATATAAAAATATATTCTTGTAAGTGCGAAGAATGAATGTTCCTATGATGCAGGTGTTTTTAGACAAAAGATGGTAACAATTTAAAAGACCTGTTAAAACGCAACTGATCTTGTATGGAAAAAAAATAGGAAAAAACAGATCTCAATGGCTGGCTTACTGCTGTAAGATCTATGTTTCCTCTGACACTTTAGGCACATGTTAAGGATGTTGCACAGACAATTGCTATTTTTTAAGTTTTCATGTTTATATACTTTAGATGTATGGAAATGTTCCCCCTTGGAAAATACTCCTTAACCACTTAGAGACTTAGTTTTGACAGATATTGTCTTTCTGCTTCTTAACAATGCCTTCAGTTCTCCTTTGGTTTCTCACATAGCATGGCAGCTTCCTCTTACTAGCACTAAACCCTGTGGAACTTTGTAATTAATTTTCAGATACTTAATACCTCAGAAATTGATGAGGGCTAGAAGTGGCTCTTTAGGACATCATAAACTGAGGAAAAAATACCATCTCCCAGCATCCTCTGAAATTTATCTGAGAGGAAAAGTCGGAGTCAGTAAAACATAGAGTGGACTTCTGTCCACCATGATCCTCTGCAAAACCTAGTTGTGTCAAATCCCAGTGAAAAGTTTCTGTTACTACAAGAGTCTAATCATTCAACAAACTAGTAATGTCTCAATACTATGTTTCTGCCCAGAATTTCATGGTATTACCTTGGACATTATTAGTTCATATATCAGCAGTTTCTGTAATATCACTGAGCCTCTGTTGCTCTGTGTGCTCATTTTGGAAACCTGGAGTGGTGCCACAAGCACCAATGGTTTGGGCAAACAAAACCATCCTGTACCGGGTGGGAAATGGGAAGCAGGCTGCTTGTGTTCTTGCATCCATTCTTCTCCATTGCTGAAATACCATACCTTCAAACGACCAACACGCAAGCATGCCACCACATCACAGCTTTACATGCCAGGTAAGCCTCAAGCGCGTTTGTTCAAGGACAAGTCAACTCCAAGTATAGACAGGTGAGATCACAACTCCCCTGGGAAGAGGAAACGTGATAGTAATTCCACCAGCTCAGCAAAAACAAAGATATTGTTTGAAGGTTTCTCTGCTGAGATGTTGAGCAGAGGACAAGGATTCAGTCTGGGTACCACCTTACACCCATGCAGTCCTGCTCCTTTGTAGATTTTCTAAACATTTTGGTGCTTAAACTCCTTAAACACTACCTCATCATGACTGCTCATTCATGATAAGGAGCACACAGAAACTGGTTTCTACCTACTACCTACTTTCACAAAACCAAATGCTGGTGGGAGCACTGGGCCAGGAAGTATGGAATCAGATGCTAGGACTTTACCAGCTCATGAGCTGGTGTCTCAGGAAAGCAGCCAGAGCACCGGGCCTTGGGCAATCCCAGCAGGGCACTCAGTCTCCTCACTTGTCCCACAGCCAGCAATGCAGGAGTTATGCATATGGAAGGAAAATGAGAAAAGAAGGAAATTAAATCTACCCTACAAGTTAGAGGAATCAGCTAGTAGAGGGGAGAGCTGTTTCTGGCTCCTTTCCCTGTTCGCTCATAGGATAGTGTGCAACTGCAGTATAGAGCAGAGGTGGAAGCCTGAATCCTCTACGGGTCGCGAGATGCTCTGTGGTTAAAAATGAGGTAAAAAATAATTAATTCATCATTATTTTTAAAAAAAGGATAAAAAATATTTACATTCATTAAAAAGCAAAGGCCCTGTTATAAATTGCAGTCATAAAGAGGATTTTTTTTTTTTTAAAATCTGTGTTTTTGAGATTTTGATGTAAATCCTACCAGCTTTAAGTGGAAGTAGGGTTGAAGTGCCCTCTACTTTATCCTATGTGATTTTTCACAAAGCATAAGTCAACACTCTTTCATGGGAAAACAGTCATCCTTAGTCTCCATAAACCCACAAGTCCACTGGTAAATCTATGCCCTAGTCCACCTGCTACCATGGCATAACGCCCACTCACACTAGGTGTGTAGATCACAGAAGCCAATCAACAAATCTCTGGATGGCTTGGGGAGGTTAATACACAGAATACCAAGAGTCAGGTTTTTGAAGAGGCTCCTGGCACATCTTGTGTTTTTAATGATTAGGATCTCGCCCTCAGGGCTGTGTGTTACCAGCTCATTCCTTGTAACAGGGGACTGGAGCAGATGGCTTGGCAAAACCAAAAGGCTCTTGCCTTTTGAAAAATTAAAGATTAATTTGTTGTTTTCTTCTAATAGGAAATTTCATGCTGACGAACAGTATTGAGCTGACAGGCTTATATTTCTCCATCCATCTTCTGTTCAGAGAAAAGCATAAGCATCCTTATGGTGTCCACAGACTCTCTACATCCTCCTATGCAATGATGAGAGAATATTTCAACACTCCCAGCTATTTTGCCTTTGGCATCTCTGCTGTGGTTTCCAACAAGGATGATATCACCATGTGTTTATGGATTTATGTGTTTGTTTCTCATGATGTGGGCAGTAGCCTACTACAAGCTGGTCTGAGAACCCCAATTATATCATGTAGACCAACCATCTGGCTCAGCATTAATTAATGGTAACATTTTTAGCAGTTACTGCTCTGGGACAGATATGTATCGTGAGAGGCAAAAGCTTCTTAATGGATAACTAGACACCTTGTCACCTGAAGCAGACAAGTTAGTTAGTACCTAGTGCTGAGTCCTGGTAGACTTTGATGGAGTGATCAACAATAGTACATACTAAAAGCACTTCTCAGAATATTAGAGAAGAGCAAAGGGCAAAAGGGAATTGACCCTTTTCTGCACAGGAGCAGTGGGAATTAACCATGGCTCATAACTTTTCTGTTGAAAATACACTTGGTCCCACCTACTCACAATATATAACTACAAAGGGTTTGTGCAATTTGGTGTAATAGAATCTATTTTTGTATTTAGTCAGTTTCATCAGTTTCAAAAGACACAAGTATCAAAATAACCATTTGTTAAATATGACAACAAATATTTAAGTGACACTATTTATCCAACAATAGTAGCTCTTTTTAAGGCTTTTCTAAAAACCACACTCCAAAATCTTTGCTGTTTTGAGCCACAAACCCTCATAGGAGGTCATTAAACATATAGGCAGTGGAACTGCACAGCTGCTCCTCCAGTCATACTAATCTCTAGACAGATGCTCTTCATGTTCATGTGCTGTGATGAATGCCAAAGAAACTATTAGAGAACAGATTGACTTAGACTGGATTGTGATCCTTGGAGAACTGGTTTCAGACTGCAAGAAGAGCTGAGGGGTCACAAAGGGAACTGCAACCCATGACAAAATGTACAGAGAGAGTTGCCTTTCAGATAAATTTTCCCTTCCAGCATTTCAGAATGCAACCTTGCATGGAGTGCCAAAAACCAGCAGTAGAGCAGACTTCCATTATTTTCTTTGCTTACTTGCTCGCAGAATTTGCTGTAGTTAGCTTGGCTGCTCAACTTTGCCCAAGTCTGACTTGCAAGAGATTCGCAGACATCTCTGTATCGATCCCATGTTCATGCTCTGGCTGCTGCGACCTGCTACTGTATCTGTTGGGAATCTTAACAAGGAGCAAAGACAGATCTCCAGGCAGAGAGTCATTCCCTATCACACCCTTCCCAGCCCTGCAGAGGAGGCCTGAAGACAACTTAGTTGTGATGAAACTGAGAGATCACACCTGCCCCTCTCCTCTGAGGCTCACAAGAAAGATCACTTGCCATTATCGGGTTTGAGTTCAGGGGCCTGTCTGTCCAAAGAGAGGTGTCATCTGTGGTACATCCCTCTGCTGACCTTACTTTTCTGACCTTCATAGCCACAGCAGATGTTCTTGTTATGTTGTTATTCTGAGGAAGGGGTTTTGTTGGCCTCTCTGGGCTCCTGGGCTCTCATCCAGCTGCAGCTGTGGAAAAAGGATACATATAATAATAATGGAATCTTCTTTCTGTCGTTTCAGCTTACATCATCTTGGCACCAGCTACCAGTCAAGGTAGCATTAGTCAGTCATAGGGTTTCTGCAGATTCCTTCTCCAAACCACCACCCTTCTGTCTAAACCACATTGTCTCTGCTCTCATTTACCCCTTCCCAATTGGAATGATTTCAGATCTGGGAAATAAGGAGTTGTTTCTCTGCTGACCACTGTGCTTTTCCTGAACTCATATCTCCTGCATGTGCTAACTGTGACAGTTGCAAAACACCAAAACCTGAATCCATTTAGTTAAGCTGTACCCATATAAAAGTCTTGCTGTGGGTTGCCTGTAAAGTAGCAAATACATATACTGGTCTTCATGCTCTGGGATTTTTCTTTGATTTATACCTTCTATAAGGAGCAAAATCTAAGTTGTCCCTATCAAAGACTCAACGAGGATTTCAAACAATATATCCCTGTACATACACCATAAGCAACTTCCTCCCTGAAGGATCTCTGTTGCATTGGGAAACACCCTGAAAGGTGAAAGGTGCCTGTATTGCATATCATTGCCTCTTTTGTGAAAAATACACACAAAAATATGCCTGTTGCAACTCCAAGTTGTAAAGCAAATGGTCCCTAGCTACTTTGTGTGGAGATCTACGGCAAGAAAGATCAGGATCTGTGAACATAAAAAATTATGGGGAGGAAAGGAGGTTTGTTCAAATTATGATGTGCAATAATGATGGAATAACCTGTGTAGTCTGATTTGTCAAAAGTCAGGAAATGTTACAAGTTCAAGGCCTCTTGCTTAATTTTGCAGAAGCTTTTAAGAGGACATTTATTTTTACCATATTATAAGACACTCAGTTAAAATTCAAAGAATGTAGATGTACAGAATACGTGAATAAACATTTACTTGCACATGCAAAATGTTATAAATCTGATATGATATGCAGTATAGCTGTGCCTTCACAAATACTCAAATGTTATGATGGTACCAGCATTTCTAAAACTGTACCATCCAGTCAGGACTGAAAGCTAACTTTCTCATTCATCTGTTAAAATGCTCAAGGGGAAAAAAAATAAATCCCTTGCTTTTAACATTTGTTTTTGCAAAGTTTAATACATGAAATAAATGAAGTTACTCTAACAGATCGATACACAGTGATTGAAACAAATAAGTTCTTTCAGCTTCCTACCACTTGGATGAAAACTTTTCCCTGAAAACATGGTTTGGCATGAAAACCAATACCACTGTTGTACATTGACTAATATCAGAAAGAATGAAAATAAGATACTCTTAACTGAAGTACAGAGAAAACAGCTGAAAGGAATTGCAGTTAAGCAGCTAGGTCACAGTCTTGATGAATGTAGGAAGACACAGAGGATAAGAAATGGTAATGATTTTTCCATGTTAATATCTTAAAGTGTTACCATCTATGTATTTCTGCTAAGCTTGCTGATGGGCTAAAACTAAATATAGTTCCTGGACCAGAGTGGAAATTTCAGGAAAATGAACACTGATTTCCTATAAAAATAGGGAATTCAGAATTATTGCCTTTGGCAAAGAATAAAATGTGAAAACAGACTGTATTCTAGCAGTACTGTCTATTCCACCTTAAAGATCCATCACACTTGAGTGTTATTTTTAATAAAGAGGAAGCACAGAGGCAGCAATCCAGTCTTTTTTTCTTGTTAGCTCCCCAATGATTCCCATTTCATCCTCTCTTTCTGCTTCCTCTACCTGTCAGATTCCTTAGGGAAGCCTTGTGCAACTTGGACAACCCAAGTTGGAGTTCTTTCTCCTTCAGCTTTGTTTATGTTTGCTATTTCTTCCAACATGCTTCCTATTTTTCTGCCAAATAGCACTTGACAA
This sequence comes from Scolopax mira, assembly GCA_004320125.1. Lineage (NCBI taxonomy): Eukaryota > Metazoa > Chordata > Aves > Charadriiformes > Scolopacidae > Scolopax > Scolopax mira. The sequence continues at coordinate 667,981 of BJBW01000577.1, forward strand.
AAAACCTCTAAAGAGAATAATAAGAAAAAGGCTGAACAGAAGGTGTTTAGTCTGAATGCTGGCTTCCTTTCAGCAAATTGAGAAGTGAGTATGTTTCAGACAACTTTGTAAATCATAAACTCAACACAAACACTAGAGCCTCATCATATTACATTTTTGGATACAAGCATGGGTTTCCTATGTAAGAAGAGCTTTTCTTGCAGATAGGACCTTTGTGAAAGGGATCTTAAGATAAAACATTAAGAAATACACAAGAGAAAAGGACAAGAAAAATAAGTCATTTATGTGGTTGCATTTTATTGTGACCAAGGTTGAACCCTTCTATTTACAGTTGTGGAGAAAAAATATTTTCCTGACCACAGCTGAAGAGAGACCCTGACAGGGCTTTCCTGCTCGCCATCTCCCATGTCATCAGTGTTTTCTGGGAGAAGAATTTGAGGTGGTTTTCCACCTAAGTGGTTACAGCTGTTTCCACAGGATCAGTCAGATGGAGTTTCTGCCTCTGTTTGTTTTGGCTCTGATTTTCGGCTGGAGCCCGGCAGGATGACAGTGTTTGCTCAGGGTCTTGGGACTTTGGACAAACATTCCAGAATTTCTGACTTCTTAACATTAATGTTTGATAAATTCTGCTCTTAATTTCTTCTGGAAAAATGTCAAGCCCACTGGGGATTACCCTTAGTCTTACAACAGTCTTTTCTATTTTAACTTTTTTTTTTTTTTAAGGGAAGAATTGAAAATCATTTGCAAGCTTGTGCAAATGAGCATGCTGTAAAAAATGGAGAATGCAGCTTTCTAAAATTGCAGGCTTCAGTTCTTTAGTATTTTTTTTCTTTTCTTGTTAAGAACGTTCTGCTTGACAAGAAACATCCACTGAGCTATACCTACAGCTACAACCTCTTTAAAAAAATGATTCACAAATAGGGCGTTAGTTGAGAAGGTTATTATCCAGTAATTAATCAACTGTTTCTCAAAGTCACAGTTTTGATAGCCTCAAAACATACTGCGTCAATACACTGTTGTCAAAGGTGACCTTTAGAAAACTAAATAAACACCCAGGTGAAATAATCACCCTGGTGGAGAGAATAGCCTTTATCATTGACTTCAGCAAGGTCAAGACTTCCTCCCTAGTACCTTATCTCTTGAACAACAGAAAAGCACAAGTCACAGCATTACATCTTGAGGAACATTTATTAGCTCACAGGGATGGATAGAGAAATTTATTTACAAAAAAAATATGCAAAAATATGCAAAAATGCAGTGAATTTATATTTAAACTACATTCAATGAGCATACTGTATTGCATGGAGTGACTGATGATTTTTATGCCTACATATCGTAGTAACTTGCGAGGGACATCTAAATCTATGGCATATTTACATCAGCAGCAGCTGACTTCAGGCTAGCTAGACAGCTATACTCCAGAGGACAGTGTCTGATTTCCAGTCCACCCCTTAACCACTAAAAGGTCATGCTGCCCAGTCTTGTGGCAGGACTGGTTCTCTCCAGTGACTCCCACATGTCAGAAGGAGGCAGGCGGGGATTAGGTCCAGACAGATCTGGGAAGTCTGTTAAGATCCCAAGTCTCTTCCCCTTTTTTCCCCAAATCTCCCTCATTCAGTGAGAAAAGAGGGAATCACGGCCTCCTCAAGTGACAGTAATGGTCTTATCCTTGTTTCTTTACACCATTTACAGAACTAGCTTCAATAGTTATTATGAAGCCTTCAAAACTAAACAAAAATAAAGAAAAAAAAAAAAAGAAAAGGAAAGGATTTGTGTGCATATAAATAGACACAGGAAGGTTGTTTCCTAATTAATATACAAGCTTTCACAGCAGCAGCTTTGTTTCACAACATTGCAGAGGCTGCAAGCAGCACAGTCCGTGGGCCACAGTGACAGTATCCACACATCTGGAGACTCTAACAGAAGGAAGAGACCTAGCTTAATTTTTGGAGCCTGATTGCTGGCACTTCCTCCCTAGTCTGTTTATGCTGCAGTGGTCTAGATAAAGAATATATTTAATCTCTGCCCTTACATTTAGCTTTTCCATGCATGACAGACATTCATAATACAATCTGGAAGTTCAGAAAATAAAGGACATCATAAATAATGCATTCATGAGCAACGTGGGTGTGATACTTGTAAAAGGAGAACCAGAAGAATCTGTTACAAAATTGATGTTTCTCCAAATCAGGTTTGATAACGTATTGTTCCAACATTCAATATTCCCAATGCATGGATCATAGAGGCTTACTATGTATGTCGCCTTTAGTTAGGGGAAAAAAACCCAAAGATTCAAACTTTCAAGCAATCTATATTGAAACCATATGACAATTGGAACACACTGAATCCAGTTTTCTAAAGCCATTGAGTGATTTAATGATACATAATTTCAAATCAATCCTTTCAAGGCACTGAATTCCTGGGCAGAGTTTAGAAACATAGGGACAGCATAAAACTTAGTTCTACTAAACCAAGTCCATAGTACATCATCATATGAAACAACACAGACATAAAATATGAAAAATATGCTCAAAAAAGTAATTAAGATTCCTTGTCGGACTACAATTGCATACAGAAACATATCCAGAGAGACTGATTGGAATCACTTTCTTAATTAATAATGAGTAATTGCAACTGTTGAAAATGTAAGAATATTTTTCCAACCATTGCTACTGCTAATTTGTATAAAACAAAGGTAAGACATTCTGAAAAGAAGTCAGCACTTTATAACTTGGTTTAGAAGAAATGCATGGCCAGCAAACCAGAACTGTTTCTTAAGCATGCTGAGCAGGTGGGTATATGATAAGAAAGTCAATGAGGACCAGTTTACACATCAGCAGAAGATGGTTGTATAAATAGAACTGTAGAGTGAAAATGAACTCTGAGTAAACCAGAGAAAGGTTTTGTCAGAGACAGGTAGCTGCAGCATTATAGTTTGTCACATAATGTAATCTTACAAATATCACACGATATCAGCAAGATGTAGGAAAGAAAGAAAAATGTTTTCAGGACTAAGGCATTATCTTCAGCTGTTCTGCAGCCATTTGCAGTAGATAAGCAATTAATCTGGAAGGAGTAATGGCACTGGAAGATAAAGATGAGTCTGCTGCTGTTGTCTTCATGGGGCTGATTGTTGTTATATCAATTCTAGAGTAGTATACAATATGCTAATAGAAATATTGTCAACAGGAGCAGGCAATATATTTTTTCGCACACATAATGCAAAAAGTGCGTGATAAACAAGAAGACACTTGATACTTCAAAATAGTGCAAATCTGGGCAGAAGAAACAAGGGACACATTCCCAGTCACATGTTGTGAAACCCTCATGTTTCTTCTGTCAGCCAGGAATCTGGGAGAAGCATCCTTTTATCATCTTCAGTGATTAAAAAAAAAAAGTATATAATTATATCATAAATATATAAATATGTTTGCCATCCACAGGGATTCACATAAATTCAGGTCCTAATGAAGCAAAATACTTCAGTACATCAGGGCTCTAAGGAGTTCTTCATAAATTATCTCTGCAGGTCAGGCTTGAAGACCACTAGCAGCAAAATGTGAAAATGCTGGCACACTCTCAATGACCAGTGGATTTTAGCTTCCAGAACAGATGCCTTTAAAAATCAAGAGGTTAATTAAAACTTTTCAAGAAAATTACAGGAAATTATTTAGTGAATTATTTAATACAAGGATTACTGGACTTCTGTCTTTCTTGCAATAGGTGATGAGCATTAAATTAAGGTTATAAAGTGCAGATAAAATTTCAGTCAGAAAAATAAAGACCTGTTGTAAAAAGAAAGAGAGAACAAAATAGATTCAGTGGCACTAATCACTCTAGGAAAACAATTTGGAAAATGCCCCAGTTATTGTCACAAGGAGATATTAAGGACACCAACACCTCTCTGAATCAGTAATTGCCAGCTATGTCTATAGCTAATTATTTACTGGTTCCTGGTAGTTCCTGTGGAGTTAATTTTACTAAGTAGAAAGGATCAAATTGTGGTTACTAGTAACTGTAAAATAGTGCTAATTTGTTGTTCCAAACTGTTTTTCCTTTGCCTTTTCAGCAGCAGCCTGCAGCAAATACAAGGCTGTCTTGTCATTATTGCCTGTCATTCATGGTGCTGGTTTGCTTGTCTCAGAGCAAGGTAAGACAAATTCATGTTCCAAACAAGTGTGTTATACTAGTCAAAACTGTAAATAGAGAGAGGGCATTGAAGTACCTCCCACTGAACCACATAAATAGCTTTGTCGAAACACAAACTTTCTCTAAGGAGAAAAATGTTTCCAGCTGAACTAAAGGTCTTTAAAAGGCAATTGTTTACTGATTTACACTATGTATTCTTAAAACAAAATACGAATGCCCACACATAAAGGAGGACGTGCATGGATGAAGTGTTTCTCTCATTTAGACAAGCTTTCATGTTGAACTGATCTTGTTTTGAGCTGCTTTTAGCATTCGCTGCCACAGTTAACAGCTTCAAATATTTATTTTAAAAGGCAGAAAATTATAGTTAATTTTATGTTGGCAAACAGCCAGCCCATGCTTCATTTGGGAGTTAGCAGAGAGAGACAAGTATAAGAAACATCCTGCTATCTAGTGGGCTGGTAATTGTATTATAATCAATTTAACAAATTGAGTGTAAAGGAAAAATGCTTCACAAAGGAAATAGCTCAGCCCTAGTCTTGAACTTCAGTCAGAGTCCCCTCACCAATTCTTATGTCACACCTTCTCCTTCTCTAACCAGGATTCTAACCACATATCCTCCCCACTACGTTTGCTTTTTAACAGTCCTCCTCTTCTCACTCCCCCAGCTTCCTCTAGCTTCCTCTAGCCTCTTGTCACTCTTTCCTTCCAAACTGGATGCTCTTATTTCATTATTTCTATTTTTCAGGCCACTTCTAATTCTTCCCCCAACTTGTCCGCACCAAGGTCTCCAAGCCCTACCATGGGAATTCTTTTTATCCAGTGATACAGGAAGTGTGATTCACAGCTATCTAAAAGAGAGCTATGCTATCTCATGTATGTCCAGGGACTACAGGACACAGAGGCAGGCACCATTGAATAGGTGAAGCCCAGGAAACAGAAGGCAGAGTAGCTCAGGTAAGACAGACCAAAAGAACCACTAGAAACCTGGACTCCAACCCAATACCTTGATTGCTTATGTTGAAGGCTGGTAGGAGCAATGAATCTCACACCAGCTCTACTCCCTTTGAAACAAGGAAAGGATTTTGGCTTCATCTTTGGGAATGCCAGTCTAATCCATTTCAGGGCTCAGGAGCAACCAAAAGAACATGGTTTAGACTTGCTGATTTGAACTTGTACGTGTCTCTCTAGCTGGGGTACTGCTAATGAAAAAATTGCTTGATGCATGCTAGCTGCCACAGTTTTTATGAGTTAATCAGCGATGTCATGCCCAGTGTTATCAAGAATAATAGAACAGCAGCTCAGATGAAGAGCAAAGGAGGGCAGATAGATACCAGTTAAATATGGATTGCACATCTAAGGTTTTTGTGCATTTCACTTTAATTAAATCTGAACATCAGGTTATATGGACTAGTATAGAGATTGAACTTTCCTACGTAAGCAAATACCTGCTTTTAGTTCTTTTAGCTGTCCAGAATTTATTTCACTGAACAGAAGGGCTTAGTCAAATATTAAATTTGGGTTCTGCAGAAGGAACCTGTTTGCCTTCAGCTTTCACTGGATTTATCACAACTCCATTTGCAGCACATTTTGGAAGAACATATTTTAAGACATATTGCTGTACAACAACTAAATCTCAGTGCTGATGAATCACAGATCTCATATCTGTTCTGAAAAGGCAAGAAAAAGAGGAAGGAAAAAGGTCTTTGAAAACTTTTACAGCTGGCTAAAGGAGAAGCATATGGAATTTTGGAGAGATCATACTTCTCCTGACAGTTAATAACAGCTTTCACTTATAGAGCAGTGTTTGTCAGGATGGATCCCAAAGTGCTTTACAAAGTCAGCTACTATATGCACAACACCACTGAAATGCACAAAGATATCCTCTGGGAGAAAAGGGGCAGCTGGTATTGTGGAGCAAAGGGTTGTGTGAAGCTGGATATGTATGAAAGTTTAGTTGTTATAAACTGGAATACTAATTCACATCAATAAAGAGCTTGCTTGGGTTTGTAAAGGAAAGAGGCATCTTGACAAACAATTGGCCCACATCACACTGAATGTGAAAGGAAGAGAGATTTCCTGACAAGAACATAAGGAAAAAAATCATTCTCTCAAAAAGCATCAGGGAAATCTTTAATGAGCATGGGATCATGTTCAAGAAGAAGATACTTTGTCTTGAATGGCTCATGAAAGCACCATCTCCCAGTGTTCTCATTGATTTCAGCCTAACTAAAATGACATGCCCATGGTCTCATTTTACCTGATTCCTTGTTGTGGTTATAGGCAGTGCAATCTTTTCACTCAGACCACTAAATCACTTCTGGCAAGGTTTTGTCACAAGCTGTGTTTGAGCACTGGATGAAGAAGCTAGTGACATGCAAAAAATAAATTAACAGAGAATTGTAAAACATTATCACGTCATAAACCAAAAACACGTTGCTTGGTATCCATGGCAACTTCAGAAACCAATGCTCTTTAACAGCCTTGCCTAAAATCATGTAAACTGCTTTGATAAAACATGAATTGTGGCAGATGGATATGTGAAAATAAAAATAACTTTACATCCAATCTATTGCCCACATGGGACACCCTTGAAATACAGTGTGAGTTATATAACCCTATCAGGAATCATTTTGTTCTCAAACCAAGATAGAGGTAGCATTTTTTCCATACGTCTCCACAGAGTTAGGAATGGGTTCAGCAGCAATGGTGTAATAACTAAAGCCTAGCAAGCAAATATTCCCTGGCACTCTCTGAGAAGTAAAACTAGCCCTCCACACAAGAAGAGGTGTGAGTCTCTTGTGCCAGGAAAGGGTCTAGTTTTGGTCTTTGACCCAATTTCAAGAGTAGAGCACGTGCTGCATGGCATAGGCTAGAGCCACAGATTTGCTTTCTGTTAGCAAGAATCATGAAGGAACCATGACAGAGATGAAAACAGGGCCAGACACACATCAGGCCAAAGTAGCCTCCCCCAGGCACCTTCAATATTGCTCCATGGATCTGCAGTAGAATATAGTTTTACTAGTTGTTTTTTGCTTTGGAAAATCTACCTTTAGGTCAGTATAAGCCTTCCTCGAACTAACTTGATAACAAGTTCAGTGAAAGTTACAACCTGGGTGTGTGAGCACCAGATTGCAGGCTACTGCTCTGAATTCAATAAGCTTTCTGTTAAGGGTGGTATATCTTGCTTTATATTTGGCATTTGTACAACGGCACTTGAACAGGCAGGTATCCATCACTCCAGGGAATGAGGATGAGAAACGTGGGAGAATTAGGAATTGCTTCAGGATCTGAATCAACAGTTCCGGTAAGCAGAGCTCATATTTATTCAGAGGTTGTGTGGTCTGAGCAAACAGGGGCCCCTCCTGTGCTGGGGGCATCATCTGTTCAGTGCATGAAAAAGGACCCTCAACACTGTGGCTCTTTGCAAGGCAAGAACTATGTCAGTGGTCTGTATTTTTTTAATATCTCCTGGAAATTAAACAAAATCTATCAAATCCACTTTGTAGAATCTGATAAGAAACCATCAAGCAGAGATTGCTTTTGATCTTTACAAACCTGAAAACATGAGGCCAAAGTAGCCCAATTTTAGGATTTGTACAACGTCAGTGTAAAGGCTCTGGATTAATGTCGCCATCCCTGAGACTGGCATGCTCTTCCAGTGCTGGAGCTGAGAGGTGTCATGAATGGTAAAACTATCCCTTTCCTCAGGAACACCCCTTGCTGTTTTTCTTCATCCTAATAGTGTTATCAGATAGTAATATGTAAAGTCTGTCTTCACCTCAAGCTTATCGTATAACTAACAAAACCAAAGCAAGCAAACACCAAAATGTGTGCTTTGCAAATAGAACCTCTTCCACTGGAAATGCCATGCCTGCCTCTCATTTCCCTCTCTTTTGGAAAACTCCTCGGCTCTTTCAAAAGATGCAGGTCACATGAACACCAGGAAGAGTTGTTTTAAGTCAGAGTGAGGTCCAGTCCAGAAATGAGGTCAAATTCAATTGTTATGTTGGAGAAACAGGGTGACTTCAGGAATAGGCTGTGTAAACACTGAAGGCAACGTTGTGTTTCATTGTCAAAGTGCCCTAGGGGCTGGGCTCACAAAGCTGTACTGTCAATTAATCACAACTGGAGAATGGCAGTTTATATTGCCCCATACCTTGCAGAAGTCAGAAATTAACTCAGCAAGTATATGAAGAGACCCCAAGGTATTTCAGGGTTAAAAGCCCTTCCCCTCATTTTGCTAGGTTCTAGTCTGTTGTCTTCTGATCAAGCGTTTTTTCTCAGCAATTTATTTAATGGGACACAATTGTATTTTACATTATTTTCAAGATAGAGTCCGCAATTTAACACTCTGTTGCAAATGCATAAGACCACACTGTTTTTCAGCACTATTTTACTTACTTGAAAGTAGTTGTTTTGTCAAAGGTGCATGTGAATTACAACACTGCTGGAAAATAGCTCTTTGAAGACTGTGGAGTTCTTCACAGTTACCAGGAAAGAATTGTTTTCTTCAATTCTCCTATCCAGTCTCTTTGGCTCCATCTTGTGATATACTCGTATTAGAGTCTATACATTGCAATCACCATCCCCTCTTTCGCTATCTCAGAAAGCACTGTTATTGGTATTTTAATAATCAGAAAGTTCCATTTGCAGCAGCCCAGGGCCCTGAAAAACAGTGGGAGCAGAAAAAAGTCTAGCAGTGCAGTCCCTTTGGATGTATCTCAACATAGGAAATGAACCTGGACCATTATGAACACTAATTGTACAATTTTTAATAATAGTGGGTATTTTTAATAATAATAATGACAATGACAATAAAAATACTGTTCTTTACAATGTTCTTATGTGAAGTCTCAGAGCGGCTTAATGAAACTGACTAAAACTGGGTAAATAATACCTTTGAGACATTAGTAATGTCATATTTTTACTAAAATATGGTTTTGAGATCTATGTGTGAAGGAAGTGAAGCAAATGATGATGTCATATTTCTAAGGTAGTAAAGGTAGTAAAAGTAGTAATGTGTATTATTAACTAGTGTGTGCAATTTCCTGAAAACTACAGAATCATATAATCCTAAAAATGTTTTAGTTTTGTTTGTCTTCCTTATGGGGATAGAATAACTGCATAATTAGTGTCACATACTAGTGATACTGGAAACAAACTGAAAGGAAGAAATAGATTCCTGAGCTGCTTTAAACTCTAGAAATACAGCATATGTCAAGATCCAGTCTACATCCTGTCAAAGTCAAAGTATGTCCCAGAAAAACAGACTGAGCCTGATTCCAATCGCAGACTCACTGGTACAATTTGGACACAAAGTCACTGAAATCATAGGTGTGAGATACAATCTTTCATTTTATGTTCAGCATTTGTCACGGAAGGGATTTTATGGTAGGGAAAGGAAATTTGAGATTACTGTCTAGTTAAATGATCCTTCTGAAGCACGTATAGGCTTTGTTATGCTTTGTTCACACACAGCTGCAATACACACTGCATACGAATGCACACAAGACATTTACAACTTACGGGGCTTTTCTGAAAGCCACTTCAAGACCTCACAACTAAGCTGCAAAAGTCTCCATGCTACATCAGTCTAGGAGGCACACTTCAGTTGTTTTGCCAAACCTTTACTATTAGTCTGAATGAAAACAAACCATAACAAAACCCCATCATCTTCTTCAACGTCATTTAGTTTTCTTTCAACTGTTTTCCTGTTTTACTTTGGAAATCTCTTTACTTGGCTTTCATGTTTCCTGCCTGCATCACTTCCTGTGCATCACTCACATCCTGTCCATCTCTTGCTTGCAGGTGGCATCGCCTGTGCTAGAGAGACTTTGCTTTGTGTATTGGAGCACATCCTGCTCTGCTCCCCATCTCCCTTGGGCCCAGGAGCCATCCATTTCCTTGGGAACATTCCTGTACAGAAAAGGATTGGCGTCATCCCTCATTGCAAGCTCTCGGAGGCCTCTGCTATGCATGAGCACAAAGAGAGGAAACAAGGGGAATTTTGAACTTTTGAGGAATATGGTAATTTATGAGGGACCAGCATTTGGAAACAAAAGCCAGTGGTGACATTAAAGGGTCAAGAGTAGTTTCCTTATGAGAGAAGGAGATGTTGACACCATCAGTCTTTTACCTTCAGTCAAGCTTATGAAAATAACTTTCACCAGAAGGGCTAAATGAAAAAGAAATATTTCTAGACTTCCTACTCATAGTTTGTCCCAAAAGACAAAAAAGGACTGCTGTTGGCATCACTGTATTTTCCAGTCTTACTGTAAACATAGGTGACTGCCCTTTCTATTGCACTTTTTATTTACAAGTAAATAAATGTGATGTAAAAGGAAAAAAATATTAAAGTAGTGAAAAGAAACACATCAACAAGAAGATCACTAGTTCTAATACACCTTCTGTATGTAGTTCTCAGGTGTCAGTGCTATTAAAACCACCAATTGATTAACCTATAATTTTGTCCTCAAAATAAAAGAATAAAACAATCACCTGTCCATTATTTTAGAGTATGGCAACAGCACTAGCACTCTATTATGATAATACTGTTCAAAGGCAGGCAGTGAAGACCACCACCATGAGCAATTCTTTACAAACAGCTGCTTCCACCCATGATTTTTGTGGGCAACAGTATTATCTTAAATTCAATCTTGATTCTTTTCTTCCTCTCAATTCTCCCATTTGAGCCAGGGAAAATGAACCACCACCAAGAAAAAACAATAGCAATGTTCTGTAATTAGAAATAATGTTGTCTGGGAAAAACCCCAGAATGCCACAGTGTTCACAAGCACTGAAAAACACTTGTAACAGAATGGTTACTGACGAGTGTCATTTAGTATCTGAGAAGTCAACCAAGCTGCTTTTCATCTTATCAGGAAACAAAGAAATAAAAAATATTTCACATATACCATCACTCTGCATTTTAAATACAGAGTGTTGAGTGACTACACCAGTTGAACCAGTCCTTTGTGGACAACTTTCAGGAATGCTCCATTTAGATACGCGCTCCAACTTGCTTACAGTAAGTGCATATGTCATGCCTCTTCAAAGAAAGAGGTGAAAATATTCATGTTTTGGAGAGTAATATATTTCCCTAACAGATTCTTCTAGTCATGCCTTTTCATCTGAGAGTTTTGGCTGAACCTTGAATGATGGACATGTGCAAGATGTGCTTTCATATGAAACACTGTTGATAGGACCTCAAACTCATTGTATTTTTTGCTTCTTATTTTCATAAGACTATTTTTTTTGGCTTTTTGCCCAACCTAAAGAGCCAGGAAATGGGAGTATCAAAGATTTGACATTCCTTCTTGTGAAAGGAAGGGAGAGAACGCATTTTACCTTATGTTTTTTTCTTTCACTCCCATTTCTCTACTACATTTGTCTAATCCTGTTATACTTCAGCCACCCCCTTCAGACACCCATTTGGATCCTCTTTACATTTCTGATCACAGAATGATGGAAGCATCTTGCTCTGCAATAAGTATGAATGCACTGTGCCAGTCTGGGTGTATGGCAGTGCTGTCAGTGAGCTACAAGTGAGACCATGAACCAGGCTCACTTCTCTATGGATGGGATAATATTGCTGAAGCGCCCTGCTGAAGCATAACCCTCTCTTATTCCTCTAGCTTTTACTTTACAGACCCCTTGAGATAAAACATCTTCTGCGAATGAGAGCCAACTCTTGTTCTGACACCTCATGAAGTTGTCCCTACTTCCTTAAAGGTTTCACAAAAGTCTTTGCTACCATTAAAAGCCTAGTCATTTGAGATTTTCTGTCCTGAAAATCTCATGCTTTAGGGTTATCATGCTCACATAACTTCAGTCAATCAAATCCATTGGAGACAGGTCTTTGCTGGGAGCATAAGGCACATCAGTTTTGCCCCAGGAATGAGTTGTGCATGCAGATCAGCAGCTAAATATCCCATAAAGGAGTATAACTACGTCCAGATTCTCCTCTTAAAAATGAAATACAACTTTGGAGATAGCAACATTTTCTTTCAAGTACATACCTGAAGTCAATGATAATGCAAAAAGCACAGAGGTGGCCTGGACGACAGGTTCTACATACATATCTGTTTAAAATGTGGCAGGTGATTTTTAGTTTCTCAAGTCAGGTGGCTGGTTCCCAGATGAGATCAAAGTTAACAAGTAAGGCATTAGTCATAAAATCTGTAGATGTGAACTCATTTGAAGTTCACATCTACTGACTGCTGTCTTTGTTTCTTTATTGAGCAAATAATATGAGGAATTGGACTCAGACAATGCAAAACTCCCTTAAACTGTGTGTCTCTGAGTCTTCATCAGCCTTTTGGAAAGTCTGCAAGTCCTAATTAAGTGTAATATGCAATATTTTAATAATATGCCCTTATGGCCTTATTTTTTCTTCACTTTCCCTTTAGATGGATAATTCCTGCCCTCACTTCCATGCTAGTTTTATACTGTAGTACGTGATCATTCTATTCTGGAATGTAATGAAACTTATTATGAAACTTACTTTTGAAAATATAAACTTGTGCGGTTTTTCAATGGGGCCACTGCTGATTTTTGAAGTCATATTCACATCTTCAGTAATTCCAGCTGTTACACAGGGGCTGAATTGGCACATTTGTCTAACATTTCCTTTCTTATTATTTACTTTTTTGTCCTGCTACTAACCGTGGGTTTATATTCTGCATGCACAAAAAGATCTCTTGCAGAAGTACCACTAAAAGGAGATTTTGAAAATGTTACTTTATCTCTGGCCGGCATTAATTGCACTGGCTTGCATTTTTTAAGCCTTTCTCACTGTTTCCCTTGTGACAGATGTAATGCACATACTGGAGCCAAGTATTTACAGCCATCTCCTTTCCCTCCTTTTTGGCTTGTGCACACACCCCTGAGGAGTATGCACACAAAGCTCAAGGAAGCCATTAACTTAGGCTTTAGTGAGTACAGAAAGCATGAGATTTACAGAACTTGCCAGCAAAATTCATTGTTCAGTTCCAGAATACATTATGCTGTTCCTGGTTGTGGTCTAGGGGTTAAAGCAGGAAAGCGGGATCCCAGAGGCCTGGCTTCTTTCCCCCAAAATTGGCCTGTCTGAGTTTCTCTGCCTCAGTTTACACTTTGCAAAGTAGAAACTGTAATTCACCTTTCCCCTTGTACTGACAGTACTTCTGGTACTCTTTGGAACCCTAAAAAATGCTGGGAAACTTATTGCAGCAGCATGTAGGCAGGCAAAGAGGTGACCTACAACATACTGCACAACTGGGAAAACATAGGAAAGAATAGTCTTATACAATGGAAAAGCAAGGCTGTGTAAGAAAGTTGAAGGGCTTTAAGAGATACTACAAAAGCCATTCTTCTCCTCATTTCTGTCACTGGCCAGAGCTCAGACTTTACAGAACATGAACATGATACTCATCTCCTTTGGTCTCTTCTCCCCGCCCCCCAGCCTGTAACACAGAATTAAATTCCCAAAAGACAAAGTCATATGATTTCCTCAGACAATATGTATTTAAATATATGCATATATATGTATAAATATTCTGTGGGTAGCAGGAGATGAATTCTCTCTGTTCTCATTAGCCCCTTCTTCTGTGCCACTGTGACCTTGTCTGAGCAGCTGGGATCCGCTCCTCTGGGATTTCAAGATTCAGCACAAGATGAGGACCCTTTTCTTCCCCTCTGTCCCTTCCATTGAGTGGCCTCCTATTGCAGCCCAACACCAGTGGTCAAAGGAGATCCACAGATGGGAGCAGGGAAAGGGAAAAGAGAGAAGTGAGACCTGCTTCTAGCACCTACTCTTCCTGCTGCTGGAGCATTGAGTCTGCAAGAGGAGCATTATCCCAGCAACTCCTTGAGGAAAAGGAGCAGGGCCACGCTTGGCTGTTCATAATTAACCATTGTGGATATCATGAAATCACAACCCAGTTTATGGGTCCTCATTTTAACTTAATTTAACATGGCATGCATTCGGAAAAGCAGTACAGTAGCCTCAACATTTTACCTGTCTTGATTGCAGAAAGAAAGACCTTTCACTTCAGGCATATTTTCATCATGTATTATTCAGGTATAAAGTCTGGTCATCTTGCTAAATTATAACCTTTCCATGTTCAGCCTGTGGTTGGCTCAGCTCTCAGATGATGGTCATGTGGAATTACATTGACCTTAATTGAAATCCCCTACACTGTTTCAGAGACTGCTACTGCATGTTTCCAAGAACTGCTGTCCTCTGCTTCTCAAGATGCCTCTGAGACCTTCCAAACATTCTGCTCTTTTCACATGAGCAGAAACAGAGACTTGCAAGAAATCCATGTTTACCTTCTTTGGTCTCACAGAGGTCCCCAACACTGCAGAAAAAGCACAGGAGCTTATATTATGTGATTTATATTTTCTATAAGTGTTCTTACCTGTGGAACATCCTGAAACTCATAGATAACATGTAATAAAGTCCACTCAGTGTCCTCTGTTTAATGGATAATATCTAGTTCCTTAGTTCCCTGACTCTGCTCTCAATGAAGGATGATGTATTCTGCTCTTTTTTGGTGCCCTCACACCCCTTGCCTTGGAGTGGGACAAGAATCAGTAAGGATTTCCTGGAGTTTCAGGAATAAATGTCATTCAGCTCTACACACACAAATAATTTCTGCAGTAGTGAATCTCTCTCTCCCTCCATAATTGCCACACTGACTAAACTTCAGATCAGATGCACAAATATTTTGGGGAAATACATGTTTTCCCAGATGTGGAGAGCGTTAGTTAAAAAGCTGAATGCTCTGATGTCAGATGAAAACGTTCTGCAACGTGGTGACAGCTGGATGCAGGAAGAGCTATCGTCTGCAGCTCAGGACTGGCAGGAATCTGAGCCAGTGCCATGGCAACAGGCATCAGTACCTGTCAGGAGCTGGGGACTCACAGTATTCATGGATTGTGCTGTTGCTGCAGGTTGGTGTCACTGACGTTGTGGCCGCGTTGCCGTTTACATTGCAAAGCCACGCTCCCTGCACAGAAGTGCTGTTAGGTGGACTTTGACATCGAAGGTGGCAAAAACAGAGATTCCCTCTCTAAATATTCCAACTATGTTTAAATCGTACCTACCAGCACCCCTAAGTAAAAATTGAACCTGACTGTGGCTGCAGGGGTTTGTGGAAGGAAAAAAAATCATAATCGCTATTTGCTAATTGGTAAGCAATTAGCCAGTTATGCTACAGGACTTTTGAAGCACATAAAATTGACTAACAGACAAAGCTGATTTGTAAACAAAATGGCTGGATGTTCGGGAACCAATTAGAGAAGGAAAATTGGAAGCAGCTGGGAGGCTGTGGAGAGTCAGCCTGGTGTCACAAGGAGGCTGTTCAGAGCTGTGACAGTTTATCAGCTTGTTTTGTAAAGTATGAGCCAACTACAAGGATTAAAAAATATGACTATAAATGTACATTTATTTATTAAGTATACCTTTTATATATGCAGGTCATATTTTATATATTAATATGTATATGTATGCAATGTATATAATTTTGCCTGATATTTTCAATCAAATCAAATCAATTATTTAATCAAAATTCTTGCTTAAATATCACATTTGAAAACACAGTGGAACAAAAAATACTGTTTTAAAGCATTTTCCCTTTTCAAATACGCTATGCTCTAATGTATGAGAAGAGCACCCTGAGACCTATACTCTTGTTCTCTCAGAGACGTAGTGGTGTAGCACGTAATTTGACTGCATGCAATTATTCCTCTTGCAATTGGTTTTGCAATTTATTCTTGTGCAGGTATGCACATGTGTTGTTCTGTAAGAGAGAATGTCTGGAGATAAACTCAATGACCAGCAAAACCATCAAATTAATACAAAGGTAATGTTTATCTCAAGGGAATTTAAGAAAACAGCCACTGTTGCTTTAGCATTTTCAAATGTCAGAGGGTCACATTCTTCTGTGGTACAAAACAGCAATGATGAAAAGTGTTTATTGGTAAACAGTGAGTCAGATCTGATCATTCAGATTACAATAGTGGCTTCACTATGGGAAACATCACAGAAAAACCCGTCACAAAGCTGCAGTCAATTGTGAGTCTTTGTTAGGATTACTCAGGGGAGCAATCAAATCTGCTAAACTTCAAGAAAGGTCTCCTGGTTTCCCTACCCTCATTGCAGAAAACATGGTCTTTCATTACAGTCTCCCCTCATTGAGAACCAGCACTAACAGGAGAAATCTCTTTTTGAAGCAAATTGGAAAGCAAAAATATTGAGACAAAGCATGAAAGCTCACCTGGGCATTACTGAAGAAAAGCTTTCTTCAGCTTCTCAGCAAGGGTTCGACGAGGCCCTGGGCAACCTGGTCTAGTTGGGGGTGTTTCTGCTGACTGCAGGGAGGTCGGACTACATGAACTTTGGAGATCCCTTCCGGCCTGGACCATTTTTTGATTCTGTGTTTCTATCAAAGTCAGGTGCATGTGAGGAGTTAGGTTCTCTTCTAAGTGTTTTCATTCATGTGATTCACTCTATGAAAAGGTGAAGTCACTCACTTCTGAAGTCAAAGGAAACATGAGGAATACTAGGAGGATTTTCAGAATGAGTGAAGGTTTCAAAGTCTGCCTTAGTAGCAAATGCTACTACATTTTCAGATTTACTCACTTCTGTAGAGAAAAAGAAATTTAGGCAGAAAAGCATAAATATATGTAAAAATATATAATATAAAAATATAAGTGCATCTCAACACCTTGGATAATAAAATATACAAGATGTAACTATCTATTACCTGCAGTTGTCCCAGTGTTATGATTGATTCTTTTGAACTTTTCAGCCAAAAGTTTCTAGTGAAATCATTGCCTTGGCTGAGCCATCAGTCTCTAATCAAGAAAGATTCCCTCATGGCAAATTTTTAAACATATGAATTTTCTTCTGTCTTAAATATGGACCATGACCAAAATCTCCTCCGTCAAAATCCCAGTTGGAGCTGCCTAACAGATTCTGATCCACTCAATGAACTCTGAGCCTTGCAGATCCCCGTCCACTTAATGAACTTGGTATACATCTTCCATTTAAACACCACCTGACTGTTTCCAAGGAAAGTTTTTGTTTATTCAGGAACCCCCTTTTATTACGACTATGAACACTCTTTGAATAGCCTGTGAATTCTCATTTGTTTGTGACAGGAAAGGAAATGGGATCCCTGGACCCACAGTGTCCCTGCAGAAGCGGAAGGGGCAGCAGGGGCTGGTGCTGGTGGGAGGAGTGGGACAGAGGATGCTGGTTTGACAAGGCCAAGCTGGTTTGACCAGGGGATGGTAGGAGCTGCCTGGGCTGCTGACTGGAGAGCAGTCATCAACACCAGCTGCCCACAGCTTCACATGACACAGTTGGCACTGTTGATTTTAACAGACTCATGAATGTGACCTCATTAGGAATGTTAGGAATTAGAGAAGGCTCACATTAGAAGCATTTCATAGCAGGTTTCTTTTTGGGTTTTGTTTATTTGTTTGTTTTGAAAAGGAGAAGAAAAGTTAATTTTCAAATGAGTTCTTGTTTGTTAACAGAAATACTCAGTAGATATTCACTACTGAGTGACCTTGGCCCTGTATCTCCTGCACTAGCTCTTCCTGTGAGAAAAAAAAAAATTACAAAATTCTTTCAAGTGGGTGTGTGAAAAGGATGAAGACCAAAGTGTGAGATGTCAGTAAGCATTTTCTTTGCTAAACTGTGATCATTACGTGTGTTAAAATAAGGAGAGGACCTACAGGGATACAGTTGTCCTTCATGGAAGATTTATCATAGAAAGGTACTCCATCAGCATCTCATTAGTAATCTCACTTTTGAACTTTTTTCAGGTTTTAGTGGAATGAGATGCTCTTATGTAGCTGTTACTGGTGCTTGAGGAAACAATTTTTGCTTTTAATATCCAAGCTTCAGTAAGAATTAAAAGAGGACAAGAGAGCTCAAGGACACAAGTCACTCTATCACTTCCATCCAAACAGTGACAAGGCAAAAATATCCCCATTGTAACTGCAAGTGGAAAGGATGTCAGAGGAAATAAAGTACTGTCATGTTCTTATGAACAATATCACTGTGAGTGAGGGCTACTCTTCTCTGAAAAATAGCCACAAAGCATCTGCCACAATGCTGAAAAGAGCTTGGACCAGGCATAGGAACAAAAGATATGAACATCTTCTGAACACGTTATTTGCAGAGATCACATCCAGGCCATAAATTAAGCTATCATTTAGTATTATTTAGATTCATGGAACACTAAAAATAGAATATGATAATTAGGTAATTCTTGTACCCGGTAGCCATACACTATAATTTATCATCAAGACCATCTCCCACAGACCTTTAGAAAACTTGTAGCATAATGGGTAGTCATTGCAAGCTATTTTAGGCTCTCATTACCATGGTATCAAACAGTTTTTTAAGATAATTGAATGGGGAGTTCCCTAATGGACTTCACCTTGGCTCTTGCTCTCTCATATACTTGAGTATAGAAGCCTTTGCTTTGACTATAGACTTGTCAGTTAAATGTGTGGCCAAGTTGTAAACAACTAAATGTGTAGTCTGCACAGCTCTTAGAAGTTCCAGTTGTCAGGAAAATTTATAGTCACCTTTTCACCTTCTCATTTGTAAAAAAGGAAATGTAACTATCAGAAGATGAATTGTTTAGTTAAAATACCAGCAGCAGAATAGCGTCTGTGAGAGAATGGGGCATTTCAGAAATCACTCATTGCTCTCCCGTAGCTCAGACATGTAAAAAGAAACAAAAGAAGTTGAAAAATCAAAGGGGAACAATAATTTAATCACGTTGCATCATGAAATTATTGTAATGAAACTATAAAGCACCTGGGAGAGTCAGAATATTGCTATCTACCCTGATAATGCTGTTTTCATGCTGCAAGATCAAATACTGAAGTGAAAACAACAGGCAAATCATGGAAAAATAAAAATAAGAGCAAGCACACTCAGAAATGGAAAAATAAGTTATTTTTTTCTTATCTGACTGTATAATTAAATCAACCCATTCACTGAACCAAACTGAACACAGTAATTAACAAAAAAAATATCTTTACAAAGGAAATGATCCTAAGGCAATGTAAAGTTCTCCATATTTTCTATTTTCTTTATTTTTTGTCATTTTCTGGTTGATTATTTCTGGTGATATTTGAGAAATGTAGAAATTTTCAGTACTGGAAAGATAACATTTTCTTCACAAGGTTTGGCAGATTCATCTGTCAAAACTGTGGTTGATGCCTTCCATTAGCAGCAGAGAAAATAGTTATTTTCTTTGGATTTCAGAAGCCTAAAGTTGCAGGTGTCTTGGCAGAGCAGGTCATTGCTATATTCCAAAGGTTTCTGGCACTCTGTAGTTTCTCCTCAGCTTGTTTTGATTTTCTTCTTTTGGTGTCTCTTATTCTCCATTCTCTATTTGTCAGCATATAGGCCCTCTTACTTCTCTTCCGTCATCTCTAATGAGTATCTTTTATAAGTATTTTCCTTACTTCCATTCCCTCCAGAGACTGACTTTTAGCTAGAGGAAGAAAAAATCCAGTGATTATTTTGAATTTTCTGTTGGGATTCAAATAATTCTTCAGAATTAAATAACCTTTTTTAATATAGACCAATAGTTACTACAAAAATTTGTAGACTTCCACAATATTTGAAATTGCTCCATTAAAAATAAGGAAAATAAGGAAAGAAATTTGACCATTTTAAATCATAGTTCTACCTCTGCTATGCTTTTCATGACACTGTGTCCATAGTATTGCAGTCAGCTTAGTATCCTGCAGCCCTGGTCACTCATTGCCCTGCTGGGGGACCTGTTGTAGGTCTTTTCCAACCTGGAGGTTTATTTCCCATGGAAAACTGAATGTGAGAGGCATTAGAGGAGGCGTTATACACTTGGGCTTCATAAAACTGGTGAGCTTCTCCCCACTGCATCAGTTACAGCAAAGGTGTTCCAATGTCTTCTGCTGTAGCAACCAAAGGAACACTCGTCACTTGATTCCTACCATGAGGTGCCTTACAGCTGAGGGAGAAAAGGGCTTTTACCCCATCTCTTTGCTCTTTTCTCTTAGCTTTTTCCTAGACAATTTCTCCTTATATACTATCAGTTATCCAAAAATGTTTCCTCCATGATGCAGGAAGAATCAAATGCCTTCTCCAAAATCAGTTCACAGATATAGCTGTCTCTATTGGTATATAAAACTACATTAGCAAAATTGATGATATAGGAAGGAATCAAGGAAAAAAAAAAAGGCAAACAGTAAAGTTGCACTTGTAGGTCATAATGACACAAAGTTGGTTTCAGTTGGCTTTGAAAGGGAAGAGAAGGATCTGGGTGTTCTCTATCATCGTTTTTATGGTACCTCAAAGTTTGCTTTAACTTTAAATACGGTGTTCATGATCATTCTAAAAAGTACAGTCTATCACAGTACACATCTATATATTGTGAGGATAAACAGTCTTTCGGATGTTGTTTGTCTTAAACAGAAGGTTATTTGAAAAGTCACAGAACTATATAAACTATTCTTTTAATTAACCTGGGCATGGTGAATATAGAAGATTGTATTTTATATGCATACTTCTAGAAGCAAAAAGGGAAATCCACAGTGATTAAAAGGCCTTTATTTGCCTTAAATAATTTTCCCAAGGTGGAAAATATTAATTATATGTCAGCCAATAACTCTTAAGTTAGTCTACGAGGTCTACAGATAATTAGGGAGGTAAAGAAAAGAGTAAATATGTAAATAAACAAAATTTGTAAGTTTACACACTATTTTACAATATAATAAATTAAGCTATGTAGAAACCTTTAGCTAAGCAAATATATTGCAAAGCCTGAGGCATGCTTTACTGCTGCTGGCAAATAATTTAGGTCTTTCAATTGTGTAAAATGTTAAATCTAATAAAGGACAGCAGAACTTGCATCCCACATATGAGAAATACAGTATTTAACAAATATTTAAAATCTTAGGGCAGTCATGATGTTATAGGTAAAGTGACTTTTTTTTCTGGCTTCAATATCCCCATTAACTGAGGAGTGCAAGGGTGTCTATCTTCTAAATAATTCATGTAAAATCTGTTCAAATGGATTCTGAAGTTAGCTACTCACTGTAGCTTTCCTTTTAATATCAGGCACAGAGATAAATAATTGCTAACACACATCAGCTGGAATGATCCACCTTTTTTTGTCCCCACTTGAGTGGAAATACTTTGACTATCAATATGCAGATGTTTAAATATTCCTAGTGAGTTGATAGAAATAAGACTGTTCCTTTCAAAAGGATGTTTGAGTTAAGTTAGGAGCTTAAACTTCACTGAAAGTCATTGACTCTAACTTTCTTAAGGGCTTTTGAAAGTTTTTTCTCCTGTTTCTTCTACAGCTTTTCTCCTCTTCAGGAACTAAAACCCCAATGTTCAGAATGCGTTTGCCTCTAGGCAAGTGATCCTGGGTCACAGCCCAGAGAGGGAAGAGGGAGGTGACAAAAAGGCTAAGTTAGGTCACAGCATAAATCAGATGTAGGGAAAGAAAAGAGGGAGCATGACATTTTCAGCCTTGGACCAAAGCCACCATGAGACTGAGTCTCACAAAACAGCACAAACTTCTGGCTCGCAAGAAACAGGTCCTCAACAGTACCCCAAACTGGAGTGAACATCTCTCTCGTCTCATCTGGCTTTTCCTTCACGTACCTTTTAGAAGGCATAACATCATAAGGGTTTTTGGGTTTATTTTTCACAGAGTTTAAGAGGTTTTTAGCTGTCACATCTCTGCTAATCACTGTATCTTCATTCTCTAGCTCTGCTGACAGAAACCAGTCTATATGCAGTAATCCAATTCGTCATGGGTCCTTTTTTAGTTTCTCATGTTACTACACTAACATTACAAGCGAAGTACAACCCCCTGTATGAGATGGTTTTCTGTTGCTCAGCTGAATAGAAGTTTAACATAGGTTTTTCTGTGCGTCAAATGACAATCATTACACAATATGAGTTTCTAGTAGATGATACATTAACTATGTACCCCCTAGTAAGCGTTTTGAGTTCTATAGTCAAGGTTCACGATGCTGAGGTTGCATTCATTGATGCCCTGAATATCAATGGAGAAATTAATCTGGCATCCATGGGAGAAATACCAGACTGTGTAAGTATTTCAGTAATGTAATGTCAGTCATCTGGAATACCTGATTCTATCTATTTCATTGAATTATGTTATTCCATGCCTCAAATACGGTGTAAAATGAATAAAAAGGATTATTAACTAGCAGCAGATCAGGTCAGACTGTAGCTGTTGCTCACTCACTATGAGCACTGACACACCTGCTATAGTAGTTGCAGTGTATTTCAGAAGTGTTACACTTCTTCACTTCTCTGTAGATGAAAAGGGATATAACATTTGATGGTCTGAACTGAGTGCAGTATTTACCTTTCCTAAGGTTCTACTGATGAAGTGGGTAGTAAATCACAGCTTTGTCTAAGACTTCTTAGTCTTAGATAGTAGAAGTAGTCTTAGCTACTTCTGTGAGTAGCTCCCCTATATAACAGTTGTGACAAGTAATATTAAAATGGACCGCTAAAAAAGTTCCTTTTCCTGTCAAACAGCCATGTACTTCAATGTATGATGCAAGCATGTGTGGTGTTTGATTCATGTGCCCCAATGATGTAGAAAATGTGAGAAGACTTCAACTTATTTCAGATTTTTCTTGCTGTAGATTTTCCTCTCCTCTTTCCTCATTTGATGGTCAGTATCTTTGGTGCATCTATAAAAATGTCCTTTGCAACTCACTACTATCATCATCCTTATTTACCAATTCTGAGAGATGGTTTATAGATCCTCCTATTCCCACCACACGCACATACAGATAAAACAATAATCTACCTTGTGAAATACACCAAATTTCTTTTCCTGATTTTGTCCACCTAAACTACTACTACAAATATGTCTGTTCAGTATTTCCTCGTAGTTACTAGCACTTGTCAAATCAAGTTATTTTTTCTTTTTCTCTTTTGGGAATTGACAAAAGAAAAAATAAACTTTTTAACTAATTGGCCTTGACAGGATAACAGCAGACCTGTTATTCTGGCCTCAATCGTATTTCAGTAGACTCATGTCAGTGGTAATTAAATTTGTCTTAGAACTTGAATGAATGTTAAACTACCATTGGTAAAAAAAAAAAAAAAAAAAAAAAAAAAAAAGTAAACTAAAACCCTTACAGCTCAGATTGTACAATGGTCTGTTCACTCCCTCACTCCCAGAAATGTCTGAGTTATGCCCTCATCACCTGTAAGGAATGAAACTTCCCAAACACATTTCTATTTTTTTTAACCATGGGAGACATCACAGATAAGAATTTTTTTTGTATTTTTGTAGTCACAGATAGAATAAAAAAACGCAACAGTTCCCTTGGGAATCTGAGTTCAAACTTTGTAGAAGAATATAAAGTGTACATGAGTTGCCTTAACCTCTGGCCGTAAAACAATCTCAGACCCGGACAATGGGACAATTTGTTCCACATAAAGATTTTAAGTGTATCCTTTGAACTTCCACTGGGAAAACTTATTCTTTTTATTGCCCTAAAATTGGTCTCAAAATTTTCTGATTCAGATTCAATAAAGAATTTAGGTTCCTAATTCCTCCATAAAAATTAGAAGCCTGAACTCTGGAATGTATCTAGATTTTTGTATCTATTGCCCAATTCTGAATGTGTCTTTTTTCATATCAAACTTGAAGATTTGAAAAGACTTTGAATTTATTACAATTTCAGAGTACTTGGGTAGGATCTATATGTTCTGTAAGAGAAAAATACACTTTTCTCCCACAGACAGTATTTATTTTCTTGTTGCTGGATTTATTTATTTTATTTAGGAAAGATATGAGGCTGGAGTGACTGTGTGCGTGTATGTGAGCCTGTCTGTTTGTACATGCAAACATAAATATATATATACAGATATAAGTGTGTGTGTGTGTGAACAGTAGTTGGAGTAGTTAGCAGACACAACTCACATTCTCTCACACAGCTGCCTGAGACTTTCTTGCAAAATACTTCCTTTCGAAAGGAACAAAGGCTCTTTAGATTCAATGACTGCTTTTACACAATACAAATCCCTGATTTGTTCTCTTGTTTTGTTTTTTTTTTCCTTCACCAATGAAACTACATCACCTTCTCACATCTTGGTTGAGAAAGTGAGGATGTAAACAGAATCTCAGATGCCCGCCCTCAGTTTCCTTCAGTGTATTACTAAGAGACAGATTTTATGTTAGGCCAAAAAAATAGTGTCATATAATTAACTCCTTTTTTCCCAGGTTGTATGGACTCCATGATGTTATAAATCCTCCTATGGCTAAAAATCATAAAGCATCACATTGCTTGCACAAAAATAGCTCATAGATGACATGTGGTAACTTTTCAGGCATCCTGTATCTCCATGGCTATACACAAAATGGCAGGTTTTTGGAGCTGAACCCCTGCAGGGCAGACACAGCAGCCCATGTAGTATAATTTTATTTTGCTAAGATGGATTCAAATTGTTCTGAAGAGCCCATGATATGATCTATCTACAGCATAGGAGAGATCTGAATGGATGATAAACTGTGTCCTGTCTGACCACTTCTGCCCTTGGTAATAGACTGGACTAGTCACAAAAAATGTTTTAAAACAGGTGTCAAAATAAATTATATTAAAAGGAAGCTACGTTTTGAAGATATTTTAAAAAATTAAACAAAACCCCAAAAAACCAACAACCTATTTCTCAACAGTTTTGGGAGGTTTGATTGTTTTTTTTAAACAACTTGTTTTTTTGGAGTTTTGAAAGAGTTCATATTATAGATATTACTTTCTGAGTAGCAGTAGCTTTCTTTTCATAACTCTTAACCTCACCAAGAAAAAGAAAAAATCCTAAGCATTCAATGTGATTGGATCCTTCTGTGTATCTAAATTGCTACATTCACGGAAACAGAAGTATCCAATTTTTTCTGTTCCTGAGCGCACATGCCTAATTGGCCAATAGGGTAGATTTGAGTTCCTTTGGGAGATTTTGATAGGAAAAAAAGAACACTCCTTCAATACATGCAGAGACTAAATTGGAAGCATTTTACAGCTGAATATTTGAATTGTTTCCAAGTCTTTTACTCTTGGCATAGAACATTTTAAATTTGAATTCTGCTTATATCCAATATGATTCCTCTGGATACAGCTATATGTCCATTTAAACCATGTCTAAGAGCAAGTTTAACCCTGAAACCGTTGACTATTCTGAAAGTTAATGGTCTGCATTATTTTTCATTTTATTCACGGCTTGAAACTTAGGGATCCTATGGTCATAAGACAACCATCCTCCCTGATGATCCTGTGGGCAGGTGTACTGGGTCTGGCTGGGGTGGAGTTAATTTTCTTCATAGCAACACATATGGATTGGATTTGTTACTAAACCAGTGGTGATTACACACCAATGTCTTGGCAGTTTATGAGCAGTGCTTGCAGAGCATCGAGGTTTTTCTTTTTTTGTGTCTGTGTGTTTTTCTCCCCACTCAGACTGTACAGAAAGATGGCTGGGAGTTAACAAGAAGCAAGCTAGCTGTTCCACCAGCACAGTCCTCCAAAACTGACCAAAAGGATGCTTCGTACCAAATTACATTGTAGTCAGCAATAAAAGCTTAGGGAAAAAAAAAAAGAGGAAGGGCTAACATTCACTGTTACGGCATTTGTTTTCCCAAGTAACCATTTGCCCTGCTTCCAAGCAAGTGACCGTACATGTGCCTGCTGATGGGAAATAGTGAAAATACAAAAGTTATTTTGCTTTTGCTGCACGCACAGCTTCACTTCACTTATTAAACTGTCTTTATCTCAGTCCATCCTGATCCTTCTCTTCTGATTCCCTCTCCCACCTTGCCAGGCTAGGGATGGGCGGGCAGGGAGAAAGCAGCTGTGTGGCTGTGTAGCTGCTGTGAACTGGTCAACTCACTATAGAGTTAAATGAAGTAACAGCAATCCATACAGAAAGTCAGGAATAAATTAACATCTGAGAGCAAAACTGCAAAACTCAGATTTAGTAACACATCTGAATCCCTTTTAGGGTAAAGTTAAAATAATACAACAGAGTGTGTTACTGGGAGAGAAATGCTGGAGACCAGCGGCATGATGTTCAGCCACCAGTGGCTTAATCTCACCTGGCTGACTTTTCTTGGAAGAAGAGGGCAAGTACTCACATAGCCAGGCACTGAGAAACCTACACATTTCCTCTGAGACATTAGTTTTTCTCTCTTCTCTGAAATGCTTAATTTTCTCTAAATGTGGACACGATGCTGGTTAGATTTTAGGCTTGTCAGACCAAAACCTGAGGTGAGAATCTGGGACTAGCAATGCAGATGTCCTTGCTATGCTGGTCAACTCAGTGCTGGGAGGAAAAGAGAAAAAAAAGTCTTCACAGGAGCAACAGAACAAATAAAGAATCAGCATGTGTAATGCTTCAAAGTCAGCCACACTGGAAGGGGTACTGCTACAATAAACACTTTGACTTTCTTGGCCACATAAGACTAAGCTCACTCTCCCTTGTTAAATGATGGGGTTTCAAATAAACCACAAACCACACAAGCATCATGTGCACAAGATTTTTCAGGTGTCCAGTTCAAACCAGAACAATCCCTGTTCACTAGTCAGTGCAAGACCTGACAGATGGACCTTGAACGCTTTTCCTCTAGTGTAAAACTTTTCTTGGCTCAGATAAGCAGGCCCTTACCTCTCACCCTTGTCATGGGTTTTTAAATGGGAGAAAAAGCAACACTTACTGCTAAGTGCAAACAGCTGAAATAAAAGAACAAAGTTTTAAATTCTAAAACAAATCTCCTCTTCTATTTCAGGAAGACTAGGTGTTCAAGGGCAGAGTGACTGAGCCAAGGGAATTTTATTTAAACTTAACAACTTAATTATAACTTTCCTAATTTTTTCTTCCCATGCAGATATGCACTAGAAGAGTGCAGGAACCAAACTGTCAAACAGGACTGGGGGTAATTAATATTACAAATGAAGAATGCAGCCGCCAGCAGTATCATACTTACTTGTGGTGGTTTCCTTATAAACAGCAACAATAACATTGCACAAATGATGTTCCTGAAAATGTTCCTGCAACGGCCCTTTGAGGAGCAATACAGAAATGCTACGTGAACCTTGTAGACCAGTTTTTTCCCCTTTTTGTCTTCTCAAATGTCTGAGAAGCCCTTTTCTAGCTGATATATTTTCTGTAATGAAGAAATTTCTTGCTGGGAGGTCAGCCTTGAGTGGATGTAATGTGTACTTTCAGTAGTCCCATACAATGGTCTGGCTGCTAATTGAATTTGGGAGAGCTAAATTTTACATCCTTCTTAACTGCTACCTTCTATGATTCTGGACAAAATGTCTTTCTTTTGCTCTCACGGCAATGTTTACTGTCATTGAGGGAGCAATTGTCTGTTGTGTTTCAAGATGGGCAGAAGACCAGCCACAAGAGGGGCAGAGCGGAATGAGTTGTACCTTTTCAAGGAGTGCTGCAAGTCAAAGGCAATGTGACTCAAAGTCATCATCTCAGTGCCTGTCTGAATCATTGTGCTCCAGCTTGTGCATCTCTAAAGTATCTAAGCAGCATGTTGCATCCACACACCACATATATATACATATATACACTGCAGCACCAGATATTCCTCAGTTGTCCAGTACCCTTTTACTCAGAGGCATCCCTGACTATGAGATGTGTCAGAAAGGAAAAATCCTCTAAGTTACTATAGGGTCTGGTTTTGTACTTCACAAACTCTGTGGTGGGTGACTGCAGAGTAAAGCAGGCTGCAGATGGTAGGGCTCAAGCTTCACCTCATTCAGTACAACCTCCCAAACACTTCCTGGACACCTCTGTTGTTCACTTGGGATGTAAATGGGCCTCGAGGTACAGAGCAAAGTAAATCTGGTGCTAGTGAAACACACTATCTTCACATGG
Source organism: Scolopax mira (assembly GCA_004320125.1). Taxonomy (NCBI): domain Eukaryota; kingdom Metazoa; phylum Chordata; class Aves; order Charadriiformes; family Scolopacidae; genus Scolopax; species Scolopax mira. The sequence continues at coordinate 696,074 of BJBW01000577.1, forward strand.
AGGTGTCAAAAGATGATTACATCTCTGCAGTTTCTCTGTTGAACTTTGCATGAGGGGAGAAGCTGACCAAACCCTCACAGTTTGCTAATGGAACTGAAAAAACTATTGTTATTCTACTCCAGCACAGCTCTTTGAAAGCCAGCAAGCCACACCTTTGGGCTATTGTTTGGAATCTTGCTTGGAGTCTTGCTAAAGAAAGTCTCTATTCTCTCCTCTCTCCTGTAAAAATATAAATGATTCTGCTTGAAAATCATTGATACTGTGCATCAAAGGATTTACCCCAGCTGCCTCGAATCCAATTCCAGTGAGATGTCTATGATATCAAAAAAGGGATCTGCAGTCTGTTTAAAGCTTTTCAGCTGTGTAAGCCAGACTGAATCCTGTTGCCTTAAAGATGTGGTCAAAATAACGTGCCAAGTCAGGCAGTCAACATGGTGTCTTCTCTTCCCTTGCCCCACCACCCTCATATTCCCAGCCCAGGCAGAGCTCTCAGGAGGCTGAGTCAGCTGTGGTGAGCAGAGGTCCCTTGGACGCCTTTCTGGGCTGGGGCAGCAAAGTGCTGCCCAGTGTCATGGGGCAGCAGCCAGTGCCAGTGCTCAGGTGCCTCCTGCCCAGCAGCAGGAGGGAGATGCAAGATGGGGCCAAGGGTGTATCCTGCATCCCTGCCAGCCTGAGATGTTGCCCTGAGAGTACAGTTGTGTACCAGTAGCAGTAGAACAGGTAGCAAAAGCTGTATTCATCCCAGTTAATGAGCATTTTGTAAAAGCTCCATCCAGATGTACTATTTGCACCGTCTTAAAAAAAAAAAAAAACAAAAAAAAAACAGTGCTGTGGTCTTTCTTTAGTAAAACAAGTGCCCTTTAAGATTCCTGTATCTCATAAATGATGCAAAACTTGAGCTTAACAGTGAAAGTTCATTTATCTCTCCTTGAGAATATGACACACTATTGCTACTCATCAGAAAAATAGATGTATTTCCCCTGGGAGACATTAGGCAAAAAGGGAAAGATTATATAATTAATATATTTAATTAATAATAATTAATATATATACATAATATATTTTAAGAAATTTTAAAACTACAAATATATATAAAATGGTGTATAATTTTTTTCTCCTGTTTTCCATGCTTAACACAAAGTTAAACGTTGTGTGCTTGTACTTGTATGTGAATGTATATGCATGTGTCTTCTTGCACATAAATAACAATATAGCAAAACCACACTTCTTATTAAAATTTCCAGTTTAATAAAAATACGGGTAAAACGTCATAAAAATGAAGGACTTTTAACTACATTTGGTTCTTGACTATTTTTTAATAACTTCAGTGTTTCATTTGAATTGTTTCCAACTTGATATATATTTTGCTGTGTATAGGCACACAAATGCAAGGAGAGTGTATTTTTATTATACTTTCAAAAATATATTCTTTTGTGTTTTCTAATTACATGAATATGAAAAAGGAAGAAGGAATTAACTTCTAATTATATAGAACAACTTTTTTTTTAATTGAGAGTGGAAGAGAAATTCATTCATGGTGCTACAAAATGTATGTGAAGCAATTATATCATCAGGACTTCTTTTTGTGTGTAACTTATGTGCTATGGAAATGGAGCAATTATGGTATCATGACTTTTTGTTGTTAATTAGAAAATTGGTCTGCTGTTTGAGTAATTACAAAGAGATTTTCCTTTATTGTATCTTTCTATAATAAGCATTAGAAGCAATTATAAGTAAAAGAAGGAAAAAATAGCCTATTTGCAAAATAAAAAAGGCAGTAATGTTTTTTGCTATTATAACAGCCTGAGTTACACACCATATGAGATGAAGATGTCCTTATGTAATGATTTCAAATTCACACTATACACTAAAAGCACAGAAAAAAATCACTTTATGCTTTAATTATAGAAATGCTTGATAGTTTCAATTACACATAGGGTTCAGTTACATAATCATCACAAAACTAGAAAGGAAATGATCTTTTGCTAATTATGCAGACCAAGGGCTAAAATCCTCATTAATAGCAGACAAGGCTCTAATTCACAATGGCCTCAAACATTATGCTGGTGCCTGAGTTTTCTCAGACAGAACAATATGGTTGTAAAATAGTTACATGAGGTGACGAGAGTATTTGAGAAGGCGGTAGATCTGGCAATCCCAGGACTGCAATTTGGGTTTGAGTCTGAGCACGATGAAAGTGGAAGCCTCCAGGCTCTCAAATTTGCTCTCTGAGCAAGAAAAAGCCACAGGTATGAGCCAACCCCTTGTTTGGTTATATGTTCTTGGTGAATGTTTCTAGGTGGTCAAACCAGAAAGAAACGTCAAGGCTGCATCTTAGTGATGACTTCCTAAATCTCTTGCTCCTTAGGTCAACACAGCCTTGTTCAAAACCTGAGCACAAGAAATTATCAGGGTATAGTATAGTACTCTTTAAGCTCCCCTTGGTTTAACATCATTTACAAATCCCTATTTATGGAGCGATGCAACACCATGAAAAGTAGGAAAGTGCTTGCTTTGCTGCATTGGTCCTATATAATTTAATGGGGAAAAAAATCACTATATTATGCATGATTTGCATGAAGTTTTGTATTAGTAAAACAATTGATCTATGAATAAAATAAGGAATGAACATCATTTAATCTGAAATGCTCTCACATTATACATTTTTCTTTTACTTTTGGTGTCATTAAAGAATGTTTACAGGTGTTCAGCCGAGAGTACATAACCAGCTAATGATTTCTATTTTAAGGTCAATTTTGTAAACATTTCAAACTGGACATCCTACTTGTTAATGGGACCATTTCAGATTGATGTCTTATGGTAGTGAGAGCCATAACCACTGCTTACATGTTTGCAATTTAAGTCATCAAACTGAAACAATAGGTCATTAGTTGCAAATGTACATTTTCTTGATTAAGGTTTGCTGTATTTCTACACCAAAACAAGAAATAAAACTCTTATATCAACGTAAACAAAAATGTTCCTCATATAAAATAAGCCAATCTAGAGCAGTTTTTCCATATCAAAATCAAATTTCATATCAAATATGAAAATTTTGTTAGTGTCACATTCAACAACCTTAGCTGTTTAAACAGCTGTGTTAAATAAGAATCAGTTCCAGCTTACTGAGACTTTGCTCTCACATTTCTTTATCTTTAGGAACAAAGCACATTGATCTTTGTTGTACCTCATTTAATTCACCATTTAAAACTATTTTTTTATTTTTGTATATTGAAACAACTCTATGAAAGCACTGTTCGGCATCACTGCTCTCCTTATCCTTATCTTGAAGTAGAATGCATTTACATCACTCACAGTCCAAATAGTCCACAGGGCAGGTCCTCAGGAGTGAGTGAGAAGCTCAGCGCAGGTGTGGAACATGGTTTACTTTAGCCTCTCTGCTCTCTGGCTACAGCATTATGGTTTGATCCCTAAAAGAACAAAACCTCCTCTGACCCCAATGATCTGTCCTTTTGTAAGACATAATATGGCAACTGTGGTTCATTCCCCTGGGGTAGAGGTCCCTGTCTGGTCTACTTCAGAGGCTCTTTGGAAGACTGGAAGCTGAAAAGTCAAGGCTATCTCTATTCAGAGGGATATTTCTGTAAACTCACTGAAATGAGGAAACTCATTAAAAAAAGTGGGTTTGGCAGCCACAAAAAGGATCCTGATTTCAGATCATACTGGCTGAATAATTTTCAGCTCGAGGTCTCAGATAGTAGGAATTGTGCCAATCCCTTTTACACAGCATGCCAGTGCTTAGAGCTCTCAGGAAAGATGTAGCACCTGGAGGCTTCTGTTCTCTGCTGGGGAAGTCAAAACCACCTCACTATGGAGGAGAGTACTTGGACACCAGGCCTATGGGTAGGGTAGTGCTTCCAATTCATCCTGTGATGCTGTTGCACTGCACCTTTGTACCTAAACGTTCAGCAGCACAGGAACCCAACCCCCTATGCTGCACTTCAGGAAGTTCCAGCCTCAAAGTCAAAAGGTGATTTTGACCCTCTGCTCACTGAATTGGGGGATACAGAACAAAAAGGTGGGATAGTTATACTTGGAAGGAATTAGAGTACCCAGGACACTAGAGGAAGTTTCATATTTCGGTCCAAAGGTGGAAAGTCTAAGTCAGATACCTACTTTGAATCAGAGAGTGGATCTGAAATTTCAGAGAAGAGAAAAAAAAAATCTCAGAAGAAAAACTTACCATTTTTAGTTGCCTATGATGGTTCAATATGAGATACTCAGTCCTTTCAGGTTGGTTATTTTTTTCCTTCTTCTTTTAGTTTTGTTTTTTTCAGTAAAGATTTTCTGACACTGGGCAAAATATCAAGACTGTTTCTCTCATCTAATAGTCCAGATATTCCTTTGCAGGAGGCAGGATTGGCTTTTCTGCATCCTGCATAAACACATGCAGAACTAAATCCCAGCTCTTGTACTTCTTATGTGAATGATTGTACTGGTGTATGTACAGAGCATTTCCTTACAAACTTTTTGAAACTTATTTGTACTTTTTCTGTAAGTATCAAAACTTTTCCTGCAGGATGAACAAAAGTTTTATGCTGAACAGAGAAGTTTTTTTGTTGTTTGAGAAACTGTAAAAATATTAATTCCATATTCATCTTAAACAACCTTGTTTTCAAACTCATGACCTCCATCAAATATCCTTAGCTAGAACTCAACGAAAGTCTTACATCCACATGGGATTTGTATATCTTTTGGTTTCAGATTAAGAAGTATGCCTATTTTTTTTGGCAGAGTCTGCTATTATTTCGGCCATCTGGCTTAATAATGGAAATTAAATGTTGTTGTCCTTCTTTTCAGATTTGTTGGTGAAATAAGATTGATATTGCACCTACTGGTTTAAGTGTTTCTCATATCGCAGTACTGTATCAAAAATATTAGGATTGGTTAGAACTATATGAATTTTTGTGGGTTTGGTCTGCTTTTGTGTGCAGATCTGTCAACACATATTTAAGATGTTTGTATCTTCTAAGAGACAAAAAAGAGTTTAAAGTGTAATTCCTCTTTGAAATGAAACCCTTTATTAAAAAGCACCATAGGATTCAATGTTTACTTTCCCTCAGTGATTCCATGGCACATATGTTCTGTTTGTAAACTAAGATTTTCTTTTCTTAGCTGCCACCAATAGACTCAGTGTGTGCTCTGAGTTCCTTTCTTTTCTTGCATCATTAACAATAAAGGGTCTCTAAACAAATTAGGCCACTGCTACATCTGAATAAACCCATGGTATTCAAATTGTGCCCTTAGTGAAAGCCACTCAGTCTCATTGCTGTTAATGGTTTTGAACAAGTCCTCAAGAGAAAATTTTACAAAAGCAAAACAAACTGAAACAGCAAACTGTTGATGACTAAGATCTCCACGCTTTCCCATTGTTAATTACCACGGTATTTAAGTCCAGCCCAGAATCCTAACTGCAGAATTCCAGCAATGCTAATGTGCAGTCACAGTCCTGAACAATGCTGGAACTGGTTTGGTTTTCACTCTTGCCTTTTTCAATATTGCATTTCTGTTTTGCAGAAATAGTGTTACTGTGGAACACAAGGCAAACCTGGATAAGAACTTTGGAGTAAATGCTACCAAAGGACTTTGCTGTCTGTGCCCTTCTAGCTTTCTAGAGAAGTGTCCTGGTATGTTGGGGATGAAAAAAAAAAGAGGAAAATGAAGGGATTAGAAATATCACATCAGGTGATCCACAGACAAAAGATTTTCATGTTGTTTACTCCTCGTTTTTATTTACAAAACACAGTCACAAATGTATTTTTATATATATTTATTTTTATATATGTATAATTCTTACAGATACACTTTTTGTATGTTTCCATGATAAAATCATTATCTTCTGTCACCATGCGTCACAAATCCTTGTGGTTTTGTTACATGTAGAGTGGCTGCCTTCCATATGCACTCTGTTCAAAATAAACCTCATCCTTGTTAAAACAAACAGTATGAATAAATTCCTCTCATGTAATGGAAATACTACGGAAAGCTCTTGAAATAACTAAACCTCTTATCACTTATTGAAATTTAACCAAATCAGTATATCTTTATAGGTCTAAGTCTTTGGGCATGAACACACAATTGTGAGATTTAGCAGCTAGCATTTGATTCACAAATCAACAAATTGTGATTTGTATTTCCACAGCCTTACAGACACGCTGCTGTTTAACACAAAATGCTAATAACCCAACTACCCCAACCGCAGAAGAGACTTGAATATAAGAACAAGCTAAAAGAACTTCAGTTGGTCAGCGTCTGTTTTCAATGTACTTGATCAGATGCGTAACGAGTCTGAATTTGAATAATCACTCTCTTTCTTCTTCAGGGAACATAGAGTCAGCAAGCCTTGAAAAATACTTAAATTACACAGTATTAGTGCTTAATTGTACTAAGGATTCTACATAGTATATTATCTTATTTTATTTGTGGTTTTTAATTCTGATAGCATCTTTATTTGTCCTCCAAGTAACCTTCAGTGAAATAATAATAAATTCCCTGTGAGTTCCTCAGCCATTTTGTTTTCATTGCTGGAGAGGAATAGGCACAGCATTGGCAGTTACATCTGAATCTGTATCAAATGTGAGTTTGGGAACATTTCCCACAGGTCTGAGTTGAAACACAATTCAATTTCTTTTTCTACATGTAGTCTTTATATTGTTAAGTTAATAGGTGGTTCGTCTGTACAAACACGAGATGGAAGTTCTTTCAGAGGGATGCAAGGCAATAATCTAGGTCAAATTTGCCTCTTGCATGTATTTACATGAATCCTATTCACTAATGGAATTGCAAGAAAACCACAAGTGCACATTGCATTTGGGTTTATGGGTTCACAGCGTGTTCACAGAGATGGAGTAAACCACCCATGATAATGCATTTGAAAAGTTTCTCCAGTATGAAATGTCTGTAAGGCTTTCTGTGATTGCCAACATACCAGGATTTTTATGTGATTTAAGTATCTTTGTAGACTGCAGATTTTTTTTCCATATACCCTTTAATAATTGTCTGTGAATTGCAACTAAAAAGGGGGCAAGGTTGAGGCTGAGTGAACAGGACAAGCTGTACTGAAAGACAATGCCTCATTTTAAAAGACCAACCCCTCCCTCCTGAGGTCTGCAACTACGTGTCTGCTGCTCTCCATGTGTCCTCTGATGATATTTAGAGCCTTTTACAATTTTGAAGAGGGCTAAGTTAAGCTTTAAGACAGTCCAGCTCCAGTTTTAAAATTAAGATAAAGAGTAGAGATCCTATTGACAAGAAATTATGGTATTTCTATGGAAAACTAATTGATGGTCACAGAGATGGCAGAAGACACGCACATTTTGGTACCCAAACTATTCACCTAGGCCCAGGCAGAGATAGGCTGTGCCAGAGCAAGCTGCTCATGACATATCAGGTCTGCTTTCAAGTCACTGCCCAGTTCTCATCTTTCTGTTAGAAATAAAGGAGCCGGCTATCTCTGCCCTCACACTGAGTGCATAGCTCGTGCAGCCCATAGGAAGGAAAAAAGGGATGTGTAATACCATGCAGCATAAGAGATTCCTCATTTGAACAGCTTTCTGCATCAGTCCTGGTGATTCCAGCTCATGTGCTCTTGGGTTTTAATCCATGTTTCCCATTTATTTTCTCTTCCACTGGTTGAATAAGGAGATTATTCTTGGTAGGTGAGGGTGGATATTTGTTCACGTAAGATTTTGTAATCAGCAGATGCAATCACTCAGAACTAGTTGCTTCTTCGTGATGATAGTGTATAAAAGGGAATGACTCCAGTTTTACATAAGCCTCAGTGAAATTTGCCCTCAGATGGTATTTATTTGAAAAATCTACTCAGGGTAAATGCTAAAAGTTCATGTTTACGTAGGAGACACGTGGACACTGCATTTTCCATTGGCAACCTATATATTTAATCCTCATTCACCGAATACAAAGAAGAGCAAATGATGTATGTAATAGTTGGGATGAAGGAATAAAGTAAGTGTGCTGTTTTGCATGGAAAATATACGCAAGTTTTAAAGTTTTCAGCAGGTGGTGTTTCCGTCATGTAGTCAGAATCTGCACGTATTCTATATTGTGTAAACTTATCTCCTTCCTGGAGGTTGCCTTTTAATGTTAATATCAACAACCTCAAAGTAACATAAACCAGAGCATAGTGTTTCTCCTATGCATGGCTATTCTTCCAGCTTTTCCTTGCAAGACTTTTTTTTTTTCTCTCTGGGACAGGTTATGTCAAGCTCTTTGCTACTGCTGGTTTTGAGGTAACAGGAACTGATTTCAAAGCAAGTCAGACAAAATGGCTCTGCATCTCTCTGCAGGGGACTACCATTTGACATTACTGTCAGACAGCTAGCAAAGAGCTCAAGGCTGAAAACTGGCAAGGGGTGATGAATGGAAAACACTCAAAGGAGTGGAGTATATTAGAAAGATAAAGGCTTTTTTCAAAAACACAGACCCACATCATTTATAAAAGAACTCTGAATGAAGCTGCTTTCTGCTTTGCCTTGCATGTAAGCAAAGCCATGTGGGACATTTCCCATTCCCCTGGCATTCTGAAATGCTGAGCTGTTACATCCCCTTGCTTCCAGCACGTTTTTCCTGCTTCAGAAAAGGCTGAGGGATGGACAGTGCCACAGCTGCTGGATGGGCTTTGTGGTCAGTTGAGTGTGAAGGTGAGGTCCAGATCTGTGAGGAGGAGAACAGGTCCAGGATGAATGCAGCCTCCCTCGTCTTGATGGTCAAGCTGATATGAATTAGCACCACCTTTTTCTGTTCACAGTTCCACGTGCCTTTTTACAAACATTTCACCAACTAGCTGTTATGCTGAGGAAAATCCATGACCATTCACTGAGCTTTTGTCCTATTGTCCTTTAACATAGTGATCTCCATCACGCACAGAGTGAAGGCAAAGTGCTGAAGGCTCACAAGCTCAGCTGGAGAAACAGCCACAGTCATTAATTTTCCCTCTCACAATGGTACAGTGGAATATACACTGTGTTTAACAACAGCATTTTATTTTGGGCTTGAATACAGCCTGCTTTACTCTCTAGGACTCCAGGCATGCCACAAACACTTCTGCTGTTACCTGGCATGAAGGCTATTCCTGTGACACTGGCTGACACAGGCAGAGCAGTGAGGTGCCAGATACACTTGTACCAAGATCCCCTTCACAAGGGACACCTTTTAACACTGGCAATCTCACCAGGCTGATCAGAAATAGTATGTCTTTTCTACAAGTTTGAATAAAGTAGTTCTGTAAATTCATCAATGTCTTTAAGTGTCTTTAAAGCCATGAATTTGTGTTCTGTTAGAGCATAATGTGCTTCTCTTGGGTGTAGAAAGCCTCTTCTTGAAAAGCATTACAAAAAAAATTGATTTTTTTTTTTCACAAAAATAATTTCAGAATTAGCTAAGGAACAGATAAGTACATCTGAAGCCAGGTTTTACAACATATTTTCATATACAATAAACATACTGGTTTTATTACCCAGCACTACTAGAAAACAAGCCAATTTGTCACACGATATGGCAGTCACCATGTTTCAGTTTTCTCCTGGTTTATGCATTAGTTGTCTACATTAATTTTTATTTTATTAATTATTAACCATATATTAATGTATGTATTAATTATAAACTAAATAGGCATTTCTAAATGCAATTTAAGGTTTTCTAACTGTGCATAGAATCCTAGCTTGAATTCCAGCTTCTAATTATATCAGCATCACTGTGTTTGACACTAGTAGCTAAGATCAAACAAAATGCAAAGGTGGCAAGCCACAGATTAACATGTCAGACTTCTAGAAGCCTCCCTCCCTTCCTTATATAGGTGTTTATAGGATACAGAATAGCTGTGCACCTTATATTTACTCAGCCTTTCATCTTCTCAGTTAAACTGTTGGTCTGACGAAGAGAGCTGTGAAAACTGTCTTTTCTTTCTCTTTTCTTTCTCTTTTCTTTCTTTAAAGGATTGAGATGTCTTTGGCTGGATAGTTCTGCTTAGAAGACAGAAAAATAACAGCTCAAATTAGGTGTTTTTTTTGGATATGCACAAATGCCTAGTAAACTGTTGGTATATGCATTTTCTCAGTTTAGTGAGAACAAGTGAATGTGTTACCTTTGAAATATTGTTATATGTGAAGATAACATTTAGAGCTCATGCTTTTATATTTCTAAAGCAATTTTCAAACATGACATTAATTAATAGTTAACTGATTTCATTGCAAACTATAATCATTAGCTCATTAGTTTTCAAAACAGCTGTGTGACATACAGAATACGAGGAAATCACCTCAACAGAGAACATAGGGTCTTCCTAAACTTCTTTGTAAACAGTTTTCTTAAAAGTCTAAACTGTGTCTATGCAGTACTTTGTTACCTGCTCCAAGAACAACCACCCAATAAATTAACTTTAATACAACAACTCTTCCCACAGTTGTGCAGAATAATCTTTTCCTTTCTGTCTTTTTCTATTTTCTTTAGCTTAAAATTGAGTGGATGGCATTTGTAACACCTTTGATTACACTAGCCATGGAACTTTATGTTTTCGAACTGTCTTCAGACCATTGCAAATTCTTCTAAAGAGGGGATCGTAGTGAAAAACTGAATGTAATTTTAATAGTGCTTTTTACTATAGTATATCAGTACAATTATTCTATACTCAATGTGGCATTTCTTTACCCTAAAAAAGTCTTCTCATATCATATGTAATACACACCACAGTAGGCTTTAAATAAGCGTGTGGACTCATGTATTATGTGCCCTGACTGAAACTGTCAGTTGGTATAAAGGGTAATTCTGTCACTTGGTATAAACGGTAGTGCTATCACAATTGGGCCAGGGTAGTGCTACATTTCATTTCATAGGCAAACCTAGATTATCATCTGTGTAATGATTTCCTTACAGTTCATCTGTGATATGCTGGGCAAATAATTGTGGTAAGGTAATGGTTACCGGGTTTCACATGTGCCCTTTTGCAGACCATAATAGCCAGTAATCTGTTAAAGGCTTAAAGGCTATAGACAGTGATTTTTGATTTTTTTTGACATCTAAGTGACCTAAAAAAGCATCTTTTCCAGCTGTGCTGAAGAATATTGTTTTCTCTTTTTATTTTTTAAGTTCCTATTCTTTTCACAAAGGTGTGGAGGACTGACCCAAAAGTACATTGCCAACAGGAACTGGATGGTGCAGAAGTCAGCAACATAACAGCAGAGTCAAGAACCAAGGATGGGAGACTCCCATCCACTGGCAGAAGAGAAGAGATTTCCAGATATTACTCTTAGGCAATTTTTTTCTGCTGGTACACCTGCTTTGGCAGGACAAGCATAATGCATTTGTCGTGACAGCAGCAGCCAGGAAAGGAACTTGCTGGAGGTGTAATTTTAGCAGCTCCTTGTATTGAGAGTGAGTGAAGCACCACCACTACAACCAGGGAGTAACCAAACAGCTGGAGAGGGAGGCTGGAGCATGCAGAAAGAGTAGACATGACACATGCTATCATTGTCAGTTCCCATTCTGCCTCCCCTCATAGTGTACGGAGCTCAGTGCTGGTGAGCACTGTGTCCTGCAAGCCACCATCCTCCCAAACCATCCTATGCCTTAGCGTTGTATCATACCTCAGCCCTGAATGACCCTATGCTGATTTTTTTTTTCACTACCATGGCATGCACAAAGCTCTCTTTTTGCAGGAAATCTGTCTGTGCTCTGGCTCTGCACCCCAGGCAGGGTCTTATGTGGCTTTCAGAAAAAAGACACCAAGGTCATTGCTTGTTGTTGGAAAGGACAGCTCTGGTGTGCACTCTACCAAACCAATCACGTGGCAGCAGTAGAAAGCTATCTCATCATGCGTGGACCAGACAGGTATATCGAATTTGGAGAAAAGATCCACTTATATTTTCAAAACTCAAGCAAGTTAGCCCCAGCAATCTACTTCCAGACTGCAGGGTGGAAGGATACAGCCTTCCCAACTTACTTTGCTGACAAATTTGAAACAAACCAAAGGCTGTGTAGCTGGAATCACTGTTAAGAATATTACAGCAATATACATAAGTAAAGGAATGATGCCTGAATTCATATAGTTTAAATGAATCATTTTTATTTTATACTGAGTGCCTGACAATACTTATTCTATGATTATAAAGCTGAATTATATATATAAGTTTTTGAAATTTAGCTTTTTTGTAAATTATTCTTGGAAACCTCTTGGAAACCAGCTATTAACAGTGGAATGTAATCATAAGGTACTGATTAAGGGTTTTTTCTGGGTTTTTTTTTTTTTAAATTATTATTCAATGGTTCAGAATATTTTTTTTCCTAATTAAACTTATAAGTCAAGCTTACAAGTCTATCATCATATTTCTAGCTATCTGAGCTAACAGTCTGAGCTAGCAGTCTGAGCTAACTCAGACTGATTGGGCCAAAAGAAGGTGGATTTGTGCAAATATGTTAGTTTGATAGAACAAGGAAAATAAGAGGAATGTGAAACATTATTATAAAGCCTATTGTGCCAGCTCTGATGGTACCATCAAGAAGCTGGGCAATAATCAACAGTTGTGAATAGCAATGTTTTAAAATTGTGATACTTGTCTGCTTGGTGAATTGAGCCAGAGCCATTAGGAGAGATCATCTCCTCTGCTCCATACTCTGCCTCACATCAGTCCTCTTGCAGACAGGTGACGTGATTATGAAGTGCCAGGAATCCCTGTGCAGTAGCAGCAAGTTGAGACACTTAATCCAGACTTTAAAAGGTTTCATTAAATAGTCTGTTCCTCATTTTGTGGTTACTGCAGCTGAGAGCTTGATTCCGATTTGTAGAAATTAACTTACACAGTGTTACACAGTGCTAATAATGCAGAGGAAAAAAAAAAAAGAATTTATTCTCAATCTCAGGCTGGACATGAATAATCTAGTCAGTAGTTTTGACATTAATTCCCTACTGCCTATTTTCTCTAAAATATTAAAAAAAATATCCTCCCTGAGTAACATTTTTGTGAAAATAAAGTAGATAATGTTCACAGAGCACTCAAATATTCAGTGACGTAAAAAGAAAGAGAAGAAATCATTAATTCTGTCTCCAGAGAAGAATTTCAAAAGCACTCAGAAACTCGGACAGTAGACTTGACACCAACAAGGAGGTGGAAAGAGAACAGTGAATGCTTGTTAAGTGGAAGCCAGCCATGCCGGGCAGCAGTTGAGCCAAGGGTCCTATGGAAAAGATATTACAAGGCAAATTTTTGTCTGCACAAATGCAGGCACACACAGGAGGATGCCTGAGTCTGCCCAACAGGGAACCTTCATTCTGTTATAACTTAACTTGGCATGTTTGAGTTTGCAGCCTCTGCAGTTATTTATCTGTATGAGTGCTAAATAGTCATCTAAATAAATTGATAACACAGAGAAGAAGGGATATTACATGATGGTGCAAAACTGTATGGGATAACACAACGTTTGAACTGTATTCCAAAAACTCCTATCTATGTTTATAAAGCAGAGCCTAAAGATTTGATAATGAAAACCCATTCTGAAAAATGGGATTAAAGTATTTGGTTACATTCAACAGGATGAACAGGATAGCTAAATATTCTCATAGGGTATCTAGAAAAAATGTTCTGTTAACTGTGTATTTCATGATTTACATATAAAAGAAACATCTTTCAAGTCTCCTCTTAGTGTCCCAGTATCACCAGTCTATTGTTCATTCCAGTGCTACCAGTTACAGCTGTGTCTTTGACATTTTGCACACAGTCAGAGTTTTCTGATCACATGTGGTAAGGTTGATAATTTTTCATTGCTCTGTTGGTACAGCTTATATTTTTATACAGTTAGTTAGTTTAATTTCTAGCTGTTTGCAAAATGTGTTGCCTGAAACTGGACTGGAGGAGCTTTTCCTTTTTGAAGTTTTCATATTCAGTACAACTCTTTGGCTGAGTTGAGATTTCTGTTTCCAGTGGTTTTGAACCTAGAGGAGACCTTCGCAGTAATAACAAGGAGGGATTCTACTATACAAGACAGAGGCTTCAACACAGGCTCGCCAGCATGCTTTATCCTGGATCAAATATAACAGAGCTAATTAAGCTTTGCAATGACTCTTGTTTCCATAGTTCACCAGTTGCCCTTGCTACACATGCCTTGGATTTCCACTCAATTTTAAGAGCCATCTGGTTTTCATATCTCCTGATTAGTGCATGATCAACTACTTTCATTTTTTCCATAGTGTAAGTGGGCTAATGTCTATGTATCCCTATCAAACTTTAAAGTTCATTTCCACCCTATAATATGTGTCTAGGTTTTCCTGTACATCCTGTATTTGCCAACAATCTTTTTTTTTTTCCCCCAACATTTTTTATTTTATTTTCATTTTTTTGTAGTGAATGTAGCTCTCCTGAAAGGTGGTGGAGTGACAACTCTGGCAGATGAAGCCTGGTTTATCTCTACAAAAGAAATAGAAAAAAAAGGATATGGCAAAGTAATCTTCTTTTAGTGTACCCGGTATCATATATTATCCTTGAACAGGAAAGAAATTCTTCAGGACTGAAGGCGAAAGTCCTTGCAAGAGTTCAGCTAGCATGATGCTGTTATAGTGGTGATTGCTCAGTCTAATAAGACCTCACTCATAAACATTAATTCAATAATTTTCATGGGCACAGGACCACTGGCAGATGCTAATGTTAAATTCTGGCCATGAAATCTATACTTGTGCCTCCATGGCTCCCACTGCTAAATGTTTTCATTCACTGATCTTAGGAGAATCTGTATTGCTCTAGGAAATTATATAACAATGTTACAACTTTACTTTAGTCAAGGGCATTATTCACACTATTTTAAATACATCTTTAATTGAAAATTGAGATTGAGGGCTTCTGTGCCTAGGAACCACAGTTCCTTATATAGTCATGGGAGGAAGACTCCAAAGGTCACCAAAGCACCTGAAGTAGAGCTGCAGGCCGAATAACTGTCTACAACCTGAAGATACAACAATAATGGGGGTGGAAGTAAATTCCTTGCTTTCACCTGTTTAGTGTGTTTGTGATATTTTCCCCTAGATCATTGTGTGTCTTGTGGTTTTTGGTAAGTTTTCACTTCTGTTTACTGTGTGAAACATGGCTGTTGGGCCTACCGCACTTCATTGCTCATGCAGAGCTTTGGGCAGTGAGAGCACTTCACTTTTCCAACTGTATATAAATAACAATTATGAGACAAAAGACTGATACACTACAGAAAGACAATATCTAAATTTAGATTTAGAAATATTGTTTTTTTATAAATGACAAGTTATTTTCTGAATACTGGAACTAAAAAAGCTGGTTTATGTCCTAATCTCTCACCCATGTCCCCAAAGCTCCTTGCCACTTTCAGCCCCCCAAGCAAGATAAAGCAGTATGTAATACATGTGTTATATATATGCTGGCTATGGAGTCAGTTGACTATCAAGGTAGCCTAACTTCTGCCTGATTTTTCTGTCAGTCAGAAACGAATTTTGTTCCTTGTCTTCTGCTCAGCAACTTATTCTTATGGAATTTTTTGGAAGTTGTCTTTGAGAGGTCATGTGTTATTTCTAATTTGGTTTAAAATGGACAAAATTGGACTCTAAGCAACAGCTTTGTATTAGTAATTTCAAGTGATAAACTGCTATCCAAAACATTGAATGGCTAGTCAGGCAAACTGCTCTCTACCATGGCTAGCTCAGTCTTGAACTTTGAACTGAAAGAAAGTGGACATGGAAGTAACAGAGATATGAGCTCTTGGAGAGCAAGTAGACAGTGGAAAGAGCGGCTATGTGAAAGGTAGGAAACTTAAACTGAAATTATCTTGGTCTGTGGGAAGAAAGAGAAGCATTCTTTGGAGCAGAAAAAGCTGAAGCAAAAGAGCCCAAACTTGAATGTTCTTGTTGCCAGGCAAATTAAGCAACTTTCTTTTTCTCATTTTAAATTATAAGATGTGAATGATGTGCTGTCAAAGCTAGTTCTATATCTACAGTGATGCAGTAACAGAAAAAAAAATACAAAATCCTAATCTGAAAGCTCCTTGTCTTCCAATGAGAAAACCCATGGACACACACAAAGCCACTCCTGCAGAGTGCATGCATGTGGTAGGGATAAGGGCTGAATAGAAATAATCTTGATTCAAATCAAACTTTCCATATTTTTGAAATCAAAGAGATTTAGGAGAATCATAAACCCCAAAGCTGTTCCTTCAAATAATTTCAAGAGCTTGAGGCGAGTTCATTAAAACAATGTATCGCCAGTCCTTCAGAGGAGACAAGCTCTCCGTAGGACAGTGCTTTTGCTTATCTGGGAAGAGCTTCTTGCTGAGTTCCCGCTGGTTTATTTAAGCTGGTTCTGGGCTCCTGTTACTCTTCTCCTGCTGAAAGTTAAACTGGTTTCAGCTAGTCAGTGCTGCCTGATGAATCTAAATAAAGCAACACCGAGCGTACAGACCACACTCTGATACAGAATATGATTACCATGGGAAGCCTTCCAAATTTGAAACAGACAGGAATTTTAACCTTGGAGCCAAGGCAGTTCTAATAAGGGGGTAGGGAGGGAGGGGATTGCCTCCTGAATTTAATTTGCTAAGTAACATTAATAGGAAAAGAAGTGACTTATACATACTTCTCTTGTCTTCTAACAAGGAGTATGATAAAATGTCAGGAAGATATGAACCCAGATTATTGAAGTCCAAGACCCATGATTTAGACAGAAAACCAAATGATACACATCAATGTGTATAGTAACAAAAAGTTTAAAACCTGGACGTATGTGTAACATTTTAGTTTGGAAATTAAGCTTTCTGAGTTCATATACAATTATGTTCATATGTGTCACATTTTAAAACAGGGAGGGCTTGTTCCACAAAAATGTGTGTATTTTTCCCAATTCCACTATTTGGTCTGGGACCATGTATTGTCTCTCTGTATAAGTTCATTTCACTTCATTCTTTGTAGCTATGAAATATATTCTCATGACTTCAGATTGTATTGCTTGTCTGTTAGGACTCAAGACTCGATGTGAAAAATAGAGCTGGATGGGAGTTTTCTCATCCTCCATACATACAGTTCCAGAGTCTCTTACATCCCAGATATGTGTGTCATCCTACAACTTTTGGATATTTAAAATGGATAGTGTTTCCTATTAGTATTTATGTCTCTAGTTTTCAATCCCACACAATCCCAAACAAAACATGAAAATCTTTGTGTGATAAATCTGGCACATACATATATGTGTCTATAAAAAGCCAGGTGATAACAATGCAATTTTTTCAGGGGAAATCTTGTTTGATATGAAAAACCTTGGGAAAATCTAGACAGAGATCTAGGAAAAGGTGTGAATTCCTTTCCTATAACCTACTGTTAATTCATGTTAATGAGGAAATCATAATTATTCCCCTCTTCAAACTACTCTCAGTTCTGTAGTGTAACATGCTAAATATAAGATTTTTTTTGTTGCTGTTACTGATCACAAATTCATGTTATTTCTGTGACATATTATAAATGTGAGTTTAATGGTAAAAATACATGGAAATTTGGAAAGCAAAGACATTTTCTTCAAATATTTGGGGTTTTATGTACTAGTACAAGCGCAATGAAACATCTGAATGCCACAAGGAATTCTGAACTCAGAAAAAGCACTCAGAAAGTCTCAGAATTATCACATGATTTCACATGATTTTCACATTTTCACAGCCCAGGAAACGTACTGTAAACAAGTGAATTAGCATAATTTGTGAAACAAGCAAAAAACCTTCATCATATTCTACCAAGGACTCTTTCATGCATCTTAGTATATTAAGCAACAATGCAGAATGCACTCGTAGAATCAACATATATGTATTTATTTCCAACATATATTTATCATGATAATTAATAACAAATGAGATACCATAAAACTTAGTAATACTGCAATAAAGCAATTTATTCAGGAAATTTTCTACCTAAAACACATACACTGAATCTGCTTCTCACTCCCATTTAAGATAATGTAATAAGCAGCAAAGTCGCTGAAACAGACAGACAGCACTGTGGAGGGGGAATAATTTATTAGAAGTCAAATGTCTTAACTCAGAATCAATATTCACTAATTTTTTAATAGCATTTTTTCCCAGCAGAGCAACTCCTTTAGGGTTAACTGCTGGGTTAAAACTGAAATAGAACCTTTTTTTCTGTAGTGTAACAATATTTTATGTCCATTTATCAATGTCTTTCTCTTTTTGTCTTTTTTTTTTTCTCTAATGAAGCTTTTTTTTTTTTTTTTTACTTCTAAAAAGTGATTTTTTTAAAATCTTTAAGAAAGCAAAAAATACCAAGCCTTGGGGCTATCAGATTTGTTTTCCACCTAAAAATAGTTGCAAAGCTTGGTGAATGCTAATGCTTTGTGTAATCTCATTCTAACTTTTTATTTGCAAAGAAGTCTTCTCAGTGAGAAATTACTTTGGGCCATCTTACTGAGTTAGTTGAAGGGAGAGAAAAATAGCAAATGATGAGAGGGATATGCTAATTTCAAAGCCTAATAAGAACATCTAATATGAATACATTATTTTTTCTCTTTTAATCAGTTTTACAGACATATTAACTTATTCTGAGTGGACCTTAAGCACCATGTCTCCAAACTCAGTTTAACCTCTGTCCAAAGATGAATACAAAGTGATTTCCTCCCTCAGGTTGAGTTCGTATGGCAGGATTTCTTTATACTTTTCTATTTAGTTTAATCTATCTAGGTCATGGCTCCTTACCTTTACTTTGAGTTCTGAGCTCAGATGAAGTCCAAACATTGAGGCCTATCTCTCTTGAAGCTCCCATGCATCACCTACTACTGCATGCAGAAAGCAAAGCAAGAGGAGAGACAGTCTAAAAGTTTATATACTGTGTCTCAACCCTTCATGCTTTACCAGTGACAGACAAAATACTTAAGCATCCTCTTCTTTTTTCCCAGATGTTGCTGGGATATGAATGGCTGTGGCAAATTGTAACAGAAATAGGAGGCAGCAAGGAGGATGGAGGGAGCTTGGATAGACAAGGACATGATGATGTTGACACGTCTTTTTTTCAAAAGACTACAGAAAAAAGTCAGTGAAACAACCAAATGTTCTTGTGTCAGAGTTCCACATTCAAGCAAAACTGAAATAAAGCAGTCTTATCTTGAAAGAGAAGCTATCAAAACACATGCTAGCATCTACACTAAAACAAGAAGAATCAAACTGGGCCAAGCTATTCCACTGTCAGTTTATGGCGACAGAAACACTTAAATGTTACAGAAAGAACATACACTCTGAAATAATGTTGTTTACACTCCAACTCTTCCTAAACCCCAGCTCAATGTGAAGCTGAAACTGAGAAACACATTTATGTAGTAGGCAGCTTTGACTATTTGTCAGTTGTTCAGACAGCAGAAATCAGCAATTCAGAAAGAGGTATTTGGTACCAGTACAAGTAAAGTCCTCAGTGATTGGCAGTACATTTCTGCTTCTGTGTACACATTGTTTCAACTGGCTGCACTTTTTCCTAAAGGAATTTTTTTCCAGGGGGAAATTTTTACCTGTCACATGCATTTTTCTCTCTTTTTTGGTTTCTGTTTCTGTGGGTTACATGCCAACTGTGGCAAAGATAACCATTATAAATGTAAAAAATCATGCAGAGCTTTTAAAAGACTTGAGAAACATTAGTGATATATAGTGATATTTTTCAGAAATGCACTCTCTTTTCACAAAACATGCCAGTTCCATGTACAGTTAGTTTGCTAACTCACGGTTCTTGGAGCATCACCATTAAAATGCCTAAAAGTATCTACCTACAGATGAAAGATGCCAGGAAGCAGCAAAAGACATGTTAGCCCCGTAGGAAATCACTGACAATGCACAGTTACCAGAAGAAGCTTTCTAGAGAGCCATTTGTATCTCTTCCCTGGGAAACATATGGGCACATGGCACATACAAACTCAGATCTGCCCCATATCTTTCTCAAGAGGATGGAACAGGAAATCAACTGAGCAAGGGCTACCCTTTGAGAACATACTGGAGATACTTATCTTGTTACCCCTTTTACCCTGTGATACAGAAGCGCCAGACCTCCTCCATCTCCCCTCTCCAATTGCAGCATCTCCTCCAGCTCCTGGGGCAGATGTAAACACAGCTCTCCTGCTCCATGTATCAAGAATTTGATTACATGGCTGATCCACATGAGCAGGCAGTAGCTCAGATGCTTGCCAGAGTTTTCAATGAGAGGCACTCGGGCTGCAGCACCTTTTCAGTGGGCATCTGTTCCATCAGATGGGCTACAGCTGGAATCTGTCCAGGTCACCCCTGAATCACAGTCGGATGTGGCTGTAATTAGGGTGCTATGCACTAGGGACTCTGCAAGGGTGACAGGGAAGGCCATCAAAAGAGGCGAGATAATGTCAAATGGGAGCTCTATGGACCACTCACCTGGATTTTGTTTCTTGAATTTCTCCCACAGCCTCTGTGTGCCCAAAGCAGGATTTCAGAGTCTCTCCCTAATATTTTCCCTGACAAGACTGCCCAACAAAACTTTAGCACAATATATGTGCTTGTGCCAACTTAAAGCAGCTGGTTCTTTTATTTTAATATTTATTCACACATTTTAGAGTACTGAAAATGGTGTGAGAATGTGGTTTCAGTGCCATAGGGATATCTCTGCTCCTTTGGAGTTACTTAGACGTCTGCAATAGGTCTCAGAGACAGGATCCTATCTCAAGGGAGGGTTCTCTCTGCTGAAACTTAGTGCTCACCCACATGCTTTAATTCATGATCTTGATGCTGCACAGTGTATGTCACCTTTTCTCACAAGAGCTGTTCAAAAAGCAGTAGGCAGGAGAAATGTGATCTGGATTGAGAGGGATTGCTAAAATATACACAGACCAAGAACTCTCCCAAGACACACAATCTATGGTGTAAAGAGCATCTGTAACCTTCCAGCTAACCCATAAAACAGCTGTGAAGGAAAGATTCATGTGCCAGAACCTTTCTATGATCCTCTACATGAAAACCTTTATCAATGCCAGGACAATGGTTATTGTTAGGTCAGGTTGTAAACCAGTTGATGTCCCCATGAAATCTGTAAGCCATTGCCAATTAATTCAATTCTTTTAGCAGAAAATACGTCTTATATTGTTTCCTTTCTGTTTCATTATTCATACAGCTGAAGTCTTGGGTAGACAAGTACCAAATGCTGCTGTTGAGGAAAAACCAAATATTTCAGAGTAGTTAACTTCACTCAGTGAAAGCCATTTGGATTAGATGGGACTATAAGAGAAACAGAGCCCTTTCAGGCTTCCTTCCTCTTCCTGCCAAAGTACAGTGACCTCTAACCTACCAAAATTCAAAGGTATCATCTGCTGTACTGTGTAAGCCAATGCATACATCCTTTTGTTCAGTTTTTCTAATTTTAAGTATTAAAAGTATAAACAGATAATCTGCTGTTGATCCTTGTTCCTGGGCTTCTCTCTGAGCCCAAACAGCACAGCTGAAGAAGCTTTATATTTCCTTAAAAAAAAATGCAATATTTCTTTCATTGAGCCTTTGGAGCAACAATTTCGTGTAACATAAAGTAATGATGGTTTGTGCCATTTGAATGAGTCCACAGTCAGAAAGCTTACACAAAACTGTTTTCATTTAGCGCCAAATTTGATACTTGCATTTGGGCTCAAAGCAGTTTCAGTTTACCTGATGCTCCCATTCTCTTTTGTGCCTGCTAATGACTGATAAACAAGTAGGTACAATTCTCGTTTGATATTGGAGATACCTACCTTCCTTTTTCTTCTTAATCAAGTCTCTCTCCTCTTCTTAAGGAAGAATCTTTGTACTTTTTCTCAGTTGTTTCTGGAGGTAGCAGGAATATAAACAGGTTATATGCACACAATGGTAGTTAGTATTTAGGTTATTAAAGTTTTTCTTTTCCATTTTCTTTTAGCATTAGGGAAGAAATGAATGACTGAGTCAGATAGTTCTCTTACATTCCTCTATTTCATCCTGGATATAAATATCATATATAAAATCTCAATTCCTAAACACAATACAGCTCTAGGAACAGCAGTGTTTCATTTGTCTATAGTGCTATGCCTTTTAACAATATATGTACTTTTCACAGCAAATGTACTACCTGGATGTGTTGACTTCTTGAGTTTTCACTTAGATGCACAGAAATACTCCTCCCTGTGTTTCTGGTGCTTCCTTGTGCACTTTTTTAGCTATTCTGTTACTCTAGACAAACACTTCTGTCATCTGACACTCAGTTCCCCAATAGTGCGTTCAGATGACTGATAACTCCTGCTATTTACCGCAATCCTAACCAATTTTCCAGAAAAAAATGTGCTTTACACAGTGACTCCTACTGTTCCAACTGTCCATTCCACACAGCAGCTTAACAGCTTTTGCTGTTATCTTGAAAGATGGACAGTTATCATAACCTCCAGATTTTTCAAAGTTTCACCTAATCTGCTGTACAGGAAATATACCTCTTGAAAAGAACTTAAAAAAGATAAATTCTTAGACAAAAAAAGAAGTATTTTAGATTAGTTTTCCTCCATGTGATACTACTGTTATAAAATAATTTTCACGGGGTTACTTCTCCAGTGGAAGAGAGTCTGAACACTTTCTAACTGCAGTAATTTTCTGAACGGGATCAGGCCATCCTGCATCAAACTCCACTGAAATATAACCAAATGCCCAACTATTTTAGGCAGAAGGCACCGGTAGAAAACCAGATGGTGAAAAATGCGAAATCATCAAGCCACACTGAATTTTTTTCAAGCAAATTACCAAATGATATCCAACTGATTACATATAACAAGATTTTACGAGTTTGTGATAACGGGGTACAAATAAAGCATGGAAAGGAATGTGTTACTTTTTTGTTATTTCCTGTAAATCTGTGCTCAAAAGCACATAGCTTTCTGTAACTAACACAATGGTTAGTTTTGTTTCAGTAGCTAAAAGAACCCTGTTAATACTGGCAAGCTTAGTTCTATTGTACACTGTAATAAAAAATATGTACAGTATCATCAGATATTAGTTTAGAATGGTTATTTTATTGAGACCTAGACTCAGAATGACATGGCCAATAGGTGGAAAGATGACTAATGGCATACATTCAGTATGGCAATGAGACTAATGTAAAGGTTTCAGATGATCTCCTCCCTGCCATGATACTCTGAATTTAAAAAGAACGATTATGTCTTAGACCAATGTAAAAATAGACTTTAGAAAAATCCCAACACTATCAACTTGATTTAATTAGGAAAAAATAATTCCTAACTGATTAAATGCCAGTAAATTATGAATAGTTGAATAAATGCAATGTGAATGGTTATTCCAAAAATAAAAATTTCTGTCCTGCCTTGGTTGTGTGAATACAGGACAGGATGTGTTCTCAGCTTTGGAATAACTTAAAGAATGTGTTATTTTTCTTCACAACTAAGCCTTCCTGTATCTGTACTAAGAAAAATATAAAAAGCATCATTTAGTGTAGCCTGCTCCTACAGGACAACACCCTCCCACACAAGCAATTTCAGTTAAAAGAAAGGAAAAAATTCTGTCTTTTACTATTAGACTTTATAGAATATTCTTGACAGAGTATTCCATACTATCAGTATTTCCAAGGAAATGCTTGGAAATTGCTTGGACTGCTCACTACCCAGAAGATTGGAATTGATGCCAGGACCACAGCATTGCAAGAAACCATGGCAGTTGTTGTAACAGAAATGTAGGAGACCTGCAACTTGATTCATATCAGGTCTGTTTCACCACTAAACATGGTTAAGGAGTTTTGCCAAAGAACATTTATTCTCTTGTTTAATCTCTAGTCATAACTCCTTAGCTAGTTCAGTAGAACATAATCAAAGTTCCTTTGGATAATTTTTTTATTGTTGCTAAATGCACTGTATCTTCAGTATTCATTCATACTTTTGAATACTTACTTAACCATTCCAC
The DNA here is from genome assembly GCA_004320125.1 of Scolopax mira. Taxonomy (NCBI): domain Eukaryota; kingdom Metazoa; phylum Chordata; class Aves; order Charadriiformes; family Scolopacidae; genus Scolopax; species Scolopax mira. Next base: position 720,017 of record BJBW01000577.1, read on the forward strand.
TTTTGAACAAATGATATAACTCTTACTTGAAACAGTAGGTTGCTTGTCACGTATATTTGATCACATTCAGGGACCCAAAGGACTGCCGTAGTAATAGAAGGAGTATGCCTTTATCCACCAAAGCACAGGCTTTATACGGACAACATATTTTAAAAGTATTAACTTTTATTTTTACTGACTGAATTGGTATGTTAGTCCTATAATACCAGTTTCACTGAGAATTAAAAAGGTGAGACTCAGCACATTAGAAATAAATCTGAAAAAAGCCACTCCATTACTATGTTTATTTACGGTCTAATTTTACTTTGCATTTACAATTTTGTTAAAAGTTCTCATTCTTAAAATGTGATACATTTTAAAAAGTACAGCTCTTTTAACCTCTAGCTATTCTTTGACTTCAGTGACTCGGAACAACAGGACATTTAGATCAGTGACTGTAGATGAATCCTAGAATAAAGAGATAACATGGCATTATTGAAGACAATGCTGACATTGGGACTGATGTTAAAAGAGACAAGGTCTCACTCCAAATCAGGGATTCATGGACATTAGTGGCATGAGCTTATATATTCCACTGCATATGTTCCAATACTTTGAAGTACATATTGCCTCAGATGCCGTCCTACGTGTTTCAAAATGACATCACAGAAAATAAAATACTGATCATAGTCAAAGAACATTAGCCTCCATATTTTACTGACAAATTTCATGATAGAGAAAAAAATTGATTAGATAACACCCTCAAAATGGGAATTCACAGTAAAAATGCTAAACATATTAGATTGTAATAGTCAATGAAAAATTACTTTTTTAACTTAAGTTAAATGATAATAACATACTAGTCTGTATGTAATGATTTTCAGTAGAAGTGTAAAAAAGTTTTAGCTGATAGAGAAAAACTGGGTGCAATCTATACTTCATGTTGCCAGCTTTGAGATTTTAGTACAAATTTTGTGATATTTGGTATTGGTCTGAAATGCTTTCTTGACATTTAAACCAATCAGAGATTTCTGGGGAATTAGCTTATGGCTTTTGAGTACCTGTATATTGCAGTGCTAGTTTATTAGTTTGTCCTTGGCATCAGAACAGCACAGTCACTTCCCTTTGACTAAACTCTTCATAAATCTTCCATATGCTATTCTAAACTAAGACCCTGGCATTCCAGTGTCACTCACCCATACACAATTTACTTTACTCCACATGCTCTCAGAACCAAGGTTTCACCTGGTTTTACTCATATAAAAAGGAGAGTGTCATTTACCTTTTGTTGCAGCCAATGACGGCTTTCAAATTTACTGTAGTCCTACAACAGATGGGTGGTATTTAATTCAGAAAGAATATTTCCAGTCCTCACTTGCCCTTCAAATGTAAAACAGTGGGGATGGATGGAAGCCTTAGAATGAATAAGTCATTTGACAAATGTTCTGCTTCTTTCTGTCTGAGGATTTTTTATAAGCAGTTGGCAATTTTCTCATAGGCATTAGTCATTCAAAATTGTTGCGTATTTTGTGCAAATACTCTGGTCTGTCAATTGTATTCCAGCAGATCCTTCCAAACACATGAAATCTGAACCACTCCAGATATTTCTGACCAGAGACAGAGTGCATACAGCATTACTTTTGGTTATCTGCTTTTGACCATGGCTTTTGGAACCCATATTTCCCTCCACAATGGTGCTTTAACAAAACCAAAATTATTTTTCTATTAATATCTCCTAAGATTCAACATTTCCACAAAAGTTATGATCAATAAACTCATTCACTAGAATATCCAGACATGAAGCTCAGAAGAAGGAAAAGCAGGAGGAGTAAACTAATGTGAGCATACAGACTTCTTTTGCAGATAAGGAGTCCTGATTCAGCAGATCTTTTGGAGAAAGCTTAAACTGTCAGTGCTTGATTCATCCCACGGAGCCCTTTTGGCATATTTAAATGCTGAAAGAAAAATTTATGATATTTTGAAGTCCTAATGTACATGGAAGTATGCCACACACCACAGTAAAACTAAAGCCAACATGGTAGAATTAAAAGAATGATACTATACCATCTCTAAACTGCAGGGTTTTTTTCTGATTTTTGTTAAGATATTACCCTATTGCATGGAAGAATCAATCCCACCTAGATTTAGCTAACTACAATTTGTCATCTCAACTAAGTTCATTCTGTGTAGTCAGTGGATAGAACTCAGTCAACACATTCCCTGGAGGAGCCTGGTTGTATTTGACCAGGAAGACAGCTTACACGACTTGCTTCTACTCCTGACCCAACAGATGGTGAAAGCAGATTGTGAAACTTAGGAGAGATGTATCCAAACAATCATGGACAATTTTCTAATGTTCTTATGTAATAACTGCTGTTGGGCAGCAAAATCCACAAACAACTGGACTATGTGCTATGATACTTTGAAACAATCTGCACAGAAAAAATGCTAGTGACTCTACACAGAAATTATGAAAGTGAATGAAGTTCATGAGAATATATTGATATTGATAATAATCAAAATCATTGATATATAAAATATATCAATATATTTTATAATCTCAAATTGATCAGAATTTGTGTATAAAAAAGGGCTTAGGTGCCTCAAATGTGTTTCAAAAGTTGGTAATTTAGCCTTCCTCACACATAGTTTTTGTTCAAGTTCACAGAGTTTTCCAAACAGAATAAATATGGCTTTGATGTCAGGCAAAATCTTCTTAGTTTTTCTTTTTAATGTGAAGGGCTCCTCAAAAACAAACATCATGACCAACTGAAGAGTGCATTACCTTGAGTCACTTGAATGACCAGTACAAAGTAATAGCATAATATGTCATTCTAGTTTTTATATCAAAAGAAATCAGACTCAAAAGAGTATTTCCAAGAGAAGTTTGTGATTCAGAAAACAAAGAAGCAGACCAAGACTCAAGAAGACTGAGTTTCATTTCTGTTTCTATCCAATGTTTAATAAGTGACTTTGGAAATTTCACTATATCTTTGGTTTCATGTTGAGCACTTAGATCATAAGCTGTTTGAGATAGGATCTGGTTTGATCTGATGATTGCATAATGCCTAGAAGAAAGACATGTCTAGAGAAATAGAGGTTAATAATAACTAAAGAAAGATATATTTAGTGTACAAAACAGAACTAGGCTACTGAGTATTGTTTAGCTTGTAATTACAAAAAGAAATATAAATGGCAATTCTATTAACCTATATGACATAAACCAAGAAACTCAGTTAAGTGTTTTTCTAACCTTCTCCAGAAGTGGAAGTGAAATTGCTGACATGGATGTACAGGTGAACACATGTGCATGACATCCACTGATGTCTTCTCTCTCTACTCAACTGCCTCTCTTACTTGCCAAGAAATTTTCTTAGTTTTTTATTATTGCAGCAATTATTATTCCCTCATTGAAAGGAATGGAAGAGATCAGGTTGCCTGATTCATACCCTAAGGCAACTGAAAAGGTTGGTGAACAGATTCACCACCTGTGTGGCCACTGAACCACACAATAACAACAGATCCAACAATAACACTAGAAAGCTTAAATACCTTCTACACCAAGTAATTCAACTGCATGGCAGATCAGGACTGTTGCCTAAAGCACAGTTGCTAATGCATTGTCCAGTTAAGTTTTAAACGTTCCTCATAAATGTGTGTAGTGTGCACAAAATTTCCCTGTATTGTAATATTCCTGCAGGGACTGGCCAAAGATCCAAACATCCTGCCTTAGTGTCTGTACCACCTAGGAAGAAATTTATGAAATGTTTTGGTCCTGCTGCTTTCCGGTTGTTTGGGCATCAGGGAAATATGAAACTAAGTCAGTTGGATGCTGTAAGTCTTCTTTTCCTGTTGACTCTGGCACAAAATTATATATTTTGGGGCTGGAAAACTGAGATGTTCTCCCTGCACACCCAAGTGGGTTAAATTTCATAACAAAGGATCAGCCAGTAGGGAAAAAAAGTATTCCTTTACTGAAAATGTTGGATGGATTTTACAGTGAGTGGGATGATATGGAATGGTCTCATCGTTCTGTTATTCTGTGAATCCATGAAGAAGGACAAAAAGGAAGTAAGAATAGCCATGTTTACATAGAGTCTCCAGACAAGGATCTGTGTTTGATCATGTGGGCAAAATAAAAATTGTATATATCTAAAGAATATAAAATCTGAGCTTTTTCCTCTGACTAATACATTTCATTAGCCTGGGTTATTTCTGCAACTTGCTTGCTTTCCAATATAACCGAATAAGAAATTTTAATTACAATGTGATAGAATAAAATATTATATAAACTACATAATACAATACAATATTTTTTAATTTATGGAACATATACTACTTCAAAGTATTAGTCACCAGCACATGTCCAGAAGTTGTCATTGACACCAGTAGTATTACTTACCATTTTAGATGATAGAGATACTTGGAAAATACTATTAAGTAATAGTATATATATATTAAGAAACTGGCAGTTTAGAAATTATATTAATTCAGGTACTAAACAGATGCCATTCAGAAGTTATTAAAAGTGGGAAATCTTCAGTTAGAGGCTGGTGCCCAGATAGGGAAGGGTCCAGATGGGAGAGGCAATATTTGGCAATATTGTTTTCCTTATAAATTAAATGAAAAATGGAGGAATGCCTGACAAGTGGTTCATTCCAGAGCAAAGCTACGGGTCGGAAAATGTCTTGTATGCATGCCAGTACAATACTGCTAGGTTTTTAAAACCAGACAGGCTATCATCAACGTTCTTAAGAGGAAATCCCTGTGGGGATTGAGAGTCTAGTATAACACGGTGACCACCCCTTTATGTGCAGCCTCCTCCTGGTTTGCAGCCCTGGAGCAGCTCTCTGTTGGTCAGCAGTGTATGGTATATCAGTCTGGAGAGATTTTTACTCAAGAATTAAATGGAAGGAGCTGGAAAGAGCTGCCCCCAAGAGGAAAGCTGGCCTTACCCTCTTGGGGCTCTGCCAGCGTCTTCATAGCTTCAACACAGTGAAGTCTGTGTGCAACAGCATACTTTAGGAAAGAAATTCTGTAGCCACTTATTTCTTTTGTACCAATTCCATCTTTTCCTTAGTCCATATAAAAGATTATATCATCCTCATCTTCCTCACTTTGTTTTTCCTTTCCCAGTAGAGGCTCCTCAGCTACCTGTAGCAGTGTTCCTCGCATCAGAGATATTTGCCTTTCCCTCCGGCCCTTTCTCAAGAACCTTGATAAAGGATGCCCTCTTGTCTCACACTCGTACCTTTCAGCATCCCATTTGGAGAATTGTTCAGTTGAATAACTGGTCAGTTCTCTGCTGGACTCACACTTCTGTTCAACTATGCATTTAACCTGCAGGCACCATTACATACAAAGTGGATCTGATTTTCATGAGGAAGATCTTTGCCAAAGTCTGGCTCTTCCAATGGGCCTTTTGAGCAGACACAGAAACACAACATTACAATGAATGTCATGAGAAAGAAATCCTCACTTGTATTCTATTTCTGTATTTCCAAGAATGAAGAGTTACAAATTTAAAACAAAAAAACCCAACAACTAACACTGAAATGCTCCTTTAAGAACACTGTGATTTTTAAAAGGACAAATAGTTTCTCACTATTTTGATTGCAACCATGGGTGTTTGTTCCATATTTTTTATGGCACAAGTCTAAGATTCATGCAATACATTATTTCTCATGGACTGGAAAAGATGTTGCATTTCTTTACTCTTTATTCAGAGACTGTACAGTTCAATTAGTGTATAAATCATCCCTTGGCTGATGATCAGTCTACCTCACAACATAATATATATTTTTAAACTATGTAGATTTAAATAGTTAATTTATATGTAGCTCAGTTATTAGGTGTAAAATGACTTCTGGGGCATAATATTCTCAAATCTGTATGAATATATGGTTCTGGTAAGGCAGAAAAAAGATATAATGCGTAGTTTCCTGATGCAAACTTCAGAGCCTATGAAGACTCAAAGCCACACAAAACAATTAAAACATTGGAAGTTTTCGCATAAAATATTTCTATTTCAATTGCCTTGCTCAAGATCATGGAATCATGAAATGGTTTGGGTTGGGAAGGGACTTTAAAGATCATCTAGTTCCAACCTCCCTGCCATGGCCAGGGACTTCTCCCACTAGACCAGGTTGCTCAAAGCTTCATCCAGTCTGGTCTTGAACGTTTCCAGATACTATACTGAACTAGTTTCCACTATTCATAGATTTTACTTTAAAAATATAAAACACTGAGACAAAATTACTAGTGAATTAATGAAAATGTATTCAACTGTTTATTGTACATAAATTCTGGATTGGACTTTGAATGTGTGTTTAAAAATACATTTCTTCAGTGGTAGGAGACAGAATGCTTAACTAACAAAGCAAGAAAAATGTTAAGACAAGCACACTAGTGGTTGAACTGTCAACTATCATTTGCGGGAGAATTTTTCACAGTATGATTTAGGTCAATATTTAAAGAAACAGTGCTTGAAGTTGGTTACTTTTAGTAGCTTAGACATATACATTTATGAGATTAACATAAGGTTAGTATGTTATTAAAAAACGGGTCTTTTGCATGTCTCTGTGAGATTGAGTGTGAGAGACAGAGACACATGCTATGATCTCAGGGTTCCTTACAGCTCAGCTCAGCTGAGCTCTCTCTTCATGTCACAACCAGCTCATTACAATGGCTAAGAGGGAAAAGTGAAAAGAAGTGTCCTTTTTCTCCTCTGATAAATCTATGCTTGATATTTCTTCACTTTTAGAAACATTGATTTGTCAGTGAGACAACCAAACAGTGTTAGCATTGGCACATAAGATGTTTTCAGGTATAGGTGTTGAGATCCTCTTCATTTCCAATAAATCTGTGGAAAGTTTAGTCTACTGTATTACCACTAAAGAGGCTATGTTAGGCAGAACACTAAATGGTGGATGGGAGAGGAGGGGGGTGCTGTCTCTAGTGCAGTGTCCCTGTACATACATCATACTTTTTCATCACTCTGGGATACCTCTGCAATTCTATCATCTACCAAACTTGGTTTGGGATTAAAGAACTTCTAACGAAAAAGTACAGAACTGAACTGCACAGTGGAGAGAAAGGTCCTTGAGGAACAACAGCTGAGCATCTCTGAGCCCAGGTAGGTGGTGGCATGCACCTACCACAGAAGCTTATGGGAACTGGACAAGCAATCAATCAAGCAAAAAACAAAGGGTATCGAGAGGATCTGAGCTCTCAGAAAATGAGGACAATGTCAAAGGGAAGTCAAGTTTATGAAGATGAGAACAAACTCTAGTGGGGCTTTAGAAACAAGTCGGGAGAGTCTAAACCTTTAGACCAGTGCTACATTTAGAAGTCAACATTGCCTCCAGATTAGGCCTAGGCTGCACTAGGTGTAAAATAATACTTGGTAAAATAAGGTATCAGGTTGAGTTGGCATAGCTTTCCAGCAAAAATGTTTGCTTTTTTGTGTCAAGTTTAAAGATTCAATTTTTCTGTTAATCGAATGCATTGCAAAAAAATGCTGAATTTGGAACACTGCTTTCTCTACTTCTTGAAGGAAGTTTGGCTCTAAAGAGGTAATACCTTCCTTCTGCATGCACTGTAGGAAAGGTTTGCTTGGGACTATAATTTAAAGAGCTAATATTAATGGAATAAAATACACATATTTATTTTCTTCAGTCCTCTTCCACAGCTACAGTAGTAATGAATGCTCACACTAAACATCTCAGGATCAGAAATTAAAATATTCTGCCCATATGCTGTTTTTATTGTAATCTCTATATTGTTCCAAGCTCATCCATAGTCATGAAAACAATAACTTTAAGAGAAAATGGCACTATTCTTTGCTGTTTGCAGGGACCTCTCCCTGTTAGCTATAAGCTGGGCAAACTTTAAATGCTTCCCAGAGCTGCTGATAAGCACCCAAAACCTCTGAATGGCTTGCATTTGCAAAGCTAGGAGGGAAATCTTGTATAAAGTCTTTCCTGTAATTTCAGACAATTCCTGTTTAAGGTCAAGCCAGAAATTCTTCACAAATATTTTCTCTCAGGGTACAGAGGTATTTCCTCTTCACGTTCTGGCTGAGACCCAAAGAGAAAAAGCATGAGGAAAAACCCTAATGATAATCAGAAAGTTAACCAAATCCTTCCCATCTCAAAAAAGCTTCCACTAACACTTGCACTTACAGTTTGGCAGACACTCAATACAGCCATATCAACCTATCTCTAATAAGTTCCCTGTCTTGACACCCTCACAGATATGGTGCCCTCTGACCTTTAGTCTCCTCTTTGCTATTGCCTAGTTTTCTGTTCCATCAAATAAAGCACGTTCTTAAAAACTGAAAAATATTTTTTCACTTCAGTCCCTATTTGCAAACCATCGCACTGGCTTTGGGTGGAATTTCTTATCAACTAATGGGAGAGTTGTCTCTCTGCATTTTTCTTGTGCGTCCAAATACCAGCACAAGCATCTGTAGATAAAAGGGGGTATTAAAGATCTGTTCTGAAAGCAGACATATTTTTCTTCTAATACATGTTCTCACTCTCTGGCTACTTTCATTAATTTATTTTATAAACCTCTTCACATTATTTTATCTTCTTCAATGTGGCAGTGAATGTATGTACCCTCTTCATTTTATTTACCAGAAAATAGTAATCAAAGGCAGATGGACCATCTGGAATAAATGTTGAGTTTTCTAGCATGTGAGCCCAAGAAATCCGAGCTCTGAACTATACTTTGACTGCAGTTCTGGTTTGGATTTCAGGTAAATAATTTAAAATAGGAAAACTGTGCCAACATAAATCAATTTCCTGTGTTATTTTTGTGTTTAATGTAACAGCAAGTGCCTCATTCCTGAGTGACATGATGAGACCACATCATAGCAAGGGCAGAAATACCCCCCAATAAGGATTTGGTTTGGCTTCCTGATTCCTTTCAAAATGAACCTTGCCAAAAGGCTCATGTATGGTTAAACCAGAACCCATCAGAGACCTCATCGTGGGTTAAATATTATGATTTGCAAGTCTTCTTCTGCTTCTAGTTATGGTAGGAGAGGAATGGAAAGTATGAATTCAAGGTAACAATTCCTGTATCCATTTTCATCACCAAAAATTGACCCTTATAGGCTCAAAGTTACCTTAATTTAGCTTCAGTGTTCTATTTCACTTCATCATTCTTTGTTGCTTCGTAGGGTCACAGGCAGTATAAAATCTAAAGCAACACATACCTCATTAAAGGACATTGTATCTGTGTCTGGCTGTGTGGGGAATGACCCATGTCCATGCTCCCACTTTGCAAGACAGATCCAGATTATTTCCTAGGCATGGTCCATGCACTGTGCTGAACTCTCCCTAGGACATCTCTGGAAGAGTGCCAGTTGACTTAGACCAAAATTGTGCTCTGCAATTAGATAGCATAAAGATTGGCTGAATTGATTAACATAGATGTAGACCACAAATCCTGGCATCCAGCTGTATCTTTTCCTTACTGAAAAGGTGTCAATTTGTCACTAAATACACACTGAAGGCACGCTTCTTCTATTAGTGGTTGCATCAATATTGTTAAGATGCATGTGACATTCACTGGAACTGCACCCAGAAATTAAAAATCACTTCTGTAAATGGAAACCTTCCACTTTTGGCAAGTAGTACTTCCCCTGACCTGAGCTGTGTAGGTGGCTTTTCCCCAGCATATTCAGTGGGTAACACTTGGTATCACCAGCAGTTACACATGCAGCAAGGGTAGGAAATACATCATACATCTGCAGCACACTGTGCACAAAAAGTGTTTTGACTGAGGGATTATATGGTGAAAAATAAGTAGTATGCAAAGAAACCACAGTGTAGAAGGATTTGATGGGCATACTTTGAGACCAAAAGTTTCAGAAACTACAGGACCAACAGGAAAAAAAGAAAAATTACTACTTGAAACTTTGTCAGGTACAGTTTTCAAGACATAAAGGCAGTCAGTTTCAATTCAAAGAAAATCTCCAATTATCTAGCTAGATTAGAAGTTGCACCATTCATGAAGAGTATATTAATTTGTTCAGTGTTGAAATTGTTAAGAGAACCAATTTTCTCATGTCCTTTTAGAAATCTCCTCTCTCAGTATACCAAAAAAACAGTTTTTCTGAACTTCCACCTCTTTTCCTGACTGGGAAACGAAAACGCAGCCAAACATACATTAATGAAAAAGCAAAAAGTTGCTTAAAATAATATGGATTCTGATAAAATTTTAACTTGAGTTGAAGCTAATTTTGTGCTGTTTCAGATCAGCTCTTACATTATCTGAATACTTTGCCAATAGTAAATGATGTAATGTATCTATCTGGTGGATTACTGTGGCTATCATGTCACCCTTATAGACTTGGACAAAAATATACTTATGTTCTGGATATTTCTAAATTACTTTCCAGGCTGGAAAATGACTCTTAGTTCAGTACCTTAAGGGCTGCAAGAAAACACCTTTGATAAGAGCAAAACATTTAAATGAAATAAAAAATACATTCAGATTTAATAGCCTTCCCATTGGAAAGTCCATTTGATTTTTAGGAACAAAAAGAGACAACTATATGCAAAAAGGCTGTGCATGTTGAAATGTGTTTCACAAGGCTTAATACAGCTTTGTCCCAACCTACATTAGGTGCCTCGTCCTTCTGAGCTCTACTGGTATAGCATATCACAGCTCTGGGTTTTGTTTTCCCTAAATTAATTCGAAAGATGAGAACACTTTTACAGGTTGCAAAAGAGAAAACCAGAAATTACTGGGTGGCTGAGGAGGAGAGAGGGAAAAGTAAGGAATTTATCAGGTTGATCTTAGACTTTCACTTTAGGATAAAACTACTCCCCACTTGTCTCTACATATTAAGAAGCCTGCAGAGAATAACTGTTGATATAAACCCTATATTTTTGTTATCCAATATTAACCAAGATTAATCCCACTTTATATTTGGAATGAAGATATGCATATATGTATATGCTTGTGCAGGTTCATGAACAGATACATTTGCATATGCATCTTCTTGTGTCTTCTTTAGTCCTTGGATTTGTTTCTTTTTTCCACAGGTACCATTTTGCACAGCAACATTCTTTCTCTTTTTCCATTAGTGAAGAACTCATCTGTTTGCTGTTAAGAGCTCAACATTTACAGAAAATTATTACAGATATAGGCATAGTTTTTCTCATATATAGACTAAGCAAATGTGATACATGTTGAACAATTTTTGTCCTTGCAGAAAAAAAGATACCAATATTACAACTTGTTGTTCTGATATATCTGCTTGGCAATTAATCTGTATATTTTCTTTCCCTGGTGTATGCAAACTATGGGCTGGAGCCTTTCACATTCAGAGGTGAAAGTGGAAGCAAATGCCTTGCAGCAATCATACCACAGGTGCTCTCTACTCCCTACATCCCCCCTGGAAGACTGACCAATTCTTATCTTATCTCCCATTCTGCTGCAAAATATTCTAATCACAAGGACAAACCAGCAGATATGGTGCCTTTAGCAGCCAGACAGAAAAGAGAAATGGAACAGGAGACACCATAATTATGTTCATGTTTTCTGGATTTAATCCACATTTCTGGATTTAAATTTTCTGTTTTCAGTGGTTTGTTTTTTTTTTTTTTTCTTTTTACTAAAGGTCAAAATATTTTGTGGGAAGCAGACATTAATCATATGCAAAATATTTATTTGCAAAAAAATATACATCTAATTAAAGATTTTTTCAGCTCCAAGAATACTAAATTTGTATATGCTGCTCTACCAGTCCCTATCACATGTTAGAGATCTTAAAAAAGCAACACTCCTACATGCAATTTCACAGTGAAAAAAAAACAACAACCAAGCCTAAAGCTTCCTTAAAAAGCCTTTCTACCTTCATATTTCTGAGACATATTATTTGGAATCATTTCTGCACATCCAGGGCACAGAATACTGCAATGCCATCAGCAATGGCTAAATATTACTGCAAAAGAATAGCAAACAAAACATTGAAAATATGCCAACCTTCCGTGTCAGATTGCCAAGTGGCAGTCCAGTCAGCCCGCGACTTACCTGCTGGACATGTATATTGTTTTCTTACATTCAGAAGTGTTCTATATAAAAGGGAGAGTAAAACCAATACCCTTGCTGCAATGCATTTGAAGCACTATATCCTGTTATTCATAGAATCGTAGAATCATCTGGGCCGGAAGGGACCTCCAAAGATCATCTAGTCTGACCCCCCTGCAGTCTGCAGGGACACCCACAACTAGACCAGGTTGCCCAGGGCTTCATCGAGCCTCACCTTGAATGTCTCCATGGAAGGGGCCTCAACCACCTCCCTGGGCAACCTGTTCCAGTGTTCCACCACCCTCATTGGAAAGAACTTATTCCTAATTTCCAATCTAAATCTGCTTTTCTTTAGTTTAAACCCAATGCCCCTTGTCCTGTCACTGCAGGTCTTTCTAAACAGACTCTCCCCAGCCTTCCTGTAGCCCCCCTCAGGTACTGGATGGCTCCCTGGAGCCTCCCCTTCTCCAGGCTGAACAACCCCAGCTCCCTCAGCCTGTCCTTAGAGCAGAGGTGCTCCAACCCCCTGATCATTTTTGTAGCCTTCTTCTCAACCTGCTCCATCAGGTCCATGTCCTCCTTATATTGAGGGCTCCAGACCTGCACACAGTGCTCCAGGTGAGGTCTCACCAGAGCAAAGTGGCAGAATCACTTCTCTGGACCTGCTGGCAATACTTCTTTTGATGCAGCCCAGGATGCGATTGGCCTTCTGGGCTGCAAGTGCCCACTGCCTGCTCATGTCCAGTTTCCATCCAGTTTCTCGTCCATCAACACCACCAAGTCCCTTTCCTCAGAGCTGCTTTCTAACACCTCGTTGCCCAGTCTGTATTGATACAGAGGATTGTTCACAAACTAAAGCAATTCTTTACAAAAACACCTAGAAGGCAGGCCATCTAACGTCCACAGAAGTAAGAAGAAAAGATTCCCTGCACTGTAGGAAAATAATTGCATTTGTATGTTGCTTATCTTTTTCTTTGGGATAATGTAGATATAAGCTTCTACCCTGAACAAACAATAATTCTGCTTTTGTGTGAAGCATTCCAGCCACCACTTTGCACAAAAGTTAATATAATATTTATATATGGCCAGGGCAGCTGAGGGTGGTTTCTGACCACAAGGTAAATACTGTCATTTCTTGTACTCAGTTTCTACTTTATTCTCAATATTATTAGGTTCGCCAACAAACGTGTGAAGCTGAACAAGCTGAAGGGCTAGTTCACTCAGCTAATACCTTCCTCTGGTCTGTAATTGGTTCAGTTTGAATGTGGGCATTTTTAATATTACTTTTAGGCACCTCAAATTATCAACAGTTAAACAAAGTTATTTAGTCCATTCTAAGGCCTCACGTTCTGCTCATGACCTGCAAGAGTTAACTGGTCTGTGGGGAGTCTTCACGTAGGTGGTTCACCAACATAATGAAACTACTCTCAGGCTACACTATGGAAATTTTTTCAAGGTTGCTATGAAAGATGTGGTGGATCATGACTTTCCTTTTCACAGGGAATAGAGGCCAAGAACTTTCCAGGTTTAGTAGAGCAGTAGGGAGGAGCACAATTGATACTTCTGCTTCTTAGTTTCCATTCAGGTCCCATAGACAAGCCAAGCTGGTTATGACCAAAAGCTTCGCAGTTCAATCTTGCAAGTAAGCATCTTGCCAATGTTAATCTTGCAATAACATTAAATAAAACAAAGCTGGTGATGATTCCAAATGAAAAAAGAAGGTTCTGCTTCCTTTTATATGGCAAGGAATGACACCAGGTTTTCTATCAGCAGTTGAACAGAGTACTAATATAGAAATGGTTTCTCTGTTGCTTCAGGTTTGTCAACAGACTACTCAGACAGGCGAAATTCTTCAGTAAATATGAAAAGCCTTGGTTCCCTGGTATAAGTAATGCCTTGCTCTTTCTACCTGATTAGACTTTGTGTTTTTTCTGATGGTTTTAGGTCTGTTATGCCAGTAACAAGGTTCCTTTTTTAAAATGGGTACAGCTATTAAATTATAAGCTCTAGAAGTATCTTAAGGCAGCTTCACCAAGGAGGCAGCACAATCATTTCCTTTAACAGGTAAAGATACAGTAGTTTATTTTCCAATCATTGAAAGCTTACTCTGTATTTCTATTATATTAAGAAATTCAAGAGCGGAGGCTATATTTTGGAAAAACATTGTATTCCTACAAAGCAGTGATAATATTAATAATAGTAATTTGATGAGTGCTTTACAACCAGTATCTGGTTGGCCTTCACACCAGCTTTGTGGTGATGTGTACGTGGTAGTGATAAAGATAACTATGGAGAGGAATTGTATATACTGCAGAAAAATAAATCCATGAAAAGGCAATTTACTCTAATGATGGAGGAACATGCCACATGAGGTGTCTGAACCCAACACTGGCATCATCCAGCCTCCTTTTGTCAGTGAGGCCTTAGTCTCTATACCCTTGTTGGTGGAGTCCCCTGTGTGCCTAAATCTCTGCTGCTGCCTGTGCCCATAAATCAATCTCTGCAGCACTGAGCAACTAAGCACAAGGTACCACCTAAACCCCTTGGGCTTTGCAAACCAGATGTCCTCCTCTAATCTTGCCTCTGTGGTCTAACCCACACAGTGCTCTGGGCCTCATCTGAAGAAAGGCAGAGAGTCATAAAATATATTAGTCGTAGAGGAAGGATCCTCCAGAGAGATTGGCTGTTGTCTGCAGAAACCCCTGGAGTGCTAAGTCCTGGCACAGTGTCATTCATGTACCCTCAAGGACACAGTGATGTGTTTCAAAAAGGCCATAAATAACACCCATATGAATAGGCCCCTAGGTTAGTGCCTCCAAAAATGTGAATTGTTAACCCTCTAAGGCAAAGCTTTCTTCCCAAGATGGGGAAAGGTGTGCATATTCAGGTACTGAATCTTTCTATTCTCATTTATTTTCATTATGGACTTTATCTGAAGAGTCGACCTTTTCAAAGAAACCTCAGAAAATGTCTCTGTGTTCCCTATGAGCATCTCATTTTTCAAAAAACATGGTTGTTTTGTGATAGGGTTGTTTTCTATGTTTTAAAACTATATCTACATGCAGAGTTTTACCTCATGAAAAAAAATATAAAATGTGTTGTAACGGTTGTAATATTATATTAAATAATGAGTATCTACTAGATCACAATAGCACACTGCAAGGAAATGGATGCATATAACATCATATTTTATCAGTTCAACTGGTGGGTACTAATAGACTTTCCTAATTATAAAAAACAATTTGTTGTCGAACAGCTAATAGCCATGCTGACCCAGACACATTGTGCCTCTCTGAGAATGAGAGAAAGAGAGAATGAAGAATAAATGCATAGTTTACCTGCACTGACTTTCATTGAAATACCACTGAAGATCAGGATATTACTGTCTCCAAAACTATGCCTCTCCCTGTAAATTCCCCAGGAAATTTCAGGTGCTGTACCTAAGGAAAGGAAAAAATATGAAATCAAATCAAAATTTAAGATTCAAGCTTAGCCGAGAGCCATAACTCATCCATTTTAATTATTGTTACTGCATTTTTAATTTAATTGAAGCTGTTTCTTATGGAAGTCTTAGTACTACATCATCATTCAGCCTTCATTTATTTTTTGATCTGACAGCCCTAGATGCATTTGTGTTGATGGCTTAATTGTTTCTTTCCCTAAGCAAGTGCAAGTGGAGAAGGAAGTTCACAGGATGCCAGGTTATCTTAAGTAAAAGAAAACCTGGATTGCAATATTTTGTGACTAGGAAATAGATATATTTAAAAACACATTTTCAAGTAAAAAGAAAAATAAAGTCTTATGAATACATTTGAGAAAAAAAATGAAAACTGAAAGCTGAAGCAATAGTAAAGGATAATTGAAAACAAATTGTCTCATGTTTAACCAGAAAAGGTCATTGTTTTGCCTTTTTTTCACCAAACATTTTGGCTTTTTATGTTTTCCCTTTATTTCCTTACTCCTTTCACAATAACAAGTAAATCAATAAACAGAAAAAAAGAGAAATTTAACAATAAAAATATCAGCAGGTAAGAAGGAAGCAAAACCCTCACCTTCAGAGGTAAAAACCTGCAGAATAGCAATCTTATAAAGACCATTAAGTGATGCAGGTGTTAAATGGCAGTATTTTGCACCACAGGTTAACTTTGTTTCCTTAATAATGCCCTCATCTTGTTGTGCCATCTGATGTAATTTCAATGCAAGGAGAAACAAGTCCTCCCTGTGTCTCCACAGAGGTGACCAATTGGGTTCGGCTGGCTAAGTCAAGCTATTTTTTCCAGTCTGTGTTAAATCAGAGGTTCATAAACTATGACCTTTTTTTCATTTGCAGACATATATATATATATATATTTAAAAAAAAAAATTCCCCCCTTCTCTGTTGCTTGGACATTAATACTGCTGCTGTAGGGTGTAAGATACTAACCGATGTGATACATGATATTTTAGAGCTATTTTGCCCTTATTTTTCACCATATTATTTGACTACAAAAGTCGTTGGGCCGTGGATAATAAGACCACAATCTTCTTCAGAATGTAAAGGGGGAGAAGAAAGGGGTTTCTTAATATATAACTAATTCCTAACTGTGTTGAGAAAGTGGAGTTGTGTTACTGAGAGTGTTAGGTTCAGGTCCCCAAGACGCTTTACCTGCACATCTTCAGTTGAAGCTAGATTGAACTTTCCTGCCTGTTATGAGCTACTCTCACACAGAGGTTTTTCATTTCTTATAATGTGAGGAAAAATTATAATGGAGACATTTTTGTGACTAGACTAATTAAAAATACTTGCAGCCTTGTAGCACCACCTGCAGGAGGCTCTTTATTTTACTAGGGTACTCACTGTGCCATGGGCAAGATTGTGTGGGAACATTATAACCCAAAACGATAGAAACCCAAAGGTCTTACAAAGGGATTAAAAAAGAGTAAAGAGAAAACCATGATAACTCCACAGAACACATAGCAAAACCATGCAAGATGAGTGCTGTTTCAGACAGATAATTTTTAACTCCTGATTTTTAATTGTTTTCTTTTGATCAATTTTCTGCAATAAAGTGCTTTTAAAATTAGTTTTCTATTTGATTGGTTAAAAGGTAGACAGCAATATGGCAAATTTTCTGGCTGATGTAGACAGAAAGATTAGAAGTGTGTTTAATATCCCTGAGGTGCACACCCTCTGCCGAACAATCAAGATCCTGGGGCCTGGGATCTTCTGATAGCCCAAAGCCAGTGGCAAGCTGTCCTTCAAGGGCAACAAAGGATTTCCCATTTACAGGGAACCTGCCTGGGGTACTGGGGTCCACACGGCTGAGCCTGGGCCACCAGCTCAGGCCACCCTATGGAGATACTACTACTCCCCACATGGTGGAGGCACATGGTGCCACAGGACCAGCGGTCCTTCCTCTGTGTAGCTGTGACTCTGAGCATCCATCACAGCAGGTCTGAGGGACCACAGGGGTTGAGTGGTGGTCAGAAATGTAATAGAAGTTCATCTGTGTGGCCTTTTCATTTTTTAATTAAGTACAAGAGTATAATTCTGATATATTTAAGAATTCAGAGACCTAATATATCAGGTGATAGCTCTCCATCCCACCTCTGAGTGTCAAGGCTGCTGTTGTAAGGTAATTTTGTCACAACAGCCCAGACACCATTAATAGGGACAGCCCCATGCTCAGGGCTGAGCTGTGGATATACATACTTCATTCCCATTGACTTTGCCAGCAGGACTGGACTGTCTGGTAGCCCCCAGCCTCAGAGAAGGGGCCAAGGATGTTCAGGACTTTCACCACCCACACCAAGAAAGGTTCCAGTGCAGAAAGGACTGAAGCTGTGGAGAGCATCTCTGCTCAATGCCAGCCACAATGGGCGCGGGTGGGGAAAACTACAGATGCACGGCTTCAAGTCCCTGTTACTTCCACAGCTCTCTGCACAGCACAGATAGGAAGCAGAGTGTCCAAGCCTCCCCGAGCAGCCAGCCACAACACATTAGACAAGATATCAGCAAGAGCAGCAGACCGTGGAAAATCAGTGAGAAAAGGGAGGAATGAGGACCTGTGATTTGCAGTAGTTCGTCATGCTGTGCACATTTCTGGGGTATTTCATGCATGTGTGACTGCAGATATAAAAACACACATATGTAAAGCAGCTTTGCTCCTCGACATGTGGGCTCTCACATACTTTAAAACCTTCAGTGTGCTGCTGACTTGACACTTTTCCTCTGTGTGTCCCCCCTTGCTGAGGACATAGGACGTGTGCAACAGACAGGGATCAGAGAAGGAGGGATGTCAGCTAAGACAGAAAGCAAACACACTGATGTTTGGAGCAAGGGAAAAGTGCTGAGGGTGGAGAGGGGAAAAAAGCCTGTCTCCCTCTTTGCCCAGCACCCCCGCACCTCCAGCCCCACTGGCAGTGGTGCCCCTTACTCCACCTGAGCAACATTGCTCTTCCGCAGGTCAGGGCTTGCTCCCTCCTCCCTGGGCTGAGGACACGAAGAAAGGTTTCAAGGAGGCAAAATCCCTCTATTTGGACAAAGGTTGTCAGAGCAGCACCCCATGAGACCTTGCCGTACCTCTGAGAATATGTCTCTAGCAGCTGATGCTCTTTGTGTGTTTGCTTTCTATTTTAGCTGATTTTTAAACCAGTCACTCACGACAGCCTCTTCAGTAACACTGGAAGAGACATGGGCATGTGTGTCTGGCAAAGGGATTTTGCTTTTCAAATAGGTACTTGATTTTATGAGAAAGAGTACCAGCAAAGTTATTTGTGTTTCCTGGCACCAAATCATTTCGGTGTTAATCTTTCAAAGTGCCTCTAAGGAAGGAAAATGGGGTAAGAAATGTATATTTGCTTGTGAAAGTGTGTCCCTTTTTTACACTTTCCCTTATTCCAGCTTCACTCTCCTGCTCTCTCACCATACTGTGTACACACATATGGGTGTGCACGTATACGCATATGCCTTTCCTTCCTTTTTTTTTTTTTGCCAGAAGAGTCAAGCCTCAGTAAATTACTATATAGTCCTGTCTTATAGCAGCTCATCTGTTCCCTCCCCTAGGCAATTTGGTGCCAACTGGATTATATCAGAGCAGTTGCTTTCCCCACAAGAGCAGGAGAAGGTGCAGGAGATTAAAATAAAGATCAGCCAACCCTGTAGCACAGCAAATTAGCTCAGGCTATTAAGCATAATGGCCTTCCAGAGGCCAAAAGGGTCAGCTATTAGTTCAAAATAATGACCTTCATCCCAGGCAGGAGGAAGTATATACACAGATGCCTGTCGTTCTCCTGATTCAGTTTTCAAAAGATCTACCTCACTCCTGATTTTGTACAGTTAAAATGTTTAACACATTTAATGGACCTGATTTATTATTTTTTTCTTTCAGGCTGACACAGGAGTTTGAAGTTAACCATGTGGAGGCTGCTAAAAGATCCAGGCAGAGTGATTCCAATTAACAACATGGAAACACAGTTTGCTTAATTTCGAACCTACTTAGACAAGAAAGGTTCAAAAGTTCAGTGTAAGTGTTCCTGGATTATATTATTTCAGAGAGGAAGAGAGAGTAAAAAAAAATAATAAAAATTTCCAGGACCATGTATAGACTGCATATCATATGAAATATGAACTGGTTAGGGAAGATGTTGAAAGCACCGGACTGGGAGTCAGGGGATGTAGATTAAATTCCTTGTCTCTGCTGCAAACTTCCTGTGTGGCCTGGAGCAAACGGCATTGCTGGCTCTGTGTTTTAGTTTCTGACACGTGTGTGAGGTGCAGCTAATGAATCCTTTCTCTTGCCCTTTGTCGCTTTCCCTATTTAGAGATGCTCTTTAGAGAAAGGTCCGCAGAGATTCTCTTAATGAGTATATATATACAGAGATGAATACTCAATACAGGCTTCACCTCAACTTTGAATACTACCAAAGAAGAACTAGAAAAACAATGATTAAAAGCAGGAGGTTGGCATTCAGGAAATTCTTGGCTGCGTCACAGATTTCCTGTGTGACTTTCTCTAAGTCATTTAATCCCTCTCTGATTCAGCTCCGCAACCATACTTTTCAGTAATGCAGTGTATAGTGCACCCATTCAGAGTTGTAAGGCGTATGGAAATGACAATAGGAGGCCCAAAACACATCCAGGTAGACTTTCTTTGGTGACTAAAAGCTGGAAAGCTCAATATTGTATTACAGACATCTTCTAGGCTGCCTTGAAACTCCTAACATGCGCGGTGTACAGCCTGGTGAGGGAGGTGAAGGACTAGCAGACCACAGAGATACTGCACTGTATATGGTCTCCATATGCACCAGTCTTGAATCTCAAGCATGTTCTCCCAATCATAATGCAAAGCACAAAAAAACCTCCAAGCATATTTGTTTGTTTAAATTGGGGTGAAAAAAGGATTAGAGGGGAGGGAAAAGTTTACAAACTCAACAAGTTTTGTGAACCCCAATTGGCAGGACAGAAAGTTCACAATGCCTTGAACCCTGTTGCATTCTGTCATGCCTTGCTCCAATATGGAGAAGTCTGGCTGAATTTATGACTGTTTACAGCATGAGAGCTACATGGTGTTTGTGGAAGTATAAAAGCTGTTGTTGAGTATCATAAAAAGAATTAAATCACTAAACTGTTTTCACAGGAGGTTAAAAGGTCTGATATAAATCTTCAAAGGGTGGGCGGAAACTCTGTCCTTAATCTGCCCCATTGTGCTGAGGTACTGCAGGCAACGCACATGGTATAGAATGTTACTCAGTGCTGGGAGACTTTTATAAAACCTATAGGCACAAACAAACCCATAAGGGTGAAACTTCATCATTAGGCTAACATTGTATTTCTCTGCTTCCATGAGCAGGTATTGAACTATAAAGCCTTTTATCTAAAAATAATATTATTTTTTTTTTTTAACAAAATAGGTGAATGTAATTTGTATCCCTTTCCTTCCTGTGGTGGTCTTGTGAGTGTGCATGTTTAAGAAAGGTAAAAAAATGTACAAGGGGAGGGTTGGTGTATGCAATGTTTTCTCCGCCTCTCAGTGATGCCAATTAAGCATGCTTTCTGATGGTGAGCTGGATTTCACCCAGTGAGCTTTCACCATACATCTCCTGCCAGTGGGACCACAATAGCCACACAGAGCAGGGAGTCCAAACTGCAAAGTGCCCAACAGCACCTCTGGGAGGGGTAGTTAGAAAGCTTCAGTGGGACCTGGTCATTACAATTCCCACTTGGGGTAATGTTTTATCCTAAGTGCCATAGTAGGACAATGCAGAAAATTCATTCATGGCCTGCAAAATTCAGACCAGAGCTTTGGATATATTTTTAATCTGTGCAAGTGTGAAAAGCACCCAGAAGTCCATTTGTACCCCAAGTACCTCCTCAGGATACAATTTTAAGTTTACCAATAATTAAAGATGAAAGCATTCTTATTAATTAACATTAATCAAATGTTAATAAGAGAAAAAATAAATTTAAAAAAACCAAACACTAAGGAAAACATCACTCCCAGGCCAAGACTGATGCCAGTTTTTTCTTGCCTGGATTGAATTTTATATTGCAATTATAATATAAACCTCTAAAAAGAGGCTTTACAGTGGAAACACTGACAGACTCCTAACTGGAGCATGCTACGGGTGCCTTTATAAACATACCAGGCATGATGGTTTGGAGCCAAAAAAGTGCTTCTTAAAAAACGTATTAAAAATTAATTTATTCCTTATGCATGTCTAAGTTAAAACTTCTTGGCATGAGCTTTATTAATTCCCTCAGGGCTCCTCTCTATCCATTGCCGGCAACAAAAATGTGCTCTATATAAGATAAACTGGAACTGCCCAGCCCTCCATGGGATAAGTGGAATGCTTTGCTGGTAGATAGCAGAGCCTTCCCCCATAGTCTGCATGCTCTGTAGCACAAAAGCGTATACAGAATACAGCCACAAAACAGCTAGCCTTAAGGAAACTTGATTTTACCTCATCTTCTAGCTTTACAGTGCAGCACCATGCACAGGAGAGCACATGATGGATGTGTCATGGTGTGGAGTTTAGGTCAGGGCACAGCTGGCGAGGGCACATGGCCATGGTCCTGCTGGCCCTCTGCCCAGCCCAACCTGCGTGTGTGGGAATCCCCAGCTATGCTGGCCCTGGGGTAGCGAGGAAGGACACCCATCATGAAGGGGCAGTGTGCACCCACACGAGCGGGTGAGTTCTGCTCCAGCTCCTGCTCCTGTGCTTGCTCTTCCCTCCTTCCCTCCCTTCTGCAGGGATACAGTAAGGCAAGCAAATACCTTCTTTCCCAAACAGGGTCCCCTTCCACCAACCAGGGAGCAAGTGGGATTCAGCCACAGCTGCCACCACTTCTGCAACTGAAGAAGAAAGAGGGTGCAATTGAAAATTGGATATAGTCCGCAATTGAAATCTCACAGACAAACAACTATGAATGTGGGTGATGTGAGATACCCAGCCCTACATCTGCACCCAATTGCACAAAGGATTCCTGTCATTTTCCAGAGCTGAAGCAAAACCCATTTCACCAAGTCTCACAATTCTGGAAGGCTGAAATTTGCAGCAGAGTCTTGCAGCCTGGTTTCTCCTCCAGATGGAAATATTTCTTGCCGCAACTCCCCAACTCCTCTCTTCCAAATGCTGAGCATGTTGTCAGTTCCAACCACACACGGCTGAAGATAAGCCTGGGGCAACATCAAGAAGAAGCTGCAACATTTCTTTAAGAAGCAAGTATTAATATATTTCCTGTTAGACACAGAAAATAGGAATAAAGGTGATATTATGACAAAGGCCTTCTGTGAAATGTGGAATAAATGTCATTAATGCCTCCTAATGGGCAAAGCGGTCTCCCACCTGCATGTATGTATCAGGCCTGTATTAGATTGTCATACATAATTGATAGTGAAATAAGACCACTTTTCCCTGAATGGTAAAAAAGACTCACGCTGTAAATTCATTTACAGTGGATTCATTTGCAAAGAGATTGATCCAATCAAAGACTGAGAAAGTGAGTCCGAATTGATTTTATTGCATGAAGAATAGGATGATGTTATAAGTATCTGTTATGTATACAGCAAGTAAAACCAAAACAAAACAGAGCCGCACCCTGAAAGGAGTCTTTACCCTTTTTTTTTTCTTACCAGATCAAGATCCAAGATAGTACAACATAAAATGTCTCTCTTAACAGAAGTATTGCTTAAAATAGTTCTCTCCATGTGACATGTACTGAACAGTGACATCTATTGAGGACCAGTATTTCAAGAAATCAGAAAGCAGGATTCTGTTCAGACTTCACTGACCGACACATTTGAAATTACCCATTGTAGACACAGTTCCGAGTTAGAAGAGAGATGGATGAGATGGCCTTATAGATAGATTCCCACTCTAGGGCCAGACCATGTTATTAGGAGACAGAATGAAGTAGTTGTGGGTGGGGAGGCATGGGTGTGTGAAATTTCACTGCAGTAATAAACAAAATACTGGCAGTGGGTAGGTATTTCCTCTGGGTGTCCAGTGGGGTGTATGTGCCAGCAAAACTTACCCCATCCATTCTATAAAGGGTAGTATAGATACATGTTCTCCACTGTGAAGCAGCTTCAAAAGCCAGAGATCCAGGTTAGGAACCGTGTATCCTGCTATTCCTCAAGCAGTGGTCTTCCCTTCACCAGGGGGAGTTGAAATGTCCTGTCTTTCCATCCACATAAAGCGGCCTTTTCTTTCTAGGATTGTCAAAGTGAAGCTCTGACAAATCACACAACTATTAGCTTTAACAGAAATCACACCAAAAAAATTGGTATAGAATGGGATACAGTAAAATCAGAGCTCTTGTATCACTGCTGTGAGGAGCCTGGCTCCTTCTCAGCTCTCTCCCTGGAGCCACCAGGGGCTGCTGCCAGCCTCCCTGGAGACATCTCTACCCCAGGCTGAGCCCTGTCCCTCAGCCTGCTCCAGCCTGGACCAGATTGAAGCCCCTCACTGAACTCATGATAGTTCATCCACGTTTTGTATTGAGGGAGGCCCAAAACCAGACACTATATCCTCAGATCTCATGAGTGTGGAGCAGAGGAGGATAATCTCATCCTTAGATGGATGGAATGTGCTCCTGCTGCCTGGTTGCTGCTGGATCCAGCATGGCTTGTGGTGCTCAAGGGTGGCAGCACCTCCTGCAGAGCTGTTCCTGAGCCTGGCCACCCCCAGCCCATACCCTTGCAAGGTTAGTCCTCGAGAGGTCCAGGAGTTTGCATTGAAACTCCTTGAATTTCACAAGATTGCTGTTGGCTCATCCCTCCAGCCCAACTGAGCCCTGAGGTGGAGAGCTGTGTTGTTATTGCTCCTGAAATGATTTTACTAATCTTGTACATGCCTTGGAATCCCTTCAGCGCATTTCTGAAGGCAGCTCCAGGGTCAGATGATTTTCTGAAGTGAAGCTGGCAAGCAGTGGTTGAGAAGCAAGCCAGGCCATTTCCCACAGACGTTCAGCTGCTGTGTTTTTGATTTATATTGTTATTTTGTAAATGGCACATTTTAAAAGTAAAAAAATAAACACCAAGAGATGTAGCCTAATACATACTTAGAAGAAAAATGAAATGAATGCTGAGAACCTGTGTATTTAGTTTCTGTGGCATGGACTCAATTTTAGGTTGACCTGCTGTTTTTCAAAAGAAAATACAAATATATTGCAATGAAATTTTTCTAATGAAAATATATTGGGTTTCCATAATGAGGTCCAGAATGGAATTCCTAGTCTGAAGCAGAACAAAGGAGCAGCACCTCCAAATACTCCCTGCCTAGGGCCCACTTTTAGGGGAGAAGAGACCCAGACCCATAACGCTGTTGTGCTCAGCTCCAAACAAGGACCTCCTACCTCCCAGTGGGTCCCTAACAGATTCGTCTGGTCAGTTTCCAAAGCAAGTTTTGGAAGACTTTGATTTTATTCCAACACAGAACAAGAATAAGTTTTAAAACCTCAACATTTTTGTTAGACAGAATTTTCCCAGCCAAACCTACCATACATTATTACTGTTACAAATCCCCCAAGTGCTTCCAGAATAATCAGAAAGGAGTACTACATCCAGAAAAAATCCCAAATCAAAACCAAAGGATAGAAAAAAAGAGATACAGCTCATCGGGCGGTCCATTGTTGTGTGGCCACCCTGTACTAGCCTTCCCTGCACAGGGAAGGAGATTATTATGATGGTGTAAGTGCCCACAGGAGTAATCCAGCCTGGACTGTTAGAGGGGGAGCAGCTCCGAGTTGTGCAAACTCCCACCCACTGTTCCCCACACAGGCAATTCTCCCCATGCACACAGCCATCTGTCTCTGCATCCCCCTTCCTCTGCCTTGGCAGCCACCTCCTCCTCCACGTTTGCCCACCACGAATGGAGCAGCATATCTCTATGGCAGGCACTTCTGCTTGCTTGCTGGGTGAAGCAGGAGCAGGTAAGCAGGGGAGAACAATGTTCTCATATGGGAAAGAAGAGAGGAGGTAGATTTGAGCATGTGAAGGCAGAAAGGAGCCAGGGTCTGTCAAGAAGAAAAGAGGGAATGGATTTATTTCCTGCACAACTCTCCCTCCTTCACCTTCCAGGGCTGACCAGGCACATCCCACAGCCTGCGTTTGACCTACAGGCAGTCAGGACTATGCCATGACATTTTGTGGCCACATGTCTCCTGGATCCTTTATCCAGGTGAGACACCCCCCAAGCTGAGCCTGTTTGGGTAGCACAGATGGGGTGATGGTGAGAGCAGGAGCTCTAGGTCTACACAGATGCTCACAGCATGGGTGTTTGACTGTCAGAGCATCGCTCCCTCACTGCTCTGCACCAGCTTGAGCACAGCTACTCTCTCAGGTTCATGAACCGCAGTGTCGATCCCGGGGCTGCTGGGCTGGGCGCTGCTCAGTGTGTGATGTTTAGTTCATTTCTCCCTTAATTCTCCATCTACATTATGGGAAAAATTCATATCTTTCCCTGTTTTCCAGGATAAACACGTTACAAGATTGTGAAGGACTGGATGGGAACCAGAACAGGAAGAATCAATGTTTCCCTTTCGTGTTAAAGTGGGTGGAATTTTTATGGGAAAGGGGGCAAAACCTTTGTTTTCTGTAGCTGAATAATAATTTCAGTGTGAAGAAAAAAAAAAAACAAGAAGAGGCCTCTGGTAGGAAACTGTGCCTTTTTGTCAAAAGGCTCAGTCACCATTATAAAAAAAAACAAAACCAAAATCAAACCAAAACAAACCCCCCCCCCAAAAAAAAAACCAAAAAACAAACCTATGCATTTTTCTTTTAGGATTGTCTTTCACCAGAAAAGATAAGCTCTTGGTTGAACACTTGGCATCAAATAGGAGATAGTGAAGTAGGGAATTCTCATGTCCTGATCTCTATGGGAAAACACCATCTTTGTGAAAAAGAAAGCACAGTTTGCTAAAAGAGCATTTCACAAATTTCTGCTCCTATGTGGACAAAGGGCATTTCTGGCCCTGCAACCCTTCTCCCACCTCTCCCCTCAGAGCTCTCTCTGCTCCACAAGGAAACTCTTCCTCTGGTCAGATGTCCGGGACAGTGCAGGTCAGGGACAGGGTATGCACTTCCTCAGCCTCTTGTTCTCTGAGATAAAGATGAAAAGAACAAAAACACTAACTAATCCAAAACTCCACTGTATTTATAGCAACCATAATTAACATCCTCTTAAGCTGGCCTGGGAGCTCCTGGGTTTGTTTGCCTCTTAAGAGGCTGCTTAGGGATATAAGCCGCTCTGGGAATAGATCCCTGTGGAAGTTTTTTTCCCCTGAGATCCTGAATGGGTCTGACTCTGCTTCTTCATCTCAACATCCCCAAATATAAAAGGGAGCCAACCAGCAAAGCGGGGATGTGAGGAGGGCACACATCTTGTCTGTTCCCTGGAGCAGCTCTACCTGGCACAAGTTCTGCTATCGTTAGGGCATCAGGCTTTCTTCAGGATTTTCTTAGCAGGTTTCTACAGACCCCATGTGCTTGGCCCAGCATGTGATACAGTTGCCAGCAATGCAAACACACACTCTTCACAGCACTTTAGTAATCTGCAAAAAGAGAGGATTAATGCAAAACCTGGTCTAACTTGTAGAAGCAGTTTTATCCCAGGGTAGAAAATGGGTGTTTCTCCACACAGATCTGTGATGGCAACCATGCCGAATATCCCAAGCTCTGATTTCTACAGGCTTCAGACAGCAGTTATTTGTGCCTGTTTTCCCTCTGTAGCAGGAAAGGAAGAGCTTTTTAGTTTAGTTTTGGGCATCATGAAGCATTCCAGTGCTTGGAAGTCAAATGTGAAAGACCTCCCTACACATTACACCTTCTGTCTCAGAGAGGGGTGGATAATTTTATTTTTCCTTAATTTGAAAAGCATTTAACTAATTGTATCATTACTTTTTGTTTACATAATATTTGAAACATCCTATTATTAAATGTTGTCCAGCACTTCAGTATAACAGTGCTTCTATTTGCTTGTTTCTCTGCCAAATTTCCATGTTCTCACGCAAAGTGCTTTCCTCTAGCTGATTATATTTTTGAGTGCTTTTTCAAAATCAGCCCAAATTCCATTTCTTGGAACAAAGCTGAGAATAAGGTACGTCATTTCCTGTATTAAAAAGTTATTTTCTAATACCTTTGTAGCATGCAATTTCTTTCTATTTCTGAGCAGGGACTGGAATTTGGCTGGCATGGTAGCCTTAGTATTAATGCACAACTTTTGCCATTTAAAGGAAAATTGTCATTTTTAGGCCCAATTTCAGAAAAGAATAAATATATTTGTTTTGATTTAAGGATATCCATGCAAAAATAAAAATTTTAATGCTTCATTTAGAAGCTTTATTAATTATGTTTTCAGTGCATATATATGCTATTTTATTGAAGTACTTTAAAACTTATTTTCCAAATCACCTTTTATACCCTACTGAGTGTGTTCTTTAGCGTATTGAAACTCACAGACATATGCACACAAACAAAATTTGCTCTAAATACAGCATTGATTAACAGTAAACTTTTAAATGAAATGTCTATAGGCTGGAATAGCACAAATAATTATTACAATCAACTTGAAGAGATTTTTTAATATAGTTTATAAAATAGGAACAGTAGTACTGTGTCTTGTTTCCTGCAATGAAAGCAACTATTATTTACCACTTCTGTCACATTGCTGTTTGAATGAGACATTAAAAATAGTGCCTCTCATTTGCCAGGCTCTGAAGCTACCCAGCTGGGAGGGTAGAGAAAGGAAGTGTTCAGGGTGCTCACAAGGAAAACGTGCCAGATCCTGCTACTGGTCCTACGGGTGTAAGTCTAGAGTAAACCGACTTGCTGTATTCACAAGTATTCTGGCACAGTACAAAACAATGGGGTTTGGTCCACTGGGACAAGACACAGAAGAAAAGAAGAGAAAAAAAAAAAGAAGATAGGCTGCACCAGAGTGATCACCGGTGCTAGTTCTGGTCTGTTAGGGCAGAAAGAATGCATGTTTCATTTCAGCAAAATTAAAAGTATGGTCTTCTCTAACGGGTTTGGCCATTCCTACATCCAGTCACACCAACCCCACAGATCCCATCTCGCAGGTGCTTATACAAGCAGAAGTACAGGGATGGTCAGATACCTGCAACCTCTTCAGTCCCTCACCACTGGCTGAGCAGTACCAGCAGAGATATCAGCCCCCAGTAGTTCCATGAAAGACCATGCTTTTTTCCCCTTCTTCTTTCACCTCACCTGTTGGGTGCCTGCAAGCTATGCCCTTGTGGTATGGTCCCACACTGCCTTAGCAGCACATACTTTAAATGTGCTAATATTGCCAATGTGGTGCATAACAAGCCGACTGCATACAGAAATGTGGATTTATATCACAACTATTTGCTTTTTCTATGCTAAGCCTCATCTGTCTGTGCAAAGGAGCTAATAAAATCAGGGGGGAGTTTCTGAGATGTTCATGATGTACAGTATTATGTTTTGTTTCAGTATGAAACAGCTGTATAAGGGTTATAAAAATGTCATTTGCCAAAAATATTTTAAATATTTGAAAAAGGATTTGGTGGCATTTTCCTTATAAAAATAACCAATTCCTTCTGTGTTGAATAATGTGATGCACATAAAGAGTTTTGGCAGCCGTACAGAATGAGGTGTTTCAGCTGCTGTACATATAGATGGATCATTCTGGAGATGTGCAGATGTGATGCACATTAAAAATGTAACGCTACAAGCTTTTGTAACATTCATAGATGTTTTAGGAGGTGAAGAGCAAAACCTTGACATTCATCTGACATTGTACTCTTTTCACCGGAGGAAGAATTCTGTTCATAAAGTCAGAGCAAAACCTCAGAACCAGTCCTATGCTAAATACCTGGGAGCTCCAGTGTAGCTGGGAGTCCATCTGCACAGATAATGCTATGCAGGAGAAGCATGTGTCCAGGGCTCCATGTTCATACTTCATACCCCACTTCAGGATGCTCAAGGGGTCCTTCATAACCCTGGATGCCAAAATATTCTGGAGGTGTTGCCTGAAACCAGATTCCTCTGTGCCTCCCACATCTCCACTGAGCAGAAGAGTATGACCTCCACGAGATGGGGCCATTCAGACCTTCAGGGACAGGGACCGCGTTTGCCTTTGAGGATGCATTTGCAGAAGCAGCAAAATGCTGAAGCCTGGAGCATATTTACTGTGCCAATTGCAGGGCAAGAGCCATTCTCTATGAGCTTGCTGCCGGCATTTGTAAGGGATTGCAGAGTCTGGCAGCAGATCTGACCCGATGGACAGAAAAATGGACTCGCACACAGCGAGACCCATGCATATCACACATCTCTATGTGAAAATGGATCCTCTGAGACTGCCCATTCTGCTTGCAGAGCTGGATGTGTTGGATTCAATGTACATGATCTGGAAAACTCACCTGCTCATCTGCTGAAAGCCTGATGCATCCAGAACTTAAGCAGGGTTAGAGGGCACATGTTTTGCTTTGCACCCAGCCATTTTCTGTCAAGGATTTCAAAGAAAAAAATTGGGACCCCTAAGCCACTTTGACCCATTTTGCCTTATAATTGGAGACAACACACCTGTGTTCACCTGGAACCCGCTTTGAGGTTCGGGGCTCACACAGCCCTGTGTATATTGCTGTGTGCTCATGTTCAGTGTTACACCAGCACAAAAATAGAGTCCTTACCACAAAAAAAAAAAGTATGAGCTCAAACACAAAAAAAAGGCATGACCTATCAGAAACCTAGAAATAATTGATTCATGCTCTTTAATAATTAACAACTTCCATCTGAGCATCTAGGCAAAGGAGGGATACTATTTGGGATTATCTTACGCTAAAGTTTAAAATACAGAAAATAAGGTTTATTTTGAGGGTAAATATGGGGAATCCCAGGGAATGTGAATCACAGGAAAGTCACAGGACTGTCTGAGGAGGGGATCCTAGCAAGTGGATCATGCACTGACTCATTTTTTATTCTATGAAGTAGAATCCTGAATAGTAAAATTATACAGATCATTACCTATTTTGAATTATTTTCACTGATAAGAGACATGGACCTTTGGATTTTCAATACATATCTGAATCCACACATAGCTGTGGATATCCTGCTGATTTAGAGTTTTTTGGTATGCTGCAGTTTGAGTGGGAAGGGAAAGGTTGTGTTGTGAAAATGAAACAACTTGCATGTTGAAGATATCTTGCTTTGATTTATTGCATAGAAATGATGGAAAGAGAACTGAGGTCAGTATACACACGTCCTTGTGCTGTAACCCCCACACTGTCTTTCCTCAAGATGGGAGAGTGGTGGATATGCATAATGCAAAGCTTGCTATGGTGAATTGTTCTACGTTTTCACCTCTCATGGGTGAAAAAACAAACCCCAAGCTGAGGTTGCTGATCATCTTTAAAGATGCACTTGAAATCGTGCACCACTGAACCTGAAAGCACCAATACTGCAACTTGCTCACCGTATCACAACTCAAACGCTCACTTTATTGTGTATAGAATATGCTGATATGGGAGCAGTAAAGCCCTGCCCCAAACTATTGCAGGTCTAGCCTATGTCGGATTGCCGGTGGTAACAGAATATTAGAGAAAAGTGACTTGAAGATTTTCATCCTGAAATGCCAAATGCCCTCTTGAATTGAAGAAAAACTGCAAAGGCAAACAAAGAGATCTTGTAGTAGCAGAAACACAAAACTTTACATGTCAAGGACTGCATTTATCCCCATAGAAGGAAGGAGGGAATTAAAAGAACATTCTCTAAGCTGTACAAACATATAAACAGCTCTGCACTTTTAAGATGTAAACACACATACACCAGTTATTTGCATGTATCAATATTTTGCTATAAAACATATGCATCAGTTTTGCACCTGACCACAAGCTGTTATTTTTAATTTAAACTTACACTAAATAGGGCAAGCTTTTTTATATCCCTAGCCTCGTTTTTCAATGCAGGCAGCTTCCACTGAGGACACATAAATACCTTGTCTACATTGCCTCCACAGGCAAGTGGAAAGAAACCTGTATTTTAATGAAAAGGAGGAAATTCATAAAGCTGATGCTTCTAGAGTTTAGCAAGCAATTATATTTATGCCATAAATACTAGCTTAGTAGGCCTCCAGTTATGCTGACCGGCACTAGCACAGCAAGAGTGCTGGGTCAAATGCAATTAGACTGGAAGTAATGCTGGAGTAAAACTCAAATCTGTAACAGGACGAGAAGCTGACAGCAAAAGCCCATTTTCTCCCTCCCCTTTGAGGTCATGAATGGTACAACTGAACGCACTTACTGCATTACGTCTTTCCATCACTCTAGCTAAGAGGAAAAACAAATCAAAAATTTATTTCTTATTTAACATCCAGCAACAGCTCAGGTCTCAGCCTCTAGACTCCATTCTAACACTGGTGCTCACATGGATCTGCTAGTCAATTACAAGACTGTTTTTCATTTCTGTTCCTTTTTTTTTCCCAAGAGCAAAATTCCTTATGACATTTGGTGTGAACTCCCTGTAAAATTGTTCCACAAAACAGAGAAGAGGAAAATAAAATTCTTATTTTAACATCTCAGTGTTGGCTGTAAGCAGCCGACACATTTTTAAATTAGTGGGTTTATTCTTGAATCCTCATCACTGACAGGAGACAACTAATATGTACCTTGAAAAATCCTTACTGAAACCCTTTGGAATATAAGCTGAGCTGTATTTACATGTATTCTCTGAAGGAAGGATTTAACAAGGCTTGAAAGGATGGGATCTGCTTGCTATTTCTCGATAAATGAACAAGCAAGAGATTTATAATGGCCAACTGATATTTAGCTGAAATAACCTTTGTCAATCGTTGCTTATTTAAAGAGAAATATATTTAATTTCATTTTATAATGATCTTAAGCAGAACAACTCTTTCATACTGCATTTGTTCACATATTGCATGTCAGCAAAAACCACCCCTACTGATTACTCAAGCAGGATTATTTCTGATGGGTACTAATACTTGGGGGTTATTCCCAAGATTTATTTAGTTGTCATTTAGTTAACTATGTCTTTAAAATTTTTTTACACTGAGAAGAGCTGAACACTTGCAGATAGACTGAAGGAACCTGCAGTCCTTTAATGAATTTAAAGGAAGCAAAGATGAAGGGTTGGGGGAAATTTGGCAGTGCTCAACAACAGTGTTTGTGTTTTACAGGGATGTTTAGAATTGCCATTACTTTTTGCTGGCAGGTTTCACATAGCACAGGAAAAATTACGTAAACATGAAATCATTGTCACCTGGCCTTCATACCAAACTGTATGAAGGTCTGTGCATTCATATCTCAGCAACTTCCATGCTGAGATTTGTGATCCTGGTGGTGCTACTGGCATTTCCCAGTGTGTTGTGTGGGCTATAGGTAAAGAAAGTGGGGTCTTACTCACTCAAAAGTGAGGCAGACGTTTGGGTACAGAACTCGCACTCTGATCTCTCTAGTATTTTCAAAATGTATTGTACAAAGAAAAGTATTCTTGTGCAAAGGAAAAAACAGACAGCTCAATCAAAACGCATTTCCTAGACCACAGCAGCAAGCAAAATGGACAGAGAAATGTCTCCACCACCACTTGGAAGGGGGAAGGGAAACCAGAAAGAAGACATCTGACACCTTGCTTCCTCCAAGGAAATTGCAAAGCCTTTGTCCTCCAGAAGGCAAACCCAGCTATTTTGCTTTCTGCTGTTACAAAAAATCCTTAATATTTAGGAAAAGCATATTGTCCTGGATTGAGTGCTGCTAAATTAATGATTCTCCATCAAAATCAAAAAACCAAAGAGCTATTGTACTGGCTTTGTGTCAAGAAACTGTCAAATTTATTCAAACTTTATGGGTGCACATTTTATGGAAATAAATACATTAGTTGAATATTGCTTCCAAGCCTCATGGAAACTAAACACACTTGTGAAGACTAAGGTGTATCATTAAATTACAATGAAACTGCTGGCTCAGGATACCAGCTACACTAGCATATCTCCTTCAAGGTGTTTTCAGTATGTCGGTATAAAACTGGCTCAACAACTTGATGAATCACTCTCAGTGTTTTTATCTCTATCATGCTGACTTGCTATACTAATTGGTTCCTCTCTTGAACATTCAGAGGGATTTTCATTCTGCTGTAATTCCTTTTCTGTCTTGCACAGCTTTCTATTAACCACCTGTAAGTGATTCGCTGCAGGATGACCTAAGGTTTTGTTCAAATTGAACTATTGCTTTGTTTGCTGTAGAGAATGTTAAATTAAATTAACCTCTAAGACAAAATGAACAACTTGTTCTGAAAGGTTAATGAATCTCAGAAATCCTCCCAAGTGAAGAAAAGAGGTTATACTTAAACAATATAAAACTCACACAGCAAACATTGCACTTCCCATGTAACCCCCCTGATTTCATTGAAGTGAAAATAAATTTGACCCAAGTGAGTCAAATCCATCCTTCTTTTCAGGAGGGATACAATATCCAGTATGGAAAGAATCGCCTCTCACCTGCCAGCAGCCTAATGGCTCCAGATCAATGTATGAGCATGGTCTAGTTCTGTTATGATACCTCTTTTATTAGCTGCAACAGATTTCTCAGATATTAGAGGAAGCTAAAATTACTGAAAGGAATGTTATTGGCCACCTAAAATAATTCAGTATTTAAGGAAAATAAAAAATTACAAAAAGAAAAAGTGAATGCATTATATTTTTGATGATAGCTTGCAATTTTTTGTCACTGTAACTTTGGCTTCCATTTTATTTAATTGGATTCTATCTTATTTCACTTTTTTGAAGACTCAAGAGTTGAGATTTCAGCAGTGATAAGGGTGTTAGGTAATTTGTAGTAAATCTGGTGGTTTTGGTGTCACTGTAGTGAACCCAAACCTTGATTATTAGAAAACATAAATGGGGTAACTTTCATGACCCTTTCCACAACAAGCTAATCCTCAAAGTTTCAAAAGCAAAGATCTCCTTCCAGAAAAGGGTCTAAAAGAATTAAGCTCCTGTTTTAGGTAGCTCCTCTGAAAGTCTAAAAAGAGGGTGCATTCTGGCCAGTGCATCCTTATAGCCATTGACTGAAAACTAAAGTCTCACATTTTCATTAATTTACATCAGATTTCTATTAGAATAAATATTACAAAAGAAATGTAATCTGACAGGCAGCTCAATTACTTACTAATCTTTGTCCTGCCTGTGGTGCAGGCAGGAGAGACCCCACTCCACACCTGAGCCCTGCACTGCAGTACAGGTTGTTCAATTCCTAAAACTTTGAAGAGCCTAAAACATTCTCTGTGCACAGACCCATGCAGTGAAAAACCATCACCCCCTGGAGAGGTGAACAGTGGGATGGGAGCGTGTTACAGAATACCCTTGCATTGACTGTTATGCTGTCTCTGTTTAACCCATGTTTTTTTGCAATTTAATGGAAGAAAAACACCCCAATCTTCTCAGCTAATTTGAAAAATTCATTAAGAGCAATGGTGACACAGGGTTGGAGATATCCACAGCTGTGCCACTACTAAGGGAGCAGGGGCAGAAGTGCTAGAAACAGTGCTAGATCCAAGACTGCTATTTAAAATATACTGATTTAGACTTCTGTCATTATGGAGATCTCTTACGTCAAGTCTTGTATTCCTATACCAGGACAGGTTTGGTACTCATGAAAGTTTCTTCATTAGTACTTTTGGTCAGTGAAGTTTTAAGGGATCTAGTGTGAAGGGAATTTCCAGGGTTGTCTGGTGGATTCTGACACAGCCCAGCAAACACTCCCATATTGCAGCTGAGGTATGGCTTTTCATGTTCTTTATGCCTCGCAGTGTCAGGTGGTTGTGTGGGGAGGAGGGATCAGCAGCCAGTGGAGATTAGCTTCTTATGGAGAGGTTATGAATTTATTTAGTCCCTAAAAGATAAAGCAAAGCAGCACTTTCTGAATATTGAATGTCAAGAGAATCCATGTGGGAGTAGGATCACTAATACAGAACTGAGGATAAAGAATATAAAATAAGGTTAGCGTGGAGTTATCATTAAGCTGTAATTTAAACTATCTGAATGGACAGGTCATGGCCCCCCAACTCTTTACCATCCCTTATAATCATCTCAGAAATAAGATACATTAGTTGATAACCTGTGTTTTACTATTCTGAATAGGAAAGGAAAAAATGCAGTAAAATTATGATTAAATGTTTCTTATCATGTTATTTGTATTCTGCCTTTTGCAGCGCATATTAAAGGAAGAGGGAATATTGCACCACCAGAGGCAGAAATTCAGTGCATGGTTCACTGCAGATTACAGAGACTGGAAAAGAAAAACAAAATCAGTAAACATTTTCCTTTTTATTCATACAATATTGCAACAGCAGCAATGAGTGGTGGGAAATTTTCCCACTAACCCTTTACATATGTAAATATTTTGAAAGTTTCCTGAAAATTACAATTAACTTGCAGAAAACATTATTTCTGCAAGCTTTTTTGTACTTGAATATCTCGAGTGCATCTTCTTTAATGATATTTTACTAATACATCTTTAAATATCAGTGAGAAATACACATCTTATACAGGCATAAACAACAACAAAAAATCAGAAACATCACCTAACCTCCACAAATCACATAACCTGAAGGAAAATAGCACTGCTCCCTCCTCACCACGTCTCAGTTACATGATATTTGTACATGAATGAAGCAAAACAGCAGCGTTATTTCATACAGTTTTGAATGCCGTAGACACATCAAGCTGATTCCAGCTGAGTTAGAAACTGTATTCCTACATTTCTGCCAGGAAGGTTGTCTGGGTAATGCCAGTTTTACCATTGCAAGTTGGAATCTTTCCTTTCAATTTCAGTAAAAGCACAAGTTCGTTTCCTCAGACTGGCATTACTTCTATGGGTTACTCTAATTTAAAGAAAGCAAAAACCCCATGAATAAATCTGTAGCTAGATTAAGGCATTTATTTGTTTCACCTCATTAAAACTTTGTAAGAGTTATGGTTAACACTCTTTTCTTGCTTCTGTGTTAGGAGCTAAGAATAAATTCCTGTTTACAGTTACAGCAGGGGTGGAGATCAAAGCATATTTAAAACCAGGTGGAAACCAGGAGGAGGAAAGGGAGATAAGGTCTGTTCTTCAGCTTATAGTACTGGTCTTTGCTGGGAGTTCTCTAGGTCTCACCACTTCAGGGAATTCCCTGGCAGCAGACCTGTGTAAATAATTGTGCTGCTGTTTTCACCTCATGAGGACCACCTGAGAAATTCTGTAGTTTCCAATTAGGATCAATCCTTCTTTTGCACTATCATCCTCAGTTAGGGTTGCTGGTTGGGGTAAGCAGTTACATTTCCCATCTTTTCAGCAACACAGAATGCACAATAGACACAGGGCACAGCAACATCAGATGAATAGATAGCACTTGGATACGGAAGCTAAAGATATGTAAATTAGTGCAATCCTTCTCTTTTACCTTTAATTGTTTTTTTTTTTAAATTTCAATTTATTGAGTTGCATGGATTTTGCTGTTAATTTGAGCTTTTATTGGAGTTTGGGTTTGTGCTTAGTAACTATATAGATAATCTCTTTGCTACAGGAGTAAAGAGCTGGTACAAAAACTCTACAAGAAAAAAGGTGAAATTTTCACACTGTGCCATTTTTTAATTTTTTTATCTCATGTCTTTTAAATTACTGTCTAGGGCTGGCCATTGTAAAGCTGCTAGTACTAATCAATGCATAGAGTAGGTTCTGGTCATTCATTGTGTCACCATTTAAAAAGGAAGAAAAGATGAACTATTGACATCTTCATAACAAGTTACACCAAGATGGAAATTGGAGGAAAATTATTCAGGCTGTGTTTGGGATGTGAGAAATTTAACCTAAGCTCAGGTTCTCCTGAACACCTGATATGTTAAAGCAGATATCGCAAAACTAAAAATTCTTTGACAAAGACAAAAAAGAGAAAGTCTATTCATGCCATCAGTATGGACCAGAATATCAAAACACTTTCAGATGTGCAGGATAACCAAGATAAGTACCTTTCCACCTTTTCTCATACTCTTGTCAAGCTACCAGGCTATAGATACAGTAAAGGAGAAATTAGTTCAACCCATAAAATCCTGGACATTAAGAAAGAGCAAAGAAATACTCTGTCAGGAAGTAAGAACAGCTACAGCTCTACCTTTTGTAGCCAAAGAAAGTGTCATCAAACAGAAAAATAAGTGGTGGGTTTGTTGGGTTTTTTTCTGAAGAAAGGTGGATCTGTTATTTCTAACATTCTTCAGGTATAAATGTAACCTATCTCAGTATTTTGACATCTTGCAAATGTTTACAAATAGAAATAGTTACAATACCTTTACAAATTTGGAAGTAATAGTAGCAATAGTAACAAAATAATATTATAATAATAATAACAACAGCAGTAACAATTTATTATTCCATCAGACTCAGCTTACCCTGTTAATGAACTGGTTCTTAAGACCAACAAGAAAGATCTCCTTTGGATTTCTCATACCAGCTTCACTGAACCACATCTCTCTTGTGTCTCTATCTCAGTTACCTTTGGAAAATCATTGCCAGCAATCCTGCCTCATGAATATACAGAAGCTGGCCCAAACTAGCTACTTCATATTTTACCCTTTCACCCACGTTTCAGAACTTGTTGAACCTGTCTAGCTTAGAGTAAGTTAAGAAAGGTATCTATGATTTATATTGTCTGGCTGTGTATTTTCAAGGTGTGAATGAAAAAATATTCTATTTTCACTGCTTTCTGAATGATTTCTAATATTGCTTGCAGGCTTCCATTTTATTACAAGTAGTACATGACTTGCTACATTTCTGGGAAAGTGTAGAAACTGCAATAAAAATTGGTATCACAGGAAAAACAATAGTTAAATTGTCTCATAATAAAAGAAACTGACTCGGAACAGATGAAGGTTGTCAATCTATCTTCAGGTAATTCTCTCTTAAAGGAAATGTGGCCGCTTGAGTTAACCAGCAAATGGCTGAGATTTTGTTAGGATGATCCAAGCCAAGAATTATCTATGCTTTTTAAAACCTTCACTGCCAATGAAAACAGAATTATGCTTTGGATCAACTATCCAAAATTAAAATATCAAACTAGCTGTCAGTGTGTTTGGATCAGGCAAGCTTTCCCTCTCAGCCCTTTCTTACCTCATCTCAGAAAAGCAATTTTAGTTTCAGTTTTGCACTAGGCAACTTCTTGGCTGCTGTTCTCCACAGTTTTCAGTTTCCTTAGGAAGGACATAAATCCCTGAGATACACAGGAATTAGCAATACCCTCTTTCCTGAATACAAGCCTTGAAATGCACAGGAAATTTTAACAGTGACCTCTGGACAAGACTTCTACTCAAAGCCCCTGTCTTTCTGAGGCACTTTGATATTTATGCATTTGCCTTAAATATGTTTGTACAACGTAGAATGATAGACTAAGGAATACTTTTAATGAAAACAATTATTTTCCTGTGTCCAGCATTTAAAAATAAACTATTTTCATGTATCAGTGAAAGAGTGTCAGAATTATTTTAATTGAATCTAAATGTCTGCAGTTCAACAGATCAAAGTGACTAAATGGATCCATAGCTTGGACTGATCAACTGACCCAAATATCTTCAACTGAAAATGAACAGCCCTTAACTTTTCCTTTCCGTTTCTTTGAGACTTACCTTGATTGTATTTAACAAGATTCTTCATTTATGCATGGCTTTCTGTCTCAACAGTGCACTATTTTTATTTATTAATTTATTTCTAGTTCATATATTCATTATATTTAAGCTATTGCTTATTATGGTGTCTTCTCTGTGTTTTAGTTTCTTTTCACATTAATCTCAAGCTGTTTGCTTTAGATTTTCTTACAGCAATGCAAAGACATGTTCAAAGTGATGCTGTAAAACATCAAAATGCTAATTGTTTCAAATATGTAATGATAGTAAAGCAAAAGCTTACTAAAAACTTTAAGATATTACAGCCTTTTTTTCTATATGTGATGAATTGACAATAATTTCTTTTTGCCAGGGTTCTTTTTCTGTTACCGATAAAGAAGTCAATAAGCATCCTATGGAATTTATGGTCTAAAAAACCAGTATATAACTTCAAGTTTATGTGCCGGTCTGTTAGAAACACAGGTTCATGTTTGGCAAATACGGACAGCTCTCATTTATCTGTAAGCAGTCAATGTGCTCTGTTGATCATTCATGCTAGGGATACAAAGCCTCGTGTCCAGCAGGGTGTTTAGTAATACATGATGCACATCATGAATACAGCTGTACTGCTTCTGGGGCTGGAACAGACCCAAAAATACAACACCTACTTTCCCACAGAGTTTTGAGTAATAGA
Source organism: Scolopax mira (assembly GCA_004320125.1). NCBI lineage: Eukaryota > Metazoa > Chordata > Aves > Charadriiformes > Scolopacidae > Scolopax > Scolopax mira. The sequence continues at coordinate 759,846 of BJBW01000577.1, forward strand.
CTCTGCTGGATCCAAGTTTTATCTGTGCACGAGTTTAAGTCCACAATAAAGACTCTTGGAGAATAGCCTGAGCCTTGCAAGCTGAGCAATGAAATAGGAATCCTTGTGGTGGTGTCTCTGTATCATATGCAACAGACCCTGATGTACTGGTTTTATTCATTGTTTTCCATTATGTAGCACAGCTGAGCATTCTCTTGCCCTGGAACCTATAAAGATGTAAGAAGCAGTATGAAAACTACCTACAGTTTGCATGATCATATTCCAGACATAGCACGGTACTGATAAGGTATAGTTTTCCCTGCTGTTTAGCACAGCAGCCAAGGACCTAATCCAAAATCTGCTAAATCAGTGACTATCTTTTTGCTGACTTTAAACCAAGGCCTAATAAATAAAGCCAGAGAAATGCTTCTCTAGCTTATACATGAAAGTTGTCTACTCTGAGTCAAAGATGATGCTTGTAAAAGATGAATTGCCCTGATCAGTAAATTCCACAGTAAGTAGATACTATTTAATGATTGCAGAGGTTGCTTTGGGATTCAACTCCTTCTGGATTAATTGGAGTGCTGTCTAAAAAGTAGTCTCAGCAGTTTTGAGCTTAAATTTTATTGATAATTGAATATTTATCAATAGGAGCAACTATTTGTATCATTTATTTGGTACACATAATTTACAAATTAAGCAGATTAATAGTAGTCAATTACAATGTCATTTTAAAGTAAAATTGCAAGTAAAGTGTTAGCACCTAAGAGACCACCTCTAAGTTAATATCTGTGTTGAAAACATAATTACTTTATTTTATCTTTCATCATTAGCATCAATTTATTTCTCCCGAGAAAGAAACTGAAGTATCTTACAAGGAGGGGAGTAAGAAAAGTCAACAACATTTTGAGGTCAATGAGAAGTGTCTTTTTTAGTTTTTTTCATATGTCTTATCCTTAATTTACAGTCACAAAGAAATACACTGCACTAAAATATAAATGATCTGCAGCTGGTATTTGTCACCCTCCTTTGCAGATTTTATAGGGTCTCCACCAGGAATTGTGACGACAATAGAATTCAGAACATTTCTCAAAGGTGCAGAATTAGGCAAGAGAAATTGGTTAATTCAGTCAGATCTCCTTTGTTCTGGCTCTGGGGATCGAGTTATCCTGAATTATGAACAAACCTGAGTGACACAGTATTGCTGTGTACCCTGAGACACTCAGGACACAGACATACCACTGGCTTCATCAGACGCCAGCCTGGGTCCTGCTTTGTTCTCTAGGTGCAATGCAGCATCATTAACACTTGATGAGCCCCTTACTGGGGATGCCAGCAACACCATCCTCTCTTCTCACCAGGGCTGTCTGCAGCCCAGGACCTGTCTGACACCAAGAGGACAGTAGCTCTGCCTGGAACTAGTCTGGGAGAAACTCCATTGAATGTGAAACTTGCAAAGGAGCATTTCCCTTCATTCCCTTGATTCAGTGCATGATAATTAACACCCCCGCAATTGAGACATGTCAATGATCTCAGAGAAACAGTGCGATCTCTCTAAAGTTCACCACACCAGAGGGCACCAGGTAGTACTAACTGCAGTATGTGAAACACTGCACTTTAGCTGGTACACCTATCAATCAGAACCTTGCTGTAAAGAAACAGACCAATGATCTGCGAGATACTTAATCCAACAACAGACAGGTACAAATTGATGATACAACTCTAACATAAAAATTGTTGGTGTTCAACAAGAACATCACAAGAAGCATATGGAATGAGAAGTAAAAGAAAAGAAAAATGGAATGGAAATCTGTCCAAGAAGATTCTTGGAGTTGTCTCAGCATTTTAAGACAAGCGTATAGAAGATAGAGGTTTCACACTTCCCTACATTTGTGTAGTTAATCTATAGGCTATAAATCTTTTCCCAGGTTACTAACTGAGTTATATTTTTTTCTATTCCAGGCATAAAACCATTCACTAGTTTTGGGTTTGTTTTTTTTTGTAAAGCCATGCGCTTAATGATAAGCAGGCCCTAAAGCCCATATTTCTGTAGTTGAATTAAAGCCAATTAATATCCAGTGATATAATTATGAGGAGAAGTAGGGTTGCTACAGACAAGCAACTTTTCATCCCTTCATCTACCTCAGCCCTCAGCTTCCTGCATGTCAAACATCTCATATCTTTTGTGACTAGAGATCTTTTCTGTCAGCACCAGCAAAGCAGGATTAAGGGCTTTACCTCAGTCTCCATGGCGTCCTATATATTTTGGAGAAAACCTTTCATCATAGTATGTGGAAACTGAGAACCACAAAAGTACTTTGTGCATGACATGATCTATTCTGCCATTGGGATACTTTTTTGCATTGTGCAAATCCCTTTCCCATACATAGAAGATTTAGCCTTGTTACTAACATTAGATTTTCTAGGTTAGTTTGGCTTCATACTTCCTTTGGTTCCACATGGTTAAGGCACGCTCATCACTGTTGTACTGCAGACAATAAAATTTCCCACTAGTCTTGAAAAATAACACTAGTCTTGAAAAATATTTGTTGTCCAAAACCAGAAGAACTACCAACTCCCAAAATCTGTACAAGGTCTGTACAAAGCACTTTCTGTTATACTTTAAATATTCCATGAAATATCCTTTGGAAGCTGGATAACATGGGATGATACAGTCCAGAATCATGAGACAGTTCATTACTGTACTTTTAAGGATTTCTACTTCAAGGAATGAAAGGCCTTTGCATTTTCCAATTATATTGAGATCAATCACCTTTAGTGCAAGACAGTTTAAGATGAAAAAAAAAATAGAAAATGTATTTACCAAATACAAATAATACAACTAAAAAAGCTTTAGAAAGAGGCTAGGGGAAATAAAAATAAAAGTGTGCACATATCTACTGCTTAGAAAAGCTTCAAAGGTTCCCCCTACTCCATAGCATACAGCTGAGAAGTTGATTAAATGCTTCATGGCCTTCATGGCCTTGTCAGTCAGTATGTGCAAATCCTAAGTCCTTACCTTGCCTCACAGATGTCTAAATTTGCTGTCCCCCTTCCTTTTTTATGCCCTAAACTTTTCTTTATGATGAGTTGAAATGCAAGCCCAACTCCTCCTTTCGTCTTCCAGTCTCTCTTATCGATACCTTTCAATAAGAGGTAGTTTCAAAATTCCATCCCAAATTTTCTTACCTCCTTCTGCTTTGGAAATAATAATATACCTCAGAAATAATAATATTCCTTGGGCATGCCCAGACAAGGGCATCTCTTGCCCCAGAACTGAATGGAATGTGCTAATGACTGAGCCCTGCAAAGAGAATTGCTCCATTATCATTCAAATGCCAGAGTGGAGCCTTTCACCAAAACCTTATATTTTCCTATAAATGTATAATTTGATAATTATATCTTAAGCAGTTATATTGACAATATTTACACAGGAAAATCATCACTGGGTTTCATCAGAAAGTAGATACAATGATAACTAATTATTTCAGAATATTAATGCCTTTGTGGGATCACTAAATCCTAATCTCATTATTATTATAGTACTGAGAGACATTTGTTTTCTTCATATAACAACAAGGATTCTCTGCATTTTCCTCCTAGCCATTCTCTTGGGTAACCTCTGTGATTACGGTCTATCTAGAAATTACCTACTTGTTCAGAGGAACGTGGTTTTTTTTCTCCTAACTCTGAGAATTCCTGTACAAATCTCTTCAGAAGTATCTTCTTTGTTACACTATTGAATATTCCTAAAAGCCTTAAATGGGACATTCAGAGAGTACTTAAGTTTATGACAAAACAAAATTGTTTATCTAACCATGAGGGCAGGGAAATATGGATAACTGAAAAGAAATGGCAACTATTGTAGTGATATAATATGTGTATAGACTTGCAGTAAAACGTAAGTGCTAAATTAAAAAAAAAAACCTTAAAATCAGCACCACCCAATCAACTGGATGATGAAAACACAACTTCAGCCAAGACTAGATCCAAAAGATCTGTTGAAAGATAAGGTCAAGTTCATAATGAAGTCACCAGATTATACTCTTGTTTAAATTTTGGATAAGGTATTTGGGTGGATGTATGGTGAGGTCATGAGAGGAAATGTAACACAGATTTTAAGAAAATGCTGGCTTTCGAATGACAGAATGGAGGCAAAGTTGACACTGAAAACAGAAAACAGGAGGATTACCATGAGCAGAATGTGATGGGGATTAACTGGCTGTACCACCCTTTCTTTGTGTGTGGGAGAAATACACGTGCAGTATTACTGAGCAGCTCTCTGCATAAATAGTGAATTTTGAATGCTCTACTTATATATTTCATGGATCTGTTTCTGTCAAGCACAACTACATAGATAAAGAAGCATATGGGTTCAGAGAGGACTAAAAAAATAACACTAAAAAAAAAAACAACTACCAGTTTGTATTTTTGCATTTTTTTAAATCAAATCTCTGATACTTTAAGATTAAAATTGAATCTGAATAATTTTCATTTGAAAAATCAGTAACTATCTTCCAAGTTTGTCTTTTTCACATGTCAAATGCTAAATAAACTTCAATAGTTGCTTGTTCAGCACAAAGAGTCTTAAAATCCTGCGGAAGTCCTAGTAGGCTTCCTGTTCCTTCTCAGTGCAGTAACATTTTTAAAAAATGAAAAAAAAAAAACCCCATACTTGAAAATGTTTTGTCGTGAGTGAAAATAGCCCAATTAAGAAGTACAACAAAGTTTTGAAAGTCACCCATTTAAAAAAAATACAAGGTGCCATGGAGTGTCCCAGGAATACTAAATCGACTTAAGTAATAATGTAAACAAAAATGTAATTACCTAAACCTTTCAAAACCACGGATGATTTATCAGGTCTGTTCACACAAACCGGCCTGTGTGAGGCTGGCCTTTGGGACACAGACTTTCAAGTTGCCAAGCGATTAAAGTAAGTACTGCGTGCTTCAGATTTCATTTGGTGTCAGGGAGAGGACAGACCCACAGGGAACTGGGCAGACTCAGCGCCCACCAGCGCTACCCACTGGAAATGCTGAAATGGCTGCACAAGAATTGGCCACAGCCATTGAGGGGTAATAATAAGCATTTCCCTTCTGCCAAGAGTCATCATTAGCTTTTCTTTTGATCTTCCTAAGGCAAGCTTCTTCCTAGCTCACTTCTGGAAATAATTGTTGATAAAGAATTTAGGAAACGTACAGTACTGTGATGATGCCACTAGGAAATGTTATCATTCCTCTTGCTTGAAGTAGTAGTGCACAAGTACTTTCATATTGCAAACGTCTTGACAGGCACCTCTGGCATTTACCTGCTTTCTTTTTCAGGCAGCTAACAGACACCTATGTAGGCAGGTGGGGGGAACATTTGAAAATGTGGGAAAAAAAACAGTCCTGAAAGTCATTAAGAAAAGTCTGAGTCTTAAGCTTACAGGATCTGTCAGTTACTAAATGGTCCAATTTTCTCTATACTACTTCCCCAATACTTTCTGTCTTCAGAAAGAAATAGTGTCAGAGGGAAGGGTAGCAAGAGACCTTAACAGGGATGTAATTCCTCTCTCCTAAGCAGCCCTTTCTCCCACGTGCATTTCAATTCCAACCTTAAAAATGAAATATTTGCATTCTACCACACTTTTGTTAACAACGTTAATTATTATCATCATCAGGAATTAATAAAAATAAACCCCGTCTAGACAATTTCCCTTGATGTGACCTTACAGTGCATTAAGAAAAAAAAGTTATGCTTCATCTGGGGAATATTTTTCTTTCTAATAGTTGGCATTTTACCTTTTGAAATTAATATTTTAGAATTTGAGGGCATCTAAGGGTTGTAAAGTAAGGGTTGATGACACACCTCAGTGTTTAACAGCTTTGTACACTCTGTCTTACATTTAAAGGCAATAAAGCATGTCATTTTGAGACCATAATGCACACCCTGTCATATCTTATCACTTAATTAGGTCACCTAGTCTGCCTACCTCGTTAAGTGCAACGGCTAACATTATATTTCTACCGTTTTTTCAGGTTACTGTTAAAACTCCAAGGGAAGGTGTTTCTACTAGTTCCTTAGCAGGGTTATTTCATATTCCAGTATATTTCACTGTTAGGAATAGATTCTTGGCTAGTTGTCTATTTATTTAATATTGGGCAATTAAAATTTTGCTTTTCTGCATGACTGCAAGGAATCACATCTATATATCACTTTTACATCTCCTATACCATTTCTCTTTCTCTCAATTATTTTGCAAATAATTGCATATTTATAGCTGAAAATTTAAAAATTAATGAAAAAATGTCAGTACCTTCAGGATCTAGGATTTTATTTTAACAAAAACTTCTGGGAAATTTTAAACAATATGCATAGGCAGACTTACCACAACTGCAATCTAAGCATCATCATGACTCACATTCCTTCACTCACAGCATGGAGGCACCTAAAATTAGGTGTCCAGTTATGGGATACCTAAACAGAAACACCTATTCTTGCTTTCTCCTTCATGGGGCATTGTCCACAATCTAAACTTACTAGTTCCACACAGACCTGCTGAGACTCACTAGGTTTGGGCTGAATTTACTTAAAAATATGTTGACAAGAAGAATACAGCTTTTGCACAGAGCTCAGTAGCTGGAATACGTGCCTAGAAATTGGGAGCAACCTGAGATACCAGCTTTCTAGAGGCTAAAGGAATTTAAATAGACATCTGCTATCTCCCAACAGGCTATATGGTAGTTTCTCTACCACTCCAATGAAAGTTTGGTAATTATATAAAATGGAATGCAAGGTTTCGGAATCTAGAGAAAGAACAAGGAGAAGACATCCTGCATCCTTAATCTAGTGTTAAATTAGTACCCAGAATGGAGCAGAAGAGGAGTCCTGGGCTCTGATATCAAAGCCAGGGCTTCATTCAATGTCTCCCACAGGAAACACAAAAATGGTCTCCAAAGCAGTACTGAAATTTAGTATTTCCTCTCTGGTGTGTTACAGACACCGGCTCTAGGTGTAAATCTGTGTTCCTTCCATTAGGAACAAGGTTTACTGTGTTTTGTAGAGGAGACAGTCCAGGTTTCTGGTTTCTGCTCCCTGGACTATTCCAGTACTCTGCTCGATCCTCATTTCGGCACAGGCTCTGAGGCAGAAGAATAGAGGAATGCATAATACAGATCCACTGCAGGATGGTTTTTTCTGAGTAATTCAGAATCATAACAGCATTTGTGAGTCTTTCTTTTTAATTGCCTTTGTCAAAGAAATTACAGAGCTGCTTAGCTTGAAAAAGCCCAAAACCTCATAATTAAAAAACCTGTTTGGTAGTCAAAAACTATGAACGGCCTGGTACTTTCTTGTCTTCATTTTCACTTCATAATGTAGTGACTGGTAGTGGCAGGACTTAGGAACAGCGTTCTCTCTGATTTGAGGACAGGAGTTTATCCATTCCCTAATCTGGACTTTCCATTCAATATTTCTATTAAATATACTGTCCTCTTGCACCTCTTTTCCATGCTTTAAGGTTTCCATGTGTATGGAAACCAGTGTTCAGGAGAGAAGATCTGTACCTGGAATCTACACAAAGCTCCTGAATGGGCTGATATATGAGCACATAGTACTGTCTACAAAGTGCAAAACTCTTCTGTTCCCCTTTGCAATGGGGTAGCAACCTTGGACATACCCCAGATCTGCTATAAATAACCACCCACATAGAGAGGTGAAGTGGTATAATAATCACAAAGGAACCCCAATTTTACTGCACACAAACCTTCCCATGTCAATAAAACCTGTGAAGCTTAAGGGCAAGACACAGAGGGGCACTAAATTTGTGCCAGGTAGGGCAAGTGTATCCAACATATTAACTAAACAATACACAGCCAAGTGTTTACAGCAAAATGAACAATTTACTTGTTTGTGTTCAAAAAAGTCAATGCAAACTTATTTTATTCTTTAACAACTATATTCGAGACCCAAACCATTCATTACAGGGAATATCACGGAGAAGTGTTTTGACTGAATGAATTTTCTGAGCATGTGAATTGAACTGAATCAATATTTGTAATTTCAAGGCCATTCACTGTGAACACAGTTTAAGACTCCAAGGGAGCACTGCAGCAACACATCCAGACTCAATTGCTCTGAAATTGGTTAAAGGTTACTTCATTTTCTTCAGCTACATTTTGGAAAACATGTTTTCATGCGGTAAATTTAATTTCAAGTTGAACTGCTGAATTGATTAAACGTCCTGTTATATCTTACCGTAACTTACAGTAATTCTGAAGTCCCTAAACAGGTAAAACAATAAATAAAAAAAAAAGCTACAACAACCATGGCACCCATTCCACTTTCAGAAACTTCTTCAGCTCTTGGCAACTAATTTCCTTTTTTTGGAAAATGGGTTGGTTTTTTTTTGGTTTAGATTTTTTTTTCAGTGACAATACACAATCTTTTCCCCTCTGTTTTCTGGATGAACATGATCCTACCAGGATGGCCAAGAAGAGCTCTTTATCAGCTTTTTTTTCCCTGTAAAATTATGACTCCCACTTGCACATTATTATGAGTAGTTTACAGGAATGTGACATTAAAGTGTACTAGGATGTCAGGAGGAGAAAAGTGGAAAGAAGTTTTTTAATTCCTGTAATGTGGGTTTCTAGGACTCGTTCCTGTAGTCACTCAAAAGTAACAGCTCTCACTGTTTCCCATGGAAGGTGCTCATCAGCACTGCAGAAAGAAAGGCTCCGTGCCCAGATTCCATACAGCTCCTCCCTCCTGGCAGGAAAAAGGAGGCACCAGCCACACTTGTGGCTGAATCCCAGCTGCACATGGGGCTCTTGTGAACAAGGCTGCACAGACCCTATTCACCAGTCCCACGGTCAGACACTGCTACTTGCAAGTACAATTAGAGGTCAAAAATGTTTAGCTACAGCATTGCTGAACGTGGGTTACTTGCAGTTGGTCACACAAAGTCACTTTATTGAGCAGCAGATCATCTGGAAGTCTATTTTCACAGCTATCATACCGGCTTAAGACATTTTTCACATTAGATATTACTACCACGTGTTACAGGTGGAAACGGAGATATCCTGATTGCATAAAAAGAGTCTTATAATCTGTTTTCCATAATGTAAGAAGGGAATAAAAGATAACTTCAGATTAATGGTTATACATTTCTTTCTTACAGTAGCCATTTAGGGAGTCTCATTTTACGGTAACTTAAGGGAGGGTTTGCATCTGAACCATCATGTTCAACAGCCAACAATTGGCTCCTGTGACTGTGTGCAGCCATTTTTAAACTTATTTTCATACTTTTTACTTTTGCAGCATACTGTGGCAATAAGTTTAACAGTACATTCATGCAGTCTTGAAAATCTGACAGACAAAAGTGGTTTTGTCTCTCTCAGACCTTTTGTCTTGTAGTTTAATTTGGTTCCCTTATTCGTTATGTTATTATATTATCATTTCCAGCTTACAATGATTTGGTTTTGTTGTCATGTCTCCTTTTGGTAACCTCTTTTCCATACTGAAAAATACTAATACATTTCTTCCTCCCCTCATGGAAGCCATCGTTCTCCTCTGCCACCCCTCCCTGTACCTCTCCCCGTTCCACTGCTGATTCTCTGTGAATGGGTAGCCACAAAGGTAATATTTTGTGGTACAGAATACGTATCAATTTTTATGATGGTACAACATTTTCTGTTTCAGTTTTTTTTCCTTATCCTTCCCTCCTTCTCCTACCTTTCTGTTAGTTTCCCTGGCTGCTGCTGAGCATGGAACTCGCTTTGGCACAGTGATTCCTAATTCCTTATTCTGACTGGGAAAAGCCAGTGATTAAGTATGCAAAATTCTGTCTTTTCTTCCCATGCCCTTAACTCTGACGGTATCAATTCAGATTTTCATCTCCTGTTTTATTTCCCAGATATCTGCTAATGAAAACAACCTCCAATTTTTGTCAGCTTTTTGGCCATCCTAAGTAAGTCCTCCTTTGAGGAAATCTCAAGAAGATTATAAACAGTTTGATAAGGAAGAATTTTGCAGCCAAGGACTAGGATCTAAGAGTAAATATAGAACACTTCTGATGTTCCAGAATGCAAACTGAGAAGATCAGAGCAGCAATTTCTGAATTTAGAAAGTTTCCAATCACAATAACTCATTCCAAGGCTAACTGAGGTAGTCCTTTCTGGGGAGCATTGCAGGCAGGTTCCACAAAACAACTTTTCCCAACAAAGAAATATTTTCACTTAGAAATTTCTAATGAATTCTTGTACAAATTTGTACAATTCTTCAATTGACAAAAACTTCCATATTTACTCTGAAGTGTCATACCATCAGTCATCATCCACATTTTCTTAATTAGATTTACAGCAACAATACAGCCTGATTTCACAGGGCATTTTCTGAAACATTGTATAGATAAGGTATTATTAATACATATTTTTACTACATCTATTTTTCAGCACGGAGAGAGCAAAATGCAGCCTCCATGTCACCATGCAAAATAAAAGAAAGGATTTGCAGCCCTAATCATGGGGCTGTATCTATCCCTACTTACTCAAAATGATAACTTCATTTTAATGTATTGGTTTCATTTCTAGTATTTTGTATGTAAATTCCATTCATGGGAGCATTCTGTGTTGAGTACACCCAAGACTCAAGAAAAAGTGTATCACAAGCCATAAATAAAGGCCTATAAATCCTGCAATTTTATTCTTCCACAGCTGTTCAATAAGGTATTGCAGTCTTATGACTACAGTTTGCAGATGTTCAATGTGCCTGCATTTGAATACCTCCAACTGGACAACATATTATCTCTGTAAATGTGTTTCTGTGCTCTAGATTGTTTTCAAGTCCATACAGTTTGAAAATACCACATGGTGGTTCTAGTGTCGGCACTCTGTTTACACGATGAAGTGTTACACATAGACTCTCCCAGAAGTAAATAAAATTGTCTCAGACTGTCACACAGCCGGGAAAAATGTCGCATTGTTTTCTGACACATCGCTTTGGAACAGAGCAGGCTTCAGGAAGTAGTACAATTGTGGTAATAGTTATCTCAGGAGTGGCCTATCTCAATAACCGTGTTGCTGTACAGACAAAAGCTAATCTCAATATGACTCGTTTCCACTGCAATGGGGCTCCTGCAGCAAATGATACACAGTGAGACCAAGTGGCGGTGAGACACAATGAGGAGGCAGAACATCATTTCAATTTCATTTTAAATTTAAAATATATGTACATACAATTGCAAAATTAATTTCTTACCAGCCCTTTGTGAACACTCTGCAGAATGGTATCTTAAATTCCAGAGGTTTATAAAGAGACAGAAAGTTTAAGGCCCAGTCCCTTAAAGATGTCAGTGAGTGATTTTCCATAAGGGAGCTGTTTCATGAGTCAGTGGAGCCAGTCTGCTTCACACACACCCTAACATTTCATTTAAGATGAAGTCTCCTGTGCTTTCCAAAGAGGCTGTGCTTTGGTGGGACACTGTGTTACTACATATTTTAAAAAAAGATTTAGCCCTTGTGTTTTTGTTAACTTCCTATCACAGAGATTCACACACCCTGCTGAATCCTAAACACAGCGGCAGCATTAATTACATATTTACAGGAGAAAAATACAGAAATAAATAGCTTCACAGAACATAGGACCGTGTTCAAAGCACAGTCAAGCGGGGCATACAATTTGAAATGTTTCTGATCCATCAAGTAAAAGATTACTGCTTTCCATATTCACGTTTTATGTTTTGAGTGACTCCAGACTAACCTCAGGGAGAGCCCAGAATATCAGCTTGTCTGTGTCTGGGAGCTGACTCCGGGATATGTAATCAGGAAAGCCTGTCTTCTGATTAAACCTCTCCTGACACTGCCCCAGCTTTGGTGAAATTTAAACTGCCTCTTCCCTCCTTCCCTACCATTGTGAGAGACATAGCAAGGCATTATACCCTGCTTGTTAATGATGGATGACCCCGCTGGTTCAGCCCAGCGCTGTCTCCTGGGGACACGGCAGAGATGAGCTGGCAGTGGAGCAGAGGCTGTGCTTCAAACCAGCTGGCCAGCAGGGACCCCGGCCTGTATCACCCACAACAGCAGCCAACTGTCATTTCTTCCTGTCCCTGAGGTTTTAATCCTGTGGTACAGGGAAAGTGCCTTTTAGTACTTTATTGACCACATTCATTAATGCCGCTTCTCAGCCATTTAGACCAGAGCAGGGGTGGTGGTGTGTGTCGGGGGGAAAAGAGATGTAGTGGAAAAGAAGCATCGTCGTGTTTTGACTGATGTTCTCACTACAGGCTACTGCACTGAAAGAAAAGCTAAATAAATCCTTTGAAAAACTATAAGATCTTTGACTGCATTGAAATCCTTTGTTATCATAATGCCCTTTGCAGCAACATTCTTGGGGAATATTTTCTCCATTTTTGTAGCAGGTATGTTTTGTCCCAAAAGATGGCATAAATGGTCTTTCCCCCATATGTATAACGCACACAGACTTTGAGCTCATTTATTGTATTACAGTGTCCAGATATGTCAGAGTAGCACACTCAGTCACAGAGACTTCACTTCTGGTGTGAAGAATTTTTGTGATCATGACAGAGAAGGCATCTTGAAATAAGGATGTGCCTGAGGTGGGAGATTACAAGCCAACGCAGTGGATGAACAATATACAATATATCCTCAGCGTGCGCTTCTACTCTTGAAGGCTACTGAATAAAGTATTGGAGACTACCTTATTAATGTAATAAAACAGGCAGTGTATTTGCTGCAGGCACTGTGGAACACATGGATACTTATATCTGAAAAAAAAAAAGAGTTACTACACCAGACCAAGCACAAATTCATTAATTAACAGGAGATGAGACAGAAGGACACATTTACCTTAACCATTTTCCCTCCTTTTCTCTTTTTAACACTGAATAGCCTTACAGGGAGACATGCTCTTGGAAAAGAGCTTAACCGGTGCTCCTCTACTTTTCCCAAAGCTGTTCAGTAACAGCTGAGGCTATCAGCTAGGATACAAATTATCTCATTGCTTCAAATCATATGTACAGAAGACTTGAATTTGAGGAATCCCAGCTTCTGAAAGACATATTGGATCTCCCTACTTTCCCAGAAGGAAAGATGACCGAAATTGCCTTCTGCTACCTGCTTTACAATCACAATGCTCCATTTTAAAAATTACAACAAATGACAAAATTAATAATCTAGTGCAGCTTTTTTGTTCTTCTTGTTGTGGTTTTGGTCCAATCTATGGACCTAGGTACTCTATATAAGTAGGTGTCACCAGAAATACAGGGCTCAGGATATTGACCTCATACATGAACTATGTTTAAATGAGAAGTCCTGTGGAGGATCAGCTACAGAGTACAATTCTCTGACTCTAATAACAAAGCATAAATTCATTTCATCTATTTCCCTCCCCTAGATGAAGGGGTTTGGTGGAGTTGGATCTTCCTTATATACAAATACTGGTACTTTCAGATAGCCTGGTTTAAACTCTTCACTGCAAGACAAAACAATGGTGTATTAATAAATAAGCAGAGTAAATTTTTCAAAATACAGAGGTGTTAGGAAATCTTCTAGTGGAATAATTTCAGCTAAAAGACTGAAATGTAATATGGAGGCATCTCAGTTTTAGAGAAATCCCATGAAACCACAAGCAGGTGTGTTGTAGTGGGAGGGAGCTTAAGAGGAACCTGGGAGGCATGGGGTCTTTGTCTCAACAACAAGCCCTCAGATGGTGTTTCTCTGGATCTGGAGACCTGAGACACTATATAGTTCCTGTCTCAAGGTGCAAAGACATTCCTGAACTGGTGTTCTGTTCAGAGCTGACACAAAAATAAGGTATGTAAGTCATAAGATTACTATTTTTTTTTAAAATTCTATTTGAAATCAGAACAAAAACCAATTCTGAAATGTCAGCATTTGCCTTGAATCAGTAATCCTCTGTTTCAATCCATCTGTATGAATTAACGCTAAATGCCAACATACTGCGTTAGCAAACAAAGCTTTTATTTCATATTACTTCTGATCAATGTCTTTTCCACTAAAAAGCAACATAAATCCAACAAGGGCTGACACTAGTAGCTATTTTTATTACTAACATCCTCATGAAACCTTGCAGTACCTTCGTTACTACTTAACTGAAACAGTAGCAACATCTTAAGGTAAAAAAGGGATTCAACGTGTTCCAGGAGTGTAACGCCACTATAAAAGGTTTGTGTTTTACTTTTCTTCCAGCCATGCAGTTGGCTACCACCCTGCAGCCTCAGGCACAAGCATTCACAACTGAGCTTCATGCAGTTGGTGCTGCTTATGTATGGTCTGTCCAAGCCACCTGAATAAGATCCTGCATCTACAGCAAGATGCTGAGCGTGCTTGTGCTCTCTTTCCCAGGACAGTTCTGGTGTGTACATATGTTCCTTTTGGTTGACTTAGCTGTGAGAGCAGAAATACCAAGCAAAAGGTGTTAACCTCTTGTGCTGCTGCCCAAGTTTCTCCATATCTTGTCTGTCAGCATTGTGTTAGAAGACAAGGACTGCAATTGTTAACCTCTTCCTACAGAGAGGTTGCAAGGGGGGAAACTCATAAACATTTCTTTCTATGCATTCCCACAGAGGTCAGTCACAGTCTTACCTTGTGAATTACTTGATTTAAATGCTTCTGTGAGGCAGAAGTACATTGATTTTGAAAGCTGGCATTTAAGCAGAGCACCTTCATGGTTACATTAATTATTTAACACATTTGTTCACCATGTAGAAAACTCGCAATTTCCACCACAACGAGCTAAAGGAAGTGTTTTCTCACAGTCTGCTGGGAAAGAGCTTTGTATATGCAAATAAAATCTGCAATGAACTGTTAAGTCCTCAAATTTCTGTTGTGTCTCAGTTATTAGCTGCAGATGTCCAGTAATGATCACTCTTTGTTCACCAAATTGACTTATTTTTTTTTTCCCTATGGGGAGAATGATGGAGCATTTTGGCTAAAGAAAGTCTGTCCCTCCAGTTCTGGTTTCCTTAGTGAAAAAAAATGAAATCTCTTGAAACATGGAGTAGGTTAATTGGACCAACAACTGTCTTGTTCAGTTAATCAGCTCTGAATTCACCAATAGGTATCCCAGCTGGCACTGGAAGTAATCACTGGAAGTGTAGGAGCATGTATATAAGCTAGCCAAAGCTCAAAGAACAAAACTGTGTCTGTGATGACTGAATAGACAGCATTATTCTGATGAAGGATTTCTTACAAAATTATTTCAGTGGAACAAAATAGGATATGCTTTGTACAAAAAAGGGAAAAGCAGAACAATATTAAAATGAAAAGGAGGAGATAATAAAAAAGGAACATTAAGACTTGAGACTAGAGAGTCAATAGAATTCAGTTGAATAGACCATTGTACCTATTCTGCTGTAAAAAAGCTCTGTTTGGGAAAAGGATTTTATTTTAGCCTGAAGTGCCACTATGAAAGAAAATTTTCTGACTAAGAATTCACTGGGACTGTGACAGTCATTACTAAAATAAGAAGAGACAATAATGTAAACTCCTACTAAAAAATACCTACTAGCACAAACAATCTAAATATATTTCTCTACTTAAGAGATGTTAACATTCATAACACCTGTGAGCTTGCAGTTATATCTCTAAACCTGTCTCTGCAACATTAGCACAACACTCACATTCTGCCTCTCCCAAGTCCTACCACTTTTCTCCCGAACGTTCAATTAGATGACAGAACTATCCTAAGCCAATTAAAACCAGCATCGCAATGTCATCTCATTATCTCTTTGCTAAGAGATCTCTTTTTTTAATTTTTTTCCAGTGACGAAGGACTGTGTCCCACTCTGCTATGCTAGTTTTTTGCCAGTGTAATTTTAGAGGGATCAATAGCAGAGACTAAAGTTAGGTACCAATGGGGGTAGTATCTGCATATGCATAGGATATCATGTCCTGGGTCAGCATGGAAGAGGTTATGGCTCTCTCGTTTTTCTCTTGACAGCTTTTGATTATACAACTCAGGCTGTGGAAGTCCATGGCTACAATAATAAAAGGACTTGTGCTGTATTTAGGCACATAAATTTCATGTGTAGACCTTTGGCATATGCCTTTGATATGAACCCTTTGCAGACAACAAACCTTTCCCTTTCTCAGTAGCCCAGAAGTGCATCAGTCTTGGGATCACTGAATAGCTGTAGCCCAGCTCACTTCCAGCTCCCAGACTGAGGCACAAGTCAGCTCATGCCAGCTTCTATCATTTAAAGCCCCCAGGTGATGATTGCTATTGAAGGAGGCTTGCCTAGCTGGGTTTCCATGAAATGGTGCCAGAGATCATGCTGGCAACGAGTGCCATGCAGTCCTCTCCATGCATCATAGACAGCAGTACCCAATTTGTATCACAAGCACTGCCAGCAGCCTTAATATGTAGGCAGTCCTGAGGTACAATACTGCAAGTCATGCTATAATTCCTGGTGACAGCTAAGATAGTGGTCTTACTTGTTTTTGCTTAAAATTTAAGAGCAATTTTAGTTAAGTGGATACAAATTTATACAAATGGCTACTACAAGAGAAATAGTGGCACAAAGCTAAATATATCATTTCCCCAGCAAAAATAAGTAAATAAATTTAAAAGGGCATCTTTTTAAAGACTAAAGCTTGGCTAACCTTTCTGCACTACCATAGTATTTCACGGCAATTGCTATAACCTGTTTTCTGCTCTTGGTAGGGAATAAGCTCCTTTCTATCATGGTCACATAGAAGAAACCTAGCTAAAACAAACAAAAAAAGGACAAGACCTAAGCAGCCTATTGTATCTGTTGATGGCATGCAGATGTAATAGTGGTACTTGGGCTGTTAAATTAAAGTGTGCCATTTAAGTAGCATAAAATATCGCTCTGATTAAGAGAAATGTAATAGCAGGGAATAAAGCAAAAGGAAACCCCTTTAAATCTTCAAGAACTAAAGCCAATCCATTCATTATAAGCCAATAAATTTGAACCAGAAATCTAAACTGCTCTGTTAGAGAGCCATCATTGGTAATTCTTTGGCCACACAATGTAGGACATCTGTGATTAAGTCCTCTGGTGCCAAGATCAAAAGAAACCATCAGACATTTAATCACATCACAGATGACATGACATCTGAAGGAGGCTCCTGTTTGCTGTTACAGTTTGCTGAGGGAGTGTGTCAGGCTGCTTAGGGAGGTGTCCCCAAAAGAAGTCAGGCCTGTTAATGAAGAGTGTCCCTGTTTATCCGATGCCCGACTCTGCTCAACTGTGCGAGGGCCAAAGCTGTCAGCAAAAGGAAATTCCTAGTTGATGAAATCACACTTGTATTTGGCACTTTTCTGAATGTAATCTTTGTGAAGAAGTCAGATTTCAACAACACAGATGTTACAGGGGAAGGACAGTCTAGTTACATCCTCTTTACAGTAATGTGACTAAGATCAGAGTCTGGCTTGAAATATCTAAAACTGGAACTCAAATAATTTGGATTCAAGGGATCAGCAGGTTTGATAGGAAACAATAAACACTCTTAAGGAATACTTTGCTTTTGGTCTTCATCATCATGGTCTATCAAATAAGCCTCTCTTATACAGAAATAAACTTAGTAACAGTCATTTATTCATTCCCTGAAATCCGAATGTTCTTTGTCATCTCACAGTAAACATTCTTTGCAGTTTGGGACCATTGACTTCTCTTCTGAGAATTCTTTGTCTAGACAAAGCCTTCCTTAACATTTTTGAAGGTTTTTTTTCCTAAGAAGACAGGATAAAAATAAAAGATCTTATCTTTGTTCCACTGCTGGCTTTGTGTCACAGCAAAGTTCCTGTAGAGGAAGGGCAACATTATCTTCATGTATTAAATTCAAGAATGAAATCCTAAATTCATGAGGCTTTTCTAGACATGATCAAGATTCATAGTTATCTGAAGAGTATCATGGCCAAAACAGAAGAAATCCTGGCAACAAAGAACCTAAGGGTTGTTAACCTGACTCAGATTTTATGTACATCAGGCCCAATCACTTCTTTCAGTGGAAAACTGCTCCAGCTACAGAGTGCCTGCAAGAAAAGCTACAGGAAGAAAATATCAGTGTAAGAGTGTACCGACAAAGGCACTTAAGAATTCTCATTTCTTATCCATGTACCCCAAGTCTCATTTCTGCAGAGATTAGCAAGAAGAACACAAACGAAGGGGACACTAGGCCTCAGGAAGATGTACTGAAACTGTTGTTAAACACACCACTCCAAAATAAACTATGCACAGGAATTAATTTTTTTTTTTTTTTTTTTGCAATACAATAATCTTTAACATAGGCATCTTTAAAAAGGACACATCATTACACAGCTGAACTATCTTTCAAAGCTCTCTTTAAAAAAAGTGTGATCTACCAAAAGATATTTTGGCCATGTGTATTTATTTTGTGGTGATTTTAGTTTTGTTGGATAACATGCTGCTTCATTTTGCTGTATCAAGGATCATTCAATACTGGGGATTGGCTGCTGTGGTTCATGCCATTACTTTTAATTGGATAAGGTGCATTTGCACAAGCAAATATCCCTGGGAGTGCGCAGAGATTCTTGATTCTTCACAAACCTTACTCACACACATTGAAAACTATTCCGGTGAAGCCCCTGTTCATTTTAATTATGTGAAAAACAAAAACACATTTATTAGATGAGATATCACTGCCTTTTCCACCTGATGATCTGTAAAACTTTGATCTCAGGCTTAGTCTATAACTGCTTTAAAGCTGCTTGGTTATCTGTAAACTGGCATACATGCTAATCCTGAAGTCCTTTTGTTTGAAAGTCTCAAGCTATTCTTCAAAACAAATCTAAGTACAGAAAGTACATTTTTAACAAGTTCAACTTTCATTGACAACATTTCAAAGGTTAGCACCCCATTCAGCATCAGTGCTTGATTTTTTGAAGTAAGCGTGAAGCGTTTTACGTTCACAACATGACTAGTAACTAGGGAAATAAGTATACAGGATCCTTCTTTAATTGACATCAGAAAGTGAAATTTAAGATGAATAACTGTTGAAAGTTTTGCTGATTATGATGAAATTACGAAGGCCAAACATGAGCTGGCACATTGAAAAGAAAGAGACCTGAAGAGCCAGTATGAACAAGTAGTGCCCGTGCTGGCCATTGCATTCCCTGACACCAGACAGTGATGTTTTTTATGTAATAGCTTCACAGACCCCAAAGACTCTGCATCAGTGGAAGATTTGCACAGGAGATTTCTGATTTCTTGTGTGCCTGATGAAAGATAGCAGAAGCCAGCAAAGAGAGCTTGTGAACACCTAAGGTTTGTTTCTTCTCTGCACATGTGAACATGGCTTTGTTTCTGAGATGCATGTGGAGGGAAGAAAGGAAAATAGACAAAATATTAAACATAAATCCCAGGGAGCAAACAATTCTATCTGGAATGAAAGGCATAAGAATATCATAAGGGTCATGAAACCTGGTGTCCTCAGATGATATTCATTGGCTTGTTGAGAGCAAGGCACAAAGTGTTCCATAATGCACAGAAATACAAGGTTAGGGTAGAAGATAGTTCCTGTAGAACTCATCTACTCAGCTTTTTCTGGGGAGTGTTGTGACTTATTACTTGTAAGTTCTGCACGGATAATATTTTTGCATCAGTGAGTTCTACAAATTAATTCAACACAGCTTAAAAACATTGTTCCTCATTTCTCACCCTTCACTTTTACAGGTGTCACCTCCTCCTTCCCCACTCCCCACACTGTGATTAACTCCAATGGATACTGTCCAGTTCACAACCAGATTGATCACAGGTTCATTCTGTCTTCATTCCCATGTTTATTACTGCATCAAATGATTGTGGCATTTCCTGAATTAATATTTTGCCAACGGAGAGCCCCGCAGAACACACATATCTCTAGGCCTTTCTGCGCTGGGTGGTGCTAACTACCCAGAAGCAGATGATTGGGGGGTAAATAATTACAGACATCCAACTGAGCTCGTGGGTGACTTTGGAAGATTAGGCTACATATTTAGTCTCTTACATTCTTATTTAGTTCACTAGCTTTGGATACTATTAGATGTGTGTGCATGGGAGTGTTTCTCTGGAGCTTTTGCAAAAAAGGGTGCATAAGGGATAACATCACATAATGTTTCTTATACTTCTTCCTTGTGCTTTTTCATTTGATGATCAACTGCAATCCCCAGCTGCCAAGTCAAAGAATATTTCTTCCTTTCACACAGCATCTGCCTGTCTGACATGTTCTTGGGAGCTGCCATATGTACTTATTTCCTGATATTTTGTCTTGGATGCAGTATTCACTAAACTCTGCTATGGATTGCTCATCCAATTTTAGTTTTTAGTTGTGTTTGTTTTGGGGGGTTTTTTTTAGTTTTCAAACCAAAGAGCTTAGGATGCCTCTGAATAAGTCTTTTAATGGAGTGGTGCATCATCTTAAATTGAAATCAGACATTGCCTCCCTGTTCAGACATATTTTCTCATGTGTTCCAACTGCTTCTCAAGCTGAAACACACTTGAAACATATTTCTGACAGCTCCAGCCTCAGAAACCTCTCAGGATAATGGGATTACACTATCTGCACTGATGCTTTTGTTTTCAATAGAAAGCACTTTCCAAAACAACATGAATTAAACAGTCCAGGAGAAATTCAGTTACAGGGTATTTGTGAAGTTGCCTGACAGGAATTTCAGATAGTTCCTTCTCCCAACCATTCTATTCCTTGCTCTTCTTGATCAGCAACATCTCCATGTCAAAGAAAGAGAGCTAGATGGCCTACAGGGGTGAAATGACAGCAGCTCCCTTGACATAACCACCTATCTTAATAAAATGAACATTTGTTAGACAAATTACTTTTTCTTCCCCGGTCTCATCACATTTTATCATTATGCAACAAGGAGGGAAAAAATTCCAGGCCTAAGATCTAAGATTTTTGGACTAAGATCTGGTGACCAAAATGTTGGAGAATCTGCCCTATAAGAAAGACTGAAAAAGTTAGGTCTTTCCTCCCTGAAGAGAAGACTCAAGGGGGACATCATCACAGTATTAGAATAGTTAGAGTGCAGCTACAAAGAGGACAGAGGCTCTCTCTTCACAAGGAATCTTTTCACTCGTATCTTTTCTACAATAAAGTGTGACAGAGGATCTGCATCCCTTCAAAGGAGGAAAAGCACATAGTCTGATATAGGACAACATTAACTTACAGCTCTCTGGGGTCAAGGAAGAAGCTGTCAAGGGATTAAGAACTGAAAGTGTGACTGAGGCAGTGTTTTTCTGAACACAGTTGTTGGAACAGTACTGTTTAAACCACAAGACATCTGTACAGCTTATTTTGAAACTGCTTTCAAAGGTTCTTTCTCATTATTACCATGTTTTCTGGCTCTTGTCATGTCTACAAATAACTAATTATGGAAATACTTGTAATCCTTTATCTCCAGCATGACTGGAAACAAGAATTATGGATGCTTATGATAAAAGACTTCATTTTTTTTTATTTCTTATTTTTCAGGGAGGTTGATTTAGATAAATATGGTTCCTTGTATTTTTGCAAGCCTATTAGAACTGAACATGTTTCTGAACTTTCTAGTGCTTTATAGCCAGCTAAAAAAATCAAGGAAACAAGTTCTCCTGAAAGCTCAATGTGATATTGCTTATTGTTTTGAATTCAGGGCACTGAGCTTTCAATACTTAGTTGAAGCCTATCAAGGTCAAGTTTAAGTAGGCCTCTGAAAGTTTGGTACACGTTTAATAAGCATCAACCAGTCATGCATACTTCTCAGTCCTTTGCATCTGTTCTCAATTGGAAGTGAAGGTCACTTCTATTACCAGCCAAGATTTGCTAGTAGAGATAAAGGGGAAAAAGATCTCCTACCTATACCCCAGCAGGAAAGTGGTTGTGCACATTTGCTGGAGTGTGGAATTCATTAGATGCATTGCTGCTGGCAACTTCTAAGAAACCAAATAAATCACTAAGACTTCACTTTCTGTTTAGAAAGGTTTGGCTCAGACAAAAGTACAAGCCATTTGTTTTTCAGCAAATTAAGCCCAAGCAGTCCAGGGCCATCTGAAGGATTTAGTTGTGTATGACTGAAACTAAAGATGCCATCCAAATCTCCTCATATTTGTTTTCATTTGAAGGTTTCTTAGACAGTACATGGGTCAATAAGAGAAGAAAATAGAGATCTCTCTGAAATCTCTACAGCTTTGCAAACTAACGTATCAGAAATGTAGAGCAGCACCATTCAAAAGTCTGATTATTAATCATTTTTATTTTCCAAAGAAGATTAAGACTCCATTCAGATCATGTTTCCATTAGATGGGCATGTTTCATGCAAAAATGCAAAAACTGGCTTCTGTCCTAAAATTAAGGGTGCCTTACACAAGCCAAGCGCTAAAAAAATATATATTTCCTGCCTATATATGTATTCGGTATAATATTGTGAGTTCTCTTCATTGTTCCACAAATCTCATAGTATTTCTTACTATATATAAATCTTATCTCTTCAACTCAGGGAAATGTAGACTGATTTCACATTTCATTCAGTTCATTTTACCTTCAAGGCACCATAATTGCAGAAAAAAATTGTAAGCATAAACATCATGTGAGATAATAACACTATGCAAAACTAGTACCTATATGATCTCAGTGGGATCAAGGAAAAGAGACTTACCGTTTTTAACAGATAATGGATTGTGAAAAAATTGAGTATTTGTAAATAAATTTGGGCATTATTTTGAAAGTTATTATATTCTTTTAATTTGCTAAGAGGTTAGAGAATTTAAAGAACAGTCTTCAAAGAAGGAATCCCTTAATGAACTTTGCAGAAACAAATTATCTTTTTCTAGAAAAGGATTAAAAAATAAAACCTTGCAATGTTTTTTCTCTCTGAAAGGCAGAAATAATTGATATAGAAAATAAAGACTCCTTGGAAAATGTTAAGGTAGTATATACTTTGTCTTAAAAGTCAGGGAATGCCACAGGTTGATTATATACAACCTTAATGTGTAAGTCTTGAGTACAAGCGCTATATTATAGTCTTTATTCACGACACAGTTGCAAGCTTTTACGACAAGCTGCCTTATCCAATCAGTGCTTAGTGCAGAACATTTGTTCACTGAAGGAGTTGCCAGATATTGTCTTTTATCAGTTTCTTCTGTGTTCCTGTTGTCTGTGTGGTACCTTCTGGCATTCAAATTGCGCAGTGGTTCCCTCCTCTCTCTCCCATGGAGCGAGTTCTGTCCATGGAGGGCAAATCCTATGGTGCAAAATTGTTTCTTTGCTGAGTGAGTAAGATAGTGGCTTCTGGGAGTCATGGCACTACTAGAGCATCATGGGATGCACAATCTGTCCTTGCAAAGAGGAGGCATCCAAACTTCAAAACCCTTGAAATAATGTAGTTGTGTAATGTATCATAATACTTCAACATACAGCAGTTTATCTATAAAAATATTTCATCTTTAAACTTTATGTCCTGATTCAGGAATTAAAACATTTTAATATGTTTGCAAAGTAAATATTTTGATGCCTTTGTAGTTCTAAATCTAACCCATCTTTTCTTCCTGCTTTTCTCAGCATCACTGCATGTAAATTCGTCACCAATTAATACCCAGCCACTGTTGAGATGGAAGAGATGCCTATTGCTTCAAGGAGCTTTCAAACAGATAAAGTTTGAGAGGAATAAAACACTATTATCTTCATATTGCAGATTATGAACTAAGGCACAAAAAGATTAAGTGGCTTGCACAAGTTTATTCAGGAAGCTTTTAGCAGACCCAGAAATTGAACTTGAAGCACAAGACTGTTCTTGCAACCACCTAATCTTTTGCATTGCTAGTCTCGCAGCAATATTCCTTCCCACTTTCTGACCTCTCTTCTTCAAAAGCATGTTTTGTTCTTAATTTCAGGAACTGAAAGCAATGAAACCAACCAGATGAATAAAACTACAAAAAGCAGGTATAACAATTTGCAGTATTTCAGTTTGCACAATGAATGTAAAGGTTATGAGGTTTCTATTTCCTGTTTGCTCGGAGAGCAGGGATGAAAAATAAGGTGTCCTGTAACTGCCATGTTTACAAACTACCTGTAATTGTACCAGCCTATGTCCCATGTCTCAGTGGGCTGTTTCGTTATTCTAAGCAAATCCACACCTTCTGTAAAGGGAAATCAATAAGTAGCAATATTTTCATTTTGGGTCATTGGATTAAAACACCTGAGGATCTGAACATACTTTTTGCAAGATATGTGTAGTACCACTATCTTAAAATGTTCCCTTCTGGAAAGATAGGAGTTCCTTCACCTGTAGGAACAAGTAATGAGGCATCTTTCCTTAAAAGCAGCAGCAAGGGAGTGTTCTCCTTTCCCCATACACCAGGGTGTACGCAAACAGTGAAATGGTTGCAGCTTCCTCCTTCCCTCTGCTGCCCGGAAGCCCAGAGCCAGGAGTTGAGCTGACCTGGAGGTATTATTCCTTTATTGTCCTACTGCAATGATACATGATCTTCATTTAGCTGCTGTTCTTGTTTTTATGCCATTTTAGAAACGTACTGTTGTAAGTTGCAACACATGCTCAGAGGGAAAAAATATTTAATGAATATTAAAAGCATGTAATTAATTTTTCTTCTGTGTTATTCCCAAGCAGGCTTTGTGGAACATCCATGTAAATTATGCATAATAGCTTTATGAGCTGAACTTTCCATTTGTGTAGCAGGCAAGTGGCACCTTTTTTTTTTTTTATTAGCCTGTGGGGATTCAGCTTCTACTTTGGAGCAGACAGATAGAAATTCTGGAATATTAGTAGAAATGTTTTGTTTTCCTTTGAAATAGACATTTTTCCTAGAAGGTGAAAGTCTTGGGATAGATGATTTCATTAATTTTAAAATTATGCAAAGGTTGAAGTGAGAAAAACAAATCCTGAATTGCTGACTTCCACTGTTCGTTGAAAAGATTGCATATTACTCAGAAAACTAAATTTAAATATGGCACAGTAAAAGGTAAAGGGGTAAGGAATGTTACAAGGCAAAGCAGCATCCTTGTTCTAAAACCATCTTTTATTCATATTCTTTATCAATTTCTCACTAAGGGACTATTTTTGATTGTTTGTTCAACCCTATGTATAAAATTAACAAGTCAGCTTTGCTCCTCAGAAGTAATAGAGTTTTTCCTACGAGCTATTACATGTTAACATTGCATTTGGTTATTTGCATGTGCCCACAAAAGTATTTTTATAGAAGACTGGAAGACGAGTATTTTAGAAAGAGCAAAGCTAGTACACTGTAATTTCCCCTTGGTGACACCAGGTCCAGGCTGCCTAGAAGCATTGTATTGGATCTTTGCTTCTCCCTGGGACTGAGACAGACATATGGTATGTACCGGCATATTGTGAAGAAGAAACAAAACCTCCCTTTCATCAAAGTGCATGTCAAACTTGAATGGAGTGTGCTTCCTGGAAAATGGGCTAAACATAACAGAAGCCCATTTATCTTCCATTTGATCTTGACTGCAGCTGGGATCTATATTCATTAACACAATGTCTTAGTCACTTTGAGGCTCTGCTAATAGTGTAACTCCTGTCACCTCCCAAATGATAGCACATGTCTCTCTGAATAGTTGTAGTGACACTCCATCAAAGGCCTCCACATACAAAGTACCAGAAATTCATCCAGTCGCACCTGGAAAGGGATGATTTCTACAGTTCGTTTCTAAGTCACATTCTGTCTTCTACCTCCCATCCTCAATGTGAGGACTCTTTCCATCTTTGGTGTGTACTTTTTCACACACTCCCACAAATACAAACTTTGAAACTTTTGATATTTCAAAATCTGTTACTGGCTTCAGTAAAGTTTGTATAAGAGAGAGGGAAAGCAGGAAGGGAACAACATGGCTTCACCTGGGGAGCAGTAACATTGTACCCATCTTCCTGTCTTCTCAGCTTTTCTCATTTATTTTTCTTTATTATAAAAATCTTAAGACAAACTTTGAAGGCTGTTTAGATTAGGCAACAAAATATAACAAACCATCCATTTATAAGTTTTCCGTATACAAGTACTAAGCAATCAAGAAATCTCCCACAGCACCTAGGGCCAGCACAAGATTGTTCCTATGTTCTTCTCATCTGGTGACAGTTGCAAGTTGTTGTGCCAAGAACAAAACTCAAAAACTCTCAAGGCGGAGGGCACGCTGCCAAGTACCTAACCTGGGCTCCCTGTGGACATGAAGCCCAGATCCTGCTCTTGAGCGGGATCAGACTGGAAATAAAGCTTATGCACAGCTGTGTGCATTTGCCCCCACAAAAGTCCTAAATTCTCTTGTCAACATTTTGGCAATGTGAAAAGACTTGAAAAGTCCAGAGCAGGCATTTTTTGAGGCTGGAGCTAGAGCCCTGTAAGAAGATAAAATCTTTCCAGTTTTTGATACTACATTTTACCTGCCTGCAGACAGTTACCTTCCTTGGAGCAAAGCCATTCCTGCTCATTCATCTCAGTGCAAAGTCAGGAATAATTTCTGGCCAGTCTTGAGACTCTGCATGAGAATCACTGTTACGATCTACCATGTTCAGCTGGAACGACAGGCTACAGAAGAGGAACTGGAGGAGTGATGACATTGGAAACTACTGCAGCTGCTTATGGACTGATTTTATGGTCACCTGTTCTAAATAAGAATAAATTGCTTTTTCACTCAAAGACAATTGTAGACTTCCTCTGTAGAATGAAAATCAACCTCAGTGAGATAAGGAGGAAAAATGATTAAGTGCTGTGGAGAAAGATGGTAACAACTCTGACCAAACTCAAATGGAGATATCCCCTGTTTTTTCTGGAAGCTCACCTCCAAAAATTCACTTTTCAGAGTCTGTAGAGAGAGGTAGGATAGAACTATGAGGAGAGTACAGCTGTACAGTGTCTGGACTCTAAGAACCAGCAGTCTTACGAAATCCTAGGGTAAGCTCCACTAAACCAAAGTATTAAAATTACTATGTTCTGTTTTTCTTTCCATTTTAGTAGCCCCTTCATGTCTTACAGTAATGCTAGGCAGTCAGAAAAAGAGAAGGGGATTAAGTAGTGTTTAAGGTCATAAAGTTTTCATTGATACTGGTCAAGATAACTCAGGACTCAGATGTCATCAATCAGTCACACCTCTCAGGACTTCTTTATATTGTTATACTGCTGGTTTTGTCAACCACCACGTGTTCTGCTGGACACAGATGGCAAAACAAAAAATTGTGAAGAAAACAGAGGACAAGTATCAATCAAAAAGAAAAACAAGCAACCAAACAAAACCAGACAAGCAAACCATGTTATCTGCTTAACCGCTGGCAGCAAATACAGCTTTGTCAAAATGGTCATTAGCTGACCCTGGACAGAGAGGTTTGCAGTCAACTATTCTAGTGATTCTGCAAACCTGGGGCCCCTCTGTATAATCATTGTCAGATACCCCTAAGCCTGACAGAGACAGGTGGGTATGAGACAAACAGAAACATTAGAAGTCTGAAAAATACTGGGAGAATAGAAATTGTCCAACATTTTTATTTTAACTGTCAGGCCTTTGAGAGTACTTTCAGGAAAGTTTTTAACAATGACACAGCCTAGGAATTTAACAACAGGGGGTACATTTAGAGTTGTCAGTGTTCAGTGTTGCAATGGCAAAGAGGGAAAGACTGCTTCATGGAGCTGGACGCAAAAAGCTTGACTGGGTGCCCATGACTGTTAGACTCTGGGACTGGGCAAGCACCAGCTGCTGTGGAGGTGCTTTCACAACACTCAGGACACCAAGGGCAGCACACTGAAACTGGTCATTTAGAAGCACCAAAGGAGTGTGTCAGCAATCATATCTGTCCCATCTGCCCTAGAAACAAAAACACCTATTCACACAGTATAACTCATAGTCCAGACACAAGCACACATGCATACACGTTGATTTGTGTTCTTCTATTGTTAATATTACTACCACCTGGTCAAAGTGGTAGCTGGGAACCCGTTGCTCTGGTCTACCTCTCCTAAGTGCTACTCATCAACTATTGGGGAAGTTCCATCTCTCAGAATATATGGTACGTACACACAAACATATGCAGACACTAATATACACACACAGGCCACCGGGGAAAGCGCTGGGCAGCCCAAGGCACAATCTTGCCACGCTTACTGTAAACTAAAGTCAGATATGAGAGAGGTCTTTTATAAGAAAATGTAATTTGTGCCCTGCTGCCATGGCCACCATATTGTAAGACAGTTGTGAAAGTCTCAGAAAATGGAGATGCTTGAAAACAACGTTTTGGTTTACTTTTTATTACTTTATTTATTTTTTAGTTTTTTGAGGTCTGTTTTAATGTAAGAGCTGAGACCTCACCTATTCATATTGTTCTGGAAACTGAAGTTTCAAGAAAGACTTTCAGGTTTAAAAAACTGAAAAGTTAGGGATGATAGAAAAACCATGGAATTTAGTATGTAAAACATAATTGTGTTTTGGGCTCAGATTGCTAAAAGCCTTCTCTACACAAATAATATAAAATTCTACTGCAAACTGAGTTTGCACACCTGTTGGAGAAAAGTAAACAAAATTAATTATGTTAGATTTTTTACATTCCATTTTAAAGGTCAATTTGTTAGAAATGTTATAAAAATGTTGCTTGTGAAATATAAGTGCACGAATCAAGTTCACATAAATTATGGGAATTATTCATCCAGGTACTGGATGAATAATCATTAACAGGTATTCATCCAAGATTTTTTTCAACATTACATTCTTTGTATCAAAACCCTTGATTAGCTCTTAAACTAAGATTTCTCATGCCTTCTTCTCTCCAGATTTAAACTGTAATGCATTAATACTAAAGATGAAACAATACACGGGTGTTTTTCCCCAAAAAAATGTTGGGGAAAAAAAAGGTTCTCACAGGTGCCAAAATTAAATAGGTCCCTTCCAGCCTGAATTTTTGCACAATCCTGGCTATTTTATTTTGTCACTTATAGTCACTAAAATATATATATACATGATTGAAATCTGGTGGAATGCAAAGCTCACAGTTATGCTCTAAAAAAAGCTGTCTTGAATGTTTACTGAAGTCCAATTTGTACAAGTCCTGTCAGAAACTTGTCACAGAAACTTGTCGCAAGGCTTAATAAGCAAAATAGCAGGGCAGAAGCAGCAGTGACCATTAACCAGTGACCATTAACCATGGCAGGAGCACCATTAACAAGTGACCATTCATCAATGAAAGCCAATATTCTACTGTCTGTCTTTTTCCAACTATTTCAGAGCAGGCTTTTCATGAGTCATGACTCAAATCATGTAAATATGAATAAAGTCTTTTATTTTTTCCCCCTGGAGCTAGACAGACAGAAGTGCTCCCTAATTTATATGAGGGGTTTATGACTTCTCAACATATTTGGAGTGATACCCATGTATGATCTGAGAAGCTTAATCTTAGACTATCCTATCATTTGTAACAAATGCTGTGATCCTGTCAAGGAACCCACCAGGATAGCAGATGAATGGAACATAAGTTAAGCAAATTTTGTCTAATAGTGATTCAGACATTAAGACTTTTTCCTCTAATTTAGGGTGGAACAAATGCACTATCAGGGATGTAGAACAATTTAAAGAAGAGAAGATGCCTTTTCATAGAGAGAGAAATATGAGGTGCTAAACACTTAGTGGAAATCAAGATCTCACATAGTGGGACACTTTTTGAAACATTAGAATCATTAAATTCTGTGTCATAGACAATTTTTATATAGGCAATTAAAAGTTGCTCCTGTAGAGTCAGTTGTGTGCGGTGCTACTCTGACACCATCTACTTCTAAAATAATAGTTAATATTGCTTTATTCTCATATGCACCTTCTGACTCTTCCTGTCACATAAACTAAGTTGCTACATATTTTTTCATCTTTTCTGCCCCATTAATAAACACAACTTGAAAAAACAATTCCCTTTATTACCATTAAACTTCACTTTTTACCAATGATCTATAGGTTTTCCTGGAACATAAGGAATAAATAAATACACTAAGTTTCTAACTGTAAATGCATCTACTTTGTCTTAAGTATTAAAACAGTCATTACTTCAGAAATATAGTCTTCAAAACACAAACACAGTTCAGAAACAGAACTGTAGAGAAGCAATCCCCAGCTGGACCAAAACCAAAATGCCTCCTCTACATTAGGCCTATATTAAAAATGTATATGCATATGACATTTATTATCAAGACTATCAAATAAGAATGGCCCCACCACAGACAGTATGAAGATACAATCTCATGCTTAACAGAATCATTCAGGCAAATGTGCAAGAGGAGACAAACCTTTTCAAACACATCCATGTTCTCTGATGCAGTCTTAGATGATTTGAATGAGTACACTCTGCATGCACAGTGTCCCAGAGGAACACAACCCATCTGACTGAAGCAGTAACTCTCTCATATGTTCCTATATACATGCATAATGGGAAAACTAATGAGTGAAAATAAAGGCAAACCAAAGCCTTATTATGACATTTGCTGCCATCCCTACTCTAAAAAATGAGCCATATTCCTCTACAACTCATTCTATACTCCCTAGCATATGATTTTTTTGGTACAAACTATGTGATTACAAGATATATGATTAGCAGCTCTGAGGAGAAGGACTTGGGAGTGCTTGTGGATGAGAAGCTCAACATGAGCCAGCACTGCATGCTGGCAGCCCAGAGAAACAACTGTGTCCTGGGCTGCATCAAGAGAAGTGTGGCCAGCAGGTCTTGGGAGGTGATTCTAACTCTCTGGTCTCCACTCATGAGACCCCACTTGGAGTACTGAGTTCAGCTTTGGAGTCCTCAATGCAGGAAGGACATGGACTTGTTGGAATGGGTCCAGTGGAGGGTCACAAGGATGATCAGAGGGATGGAGCCACCTCTCCTATGAGAATAGGCTGAGAGAGCTGGAGTTGTTCAGTCTAGAGAAGAAAAGGCTCCAGGGACACCTTATAACAGCCTATCAATATCTGAAGGGAGCCTACAGAAGAGCTGGAGAGGGACTGTTTATGAGGAAGTGTAGCAGCAAGACAAGGGGCAATGGCTTTAAATTGGAAGAGGGGAGATTTAGATTAGATAATAGGAAAAAATTCTTTACAGTGAGGGTGGTGAGGCACTGGAACAGGTTGCCCAGGGAAGTCATGGATGCCCCATCCCTGGAGGTGTTCAAGGACAGGCTGGATAGGGATTTGAGCAACCTTCTCTAGTGGGAGGTTTGCCCCGGGCAGAGGGTTTGGAACTTGATGATCTTTAAGGTCCCTTCCAACTCAAAAAATTCTATGATTCAATGATTCTATGATTAGGAAATTGGGCAAGTGTTTCCTGTTACAGTTTACTAAATAAGCTGAAAAATTTTTCATCTTGTCTGTAATTTGCACCGTTCTGTGCTTAGCTACAGACAAACACATTTAAAAATAAGACTTTTTTCCCATTCTCTTCATAAATATTAGCACAGAAACACACACACAAGATCTTAAACAATAAATGCTCTAAATAAAGAGAAAAGAACCATGAAAGAAAGTCCTGCAGTATCTAGTGGTATCTTCTGTACTGGGTCTGGTGGGGAAAGGGTTAATTGTTCGCAGGACCTAGCAGGGACACAGGTATTCCATCCCATTTGAGCCACGCCCAGGGGGAGGGGCCTGAGCTAGCGGGAGGGGGACAGGAAGTGACATAAAAGGAGGAAGTCCTGCCCCCGGAGCAGAAGGAGCGGGGAGAGCAGTGCGGTTGGGTGCGTTCCGGGTGTTTCGCGTTCCGGGTGCTTCGGCAAGCGGCGGTATCGTGATGGCGGTTGTATACTCTTATGTCCGTGTTATCGTTGTTGTTTCTCGTGGCCTTTGTTGTTTTGTTAAGTTGCCTTTGTCTCAACTCACGAGTTTTTCTTTCAATTTTCCCCTCCCGGCCACGCCGCCGGTGGGGACTCTAATCTGTGCGAGCGGCTGCCACGTGGTCCTTTGTTCTCATTTGCGGCCAAACCACGACACTTCTTTATCCCCTCTGCCTTCCCCACCCTGAAGGATAACCTAATTCACCTATAACTTAGCTCCTGATTTCTGAGAAATCCCAGTCAAAATCACTACCTGTTTGGCTGAAGAGGGCTTTTAGGAATTTTTCACTGCATCTCCTAAATTAGCAGGGATATCGTTGTCTGAAGTTCCCCGACTATCCAAAGCTAAGCATTTTATTCTGTCTTTGGAGTGTTTTCAAGCCTTGCTACCTACAACAAAGAACTCCCATGGAGACCAAAAGATAGCCCTGCTTTCTAAAGTGAGCATGTGGTATAGGAGTGAGAAGAAAGACAGCTTGAAGAGAGTTCAAAAAAGAGACAGAGTTTGAAAATGAAGAAGCCTAAAGAGTTCTGTGGGAAAAAACTTAGATTTCCAGACAGTTTTCTTTCTAAAAAGCTTAGAAAGGTTTTATAGATTTTAAGAAAAAAAAAAGATTTTTTTCATTTGCTGAATTTTAGTCTAATATCCAAGCTTGCTCTGTGCTCTATTGTTTAGCACTGACCACATTGACCTTAAGAATGGCCAAAAGTGTAATTTCAAAATGGCCATCATCATATGATCTAGTGGCTCCATACCACTGATGTTTTTCTTTTCATTGAAGGTTTTTACCTGGAAAGCACTTCCTGAGAAAAACAGAGCATTTTGGTTTCTACACCCAGGTCATATTTTTCAACTGAACATTGAAAGTAATAATTGTCAGTTTAAATCAATGCGGAAGCTGTACTCCAACCATTTGCTCAGTAACTGTTGTAAAGACCTATATAATATATTAATCCATATACTTTGTGGAAATGGCATATAAAAAGCAGAGATGGGTAGAGATTTTATGCAGTCAGAATCTTGACTTGGGAAGTTACAGAGTTTGGTCACCAGATAATGTCTTTTGCAAGTATTTTTCAAAAAAAAACGCAAAATAAGTGCAGGGCTTAGTGGTAAGGAGCTGTTGCTGTTTTCTTAAGGAGCTTTTTGTTGACTTTTCTGTTCCCCATGAGCTTCCTTGGATTAGAAAATGATTCTCCTACTCCGCGTGACATTTCTAAGAAACAACATATGGCATCTATTACTTTATCAAAGCCGTGTGCTTGTGGCAGCAGCAAGGCCACTGGGCTGAGGCCTCAAGTTTTGCTTGTTTTAAAATACTGCTGCTATCATCTCTGTGCTGTTAAAAAAAAAAAAAAATGGGCTTTTTAAATATCTTTTCAAAGAGGAAATAACTTTTCACACCTGATAAGGCCCATAAGATGATGATGCAAAGTGGTTTGGGTCCGGTAAAAATCTTAACACTGCAAAAGGACACAACATTCCTTTCTCTTTGTATTTTGCAATCTCCCATAACAGCCAGCACTCTGGGAATCAAGGAATGAACGAATCCCACTCCTCTATTATCCCTGTCCCTCATACTTGGCCATCCAACAGAGATTTCTGGACATCTGGCAGTAGTTCTGACAAATGGCAAGGACATACATTGAGATCCATGGCACAACACAGTAACTCTGAAGCATTTTTAATAAATTTACAGTGGTTTAATGCACCGTGTTAATTGCTAAATAAACTTTTCTATGTACACCTAGGAAGTCTTGAACAAGTCATGGGCAGGTGTGCAGACACAAAGGTGCAGTGCAGTAAGGGCTGATGTATTCAGGATGGATCCAGGTGCATCTCCCTCCTAGTATTTCTCATACCCACCTATTTTTATTTGGGACTTCTCTCAGATGTGAAAACCAGTGTCTGCGATGGAGCAGGTGCTTAGTAATACATGAGATGGAAGAGTGACTTCCCACAGCGTAACCTCCTTGAGAGCAAAGTGATTGTGAAAGGGAAATTGTCTCTTGTAGTCAGAAATTTTCCTTCCAGGCTGCTCCCAGGCACTTCAGTAATATCAAGGCTAATCATGGGCAGAAGCAGAATGCCACAAACTCACCCCAATATCAAAGGCTTTTTTAGAATTCAAATACTGGATTCCTGTAACAGTGTTAGAATAAAATATTTTATGAGATTCAACTAATTGAGCCCAGTGGAAAAGACCTTCCTGAGGCTCTGTTCTCAGTTGTCTCCAGTAGACACTTTCCGTTTCAGCCAAGTGTATTGGCAAACCATGCAAACCTCTGTCACAATATCTAAGTATTTTTAGATTAATGGGACAAAGGCAAACTTATAAATAACACATCATCTTGCATGTCAGCAGTATGTTCTTGTCACAAGGATGCTGAAGCATCTGACAAAGTATTGGCAGAAAACTGTGGTCTGTCCCAACTGTTCAAAGTAGGATGCCCAGGGGAGGTGGGTGAAACAAACATCTGCAGTTCACTGTGGGATGTTGTTTGTTTTCCCAGCAGCAGCAGCACCTGCCAATGCAACAGCATCCTTCTGTCCTAGTGTCAAAACACAGGGCTGAGCGTGGCTGGAAGGGGTTAGCATGGAATGTCAGGAGACCAGAGGGCTCAGTCAAACCTACCCTTTAACTGCTGATTATTTTTGAGTTTCAGGGAAAAGAAAATTCCTTTTCTTACAGCAAGGGTTGGTTAAGCTGGCATGAGTTGGAAGGCTGAGAGACTTCTGCACAGAAAGAAAATAATTTTGCTCCTTCCCACTCATTTTACACAGATGAAGGTCAGTAGATGCACCTACCTTCAATGACGTTCTGGACGTGAACGAGAAAGAGAGTACCCTTTTCCCTCATTCACCTCACAATTCCTTCCACTCACTGACCACTGCTCTAAACTTTTCTCTACACTGGGGACCATTCATACTCCAGAGTATAAAAAAAAAGGCTGGCACCAAGTGAACTCCTGCTGCAGCAGATAAAGGATACCTAGACAAAATCAATGCATAATGGCTTCTAGGCAGTGCATCCACCTCTGGAAAGTATACGCAAGCATATATATGGAAGTCACCTGAGTAAGACAAGAGAAGTCATCTACATTTCTGACATCTACATTCCAGCGCTAGACAGTCACGAGAAGTAGCTTTCCACCTTTCCACCCCGAGTATAATTAGATACACAGATGGTTGTACTTTTTTGCAATAACTAAGGTATGTGATACCAAAAAGGCAGTTAATCATAAAGATGTGTAATTGTTACATTCCTATCAGGACAGGGTAAAATTAGCAAGCAACTGATGACCTATTCTATGTTTAATTGATTCCTTTTTCCCCCTGGCAGAGAAAGCCTTTTCTTTTTCCAATTGGTCTATAATAATAATGTTCATCCAACATTCAACGCACTAAGAAAAGCATGTTCCCCATCAGAAGCCTGTTTTCTCAGAGTGGGTGCATAGGTTTTCAAATTTCTCCCAGTCACAAGGAACATTGCAGGTTACAACGGGCATTGCTGCCGAACTAGAGACTATACGGTCCAATAAATCCTCTCCTTTTAAGAGCCATTCATGCCCTGCAGCAACCCAGACCAGGGTAATCCATTCCATGTGTTCCTGTGTTGCATCAAGACAGTCGTAGGAAAATTAGGAAAGCAGGTCTTTTTTTTTTTTTTTTACTTTTTTCTTTTTAAGATGTTGAAACACAATGCAAGGGCACATTTATACATGGGTGTTTCTATATTATTCAAATTAAGTAAGTGATTAATGCTCATGCCTACTAAGGTAACCTGAGCAAGCATATGATTTATCAACTGCTGACTTTAAGCATATGCTTGGAAAGACTTTGTACTGATCCTGAGGACACGTGAGTTTAACAGATGAAAACACAAGGTTGTCATATGCTGTGGAGATCAAATTTAAATTCATTCAGTGTATCTCAGAGTCATGTCCTTATATTATTACCTTGTTGTGATGTTTCAGATTAGTACCCATGCTGGCATCATACTGTTGTTACAGCTCTGTGAGTGCACAGGGATTCCTGACAAGATCTTCTATTTCACACCTCCCCGGTGTTTCCCAGTGTCAGCAGGAATAGGACACATCGTTCTTAGAAGAAAAAGCTCCTCCTACAGCTCCCAAGAGTGAATTCTCTGCAACACCCACTTTCTTATCAGCAAATTAAGGGGCCCACATGTACATCAGTTAATTCACAACACATACTAAATACCGGAAGCTCTCGGGCAAGGGTTTTCAAGGATACTGCTGGATATGTTTCCCTGATTTCCACAGACCATTGCAATTAAACCATTCCAAGTGTTGCAACTGTAGGTTGTTCTAATCCAATACAAATATAGATTGTTTCCATTTTCTACATATAAATTACTCCCTTTTATATGTAAGAAATACAAGAATGGCTGACTTTTTTCTTAGACACCACGAAGATATCTTTTTCAACCAAAGGTTGAAGCTCTTGCACTTGAAATCAAACAAGTCAAATACACAAAAGAAAAGCAAATTCTTTTAAAAAGTTAATTCAACATTTGTTTTTCTTATAAATTTTGGATTCTAGGTAGAATCATATAAGGGCTGCTTTAATTAAATTTTGGTGTAGTATCAGAAATCCCTCAGTAAATCCTTTGAGGCATTTGAAGAAATCAGACAAAACATAAATGTGTCAGATTAAGTGTCCAAACTTTGCTTGTTTTGAGCTCTGCAATTTTTGAGGTGTGAGTTACCACTAATATCTGTTGGGCTGTTATTTCATTGCGTTGCCTCAGCAACACGCCTTGTGTCTTTCTGCAGTATCAGCAACAAGAAAAAATATTTTGGACAGCATTTTGAAAGTCCCAGCGGCCAGGGTCGTGCTGTTCAGTGGAGGGACTCCATTGCTGTATTGGAAACTACAATAACCATCTGCCTCCAAAGCAAACAGTGACCCGCAGAGCATCAGCAACCTCATATTCTTACAGCTCAGAGCTCTCCACCCTTACGGGATGCTCCAGGTCTGAGCTACAGAAGGGTGGGAGTGAGCTCACTGTGCACAAAGAGAGCCTCTCAGCAACCAGAGGCCAAAGTCAGGCAAAGAATCCTAAACAGGAAAGCCAACAAAATATAATGCTTTCCTCCTTTCCAGAGGTCAACCCATGGCAGATTTTTCTCATGTGTAGCACATCTCGGCCATTAACCAGGCAGGCCTCTGGGATAAGGGTCTCATGAGAAGGAGAAAGATTGCAATTGTTCTGGAAATAATGTGTTATGTCCTGATTAAATAAAAAGCTGTGCTTCAGCAATTTGGTCAATACAAATGGCAGCTTGAGATGTTAGTGATTAAATTGCAGCTTAGGAATTTGTTCCCAACTATCAATTATTTAATACTCACAGCTTGGAGAAATATGAAACATTTCAATCATTTCAATCGTGCTTCTAGCCAGAAATAAGTAGTCCATTAAAGCAGTTATTTTTGAAACAGTGGAGTTCAAAAGGAACTCTTAAGGGAAAGTGTAATTTCTGTCAAAATGGCAAGCGCAAATTAAGGGTAGAAGGGGAAACATTTCCTTAGCATGTAAGAACTCATTCGAGGACATGCAAAGCAGAGAGAGACAGATGGCTTCTTATCAGCACAAATGGAATAAACTGGCAAAAATGATCATTTACTGATACTGAGACTGGTGTACTCAAAGTGAACTGGTAGTTTTCTCATATAGTAACTCTAGGAGTGAGTCTTTCCATGTAAAAAGTAAGCCTCCCAGACAGCAAGGCCGTAGTTTTGTTAGCAGAACACTGAACAACATTTCAGACCTGCTTCTTGGTGCTCTGTGATCTGTACTGGTTTCATATGTGGTGTAATGAAGTGATACATTATCAGAGCCACTAAGGAGTAAAAAACTGTTGACTTTGAGACCTCTAGTTGCTGAATGACAGGTCATAAGGCCAAAAAGGAGATTTTTTTTGCCCTTCATACGTTTTATACCCATAAATGTTGATAACTATTTCACTGTAGTTGCATATTAGTTAGCTGGATGGATCATTAGATATTTGTACCTACAAAATAAATGGAACCAAAAGCAGAATAATACTACTGGAATGTCTTCTGACAAGAATACTTTTAATATAACTTAACAAAGGTGCATTAATATAGACACATCCATTTATTCCTCTAAATATTCAGAAAAAAATGAGCACAGTGTTTGTGGTAAGCATCTAATATTAATGCTATCCACACACAGAAGGAAAAACTGACAACCTTAATATATAACAAACACACAGTCCTGAAAAGGAAGTAAGAAATAATCTCAAAAAAAAAATATATATTTTAGCATTAGTATTCAGCAGCAGAGTATAAACATTTTCAAACCAAAATATCCTTAGGGCGTGATTTGAGCCAGTCTCTATCCAAACCGCCTGGAAGGTACTGCTATTGAACATCCAAACTTTCAGGCATATATTTAAAGCTTCAAAGTCAATATGTTATTTACTGTATTGAAAACATGCATATGAGCAATATGAACAATGAGCAATAAATCATGCATGATTTGTCACTTCAGATATTTGTGGGGAGATGTGCCTGTTATATGTTAAACTGTGACTGCATGCATGCCCAGTCTAAATGAGAGGAAAGTGGGCAGAGGCTAAAATTCTGTCAGTCCCTGGTGAATTCCTCACTCTTCCACTGCAGAAATGTGTGCAAGAGAAAATACCTGCAAGCTCATCTAGTTCAGCCCTTGCCCGTGGGACTACAATAAATGGAACAGGGAGTGATGGACCTCTGAAGCAACATAATGTTATGCAGGGTTCTTTTTTTTTTAAAAAAAATAGAATCAGTCCCTGAAGTAACATCAGAACTTTCCCCATCCAGTTGCAGCATTATAATAAATTCCTCATGTTCACTACATCATACACAACCTTTCATATAGTAAATGACTTCCATATATTATAAAAAAATAATAGATTTATAGAGGGAATGGTTGTGGGAATCTGAAGCCACACAAAGCACCAATTTCGCTGTTATTAAAAAAGTCCCTACCAGGTTAAATCTTTGCAGTAAATCCTTCCTCTCCTCATTTGAAATAGATAACAAATGACTGTTCATGGAAACCTGTGGGTATTACACATCAATATATACAGTTTCTGACTCAGCTGTCACTGATCTCTCTCACTGCTGAAAACATAAAAATATGCTATGGAATCAAAGGAAGGAGGAACATTCATTTCATCTAAAGATTTATTTTGTGTTGAAGCTTGCATTTTTGTATGCAAGGGGACCACTAGAAGGTAATGACTTTAAGAAGGAGAAAACCTTTGCCCCCAAGAACCTAGATTTTGAATGAAGAAGACTGCTGAGGAGAGCAGACTAGGTCACTGTGAAACCTCAATGAAAAATTAAAAATTATGCCTCTTTTAATCAATCCTCCACAGACTGTTCTCTGTATGCTTTAATACGTTCTAAGCCATCAGGGCAACACTCCTGGTTCTACTTTGTATTCTGGGTCACATTACCCATGAGGTGGAGGCACCTCAGATGAGTTTGGATCACACTACTGCTGCTGCTCCAGACCCAGTCCATCTTGCAGGAACTCCTGTATAATCACACTTCTTCAACACATGAGGCAGCATCATTTCAACAAGTCCCCCTGACTGATCCAAGACAAGGAATGCCATGAAAAGCAATGTCTTCTTGGAGAATAATTTTACAATTAATTGAAAATCCTATCAAGCAAGCACTATGTTAAAGAAGAAAAAAAGAAAGAACCACAAAATTTAATTGCATTGTGTATTCCCTCACAATAATTAATGTACCTAAACATAGAGTTTTACATTAATCATAGAATGATTTGGGTTAGAAGGGACCTTCTGGTTCTCAGAGCTTCATGACATCCATGGTATAAATGTGTTACTCTGCTCTGCAGTTTGCAGAATTTCTAGTAGGTTTGTTGTACCTTGTTGAATATCAAGGTCAATGGAGAAAGATTTGTTTTTGCTGATGATGTATTGCTGCGAACTGTTCCAGACAATTGCTCTGCTTCATCAGAGTCAGATTTCTTTCTTAATACAGACTTGAAACCTCAATTTAGCAGGAAAGAAAGTGGAAAGATAAGTTCCTTTTTCTGTACTCTGTTATCAACCAAGCAACAGCAGAGCTTTACACAACATCAGGAAATACAGATCTTGTCCTTCAGAAAGTAACCTTTCTAGCCCCTTTTACATTTGAGATTTCCACATTCCTTTTATCAGGAGGCTATTAAAAACTAATTACAAAGGTCAGAGTTTACACTTCATGAAAGTGATCTATCTGAAACCTGCTGAGGCCACTTAATGAAGATAAACTTTTAGACATATGAAACAAGTCAGCTAGGTTTTTCTTGTCTTGGTATTCACATCAAGGTTATGTTGCAGGCCTGCTGAAGTGATAAATCAAATTCTGAGTGTTAAACTGCAACACTCAGGTGTCAGTAATCAACAGAGACATACATTTCTTGTCTTCCTAATTATTAACCAAGACTGTTATTAGTGTTAGAGATCATAAAAGACACACCATGACACATTTAAATGTTGCATATTTCAATCACTATCCTATTAAATTAAATATGATATTTTTTTTATAAGGCAGAAAACTTGCATTTTTAACCAGAGAGTCTCTGAACAAGAAACTGATGATGTCTAGTACTCCTTATACAACTAAAAGATGCTTCAGTTGCTGATCTGGATGATTAAGCCCATGGACAGAAAACCAAATTTTGATTCTACCCCTTGACCTTTACATTGTGCATGCATCCTCATAATACTGATCTTCTGCCTAGCATACCCTTTTCAGGCAGTTAGACTAGATGATTGTTGTAAGTCCCTTCCAACTGAAATAGTCTATGTGTCTTTTTACATTTAATCTCAGTGTCCAGATTAGTGTTCCTGGGAGACTGCCCAACTCCACAGTTTGTCAGAAAACTCTTTTAACTGACAAAGATTTAGGTTCCACAGAGCCTCTGAGTTAGCTCCTTTTATAGGTCACATGAAGTTTTGTTTAAGACACTTCTTTTGTATGGTGAAGACAAGTAAATAGAGGACAGTGCATGCTGCTGTGCTTACAGCTGGGAAAGTAGAGTCAGCAGCGAGTATTTTTCATCGCTTTGCAACGGTGTTCAGTCACTGGCTTACTTGGGGACATCATCATATCAGCTAAAACATCTTTCTGCACTTCTCAACTGTCTTTGTCATCTCATTGTTCCAGAGATTGCAATGGTCTTCGTTTTCCACTGATTGAGTTATGACATCTATAGACTCTATCCACTAATTATGTTGGAGATTAGAGCCAAGGCTTTAAACTAACAGTGCAAGTTGAGCACAGGAGAGCTGTCAGAATCGTGAAGAGGCAGGCAACCACATTTTGCTCTAGCTGAAACCTTGGCAGTCGCTTCAAATATAATGAAATACAGTAGTCAATATGAAGTAGCCAAGGTGTTACTACAACCCTGTCCTCCCCCCAGGAGAGAGAGCTGGCAATTCATCACTGACTTGAAAGTGAAAGGTACTTTATTTAGAAGGAGGCAAGGGAGGCATTCCAGCTTGATATTTTAAAGACCTTCCATGCACAGAACTACATCACTTCAGTGTTGCCCATGGTGAATTTTACCCAACTTTCTTGACCTGAGCAGAATCTCACATTATGTGACACTTTAACAATGGCAGTTACCACTTTAATGGACAATGAGACGTAGAGTCTTCTAATGGTCTGCTAGCAGAGCAACTCTCTTTTCTTATTTCATAGCCTCTCTTACCAAAGAAAATAGTATTTTATTTTTTGAGTTCCACAAATGGAGGAAACACCAATGGTTTTTTTATGTTCGCTTTGTATTGACTATCCTTTGAAAACCTTGAGTCATAAACAGTCGTAATGACCAACAAATCATAAAACTCAATGATATGTGTTCTCTAGTGGAGGAAACCTCTAGCTGCCCTTTCAAAATGGTATGTGGTCTGAGAAGTCTTTGTATCGTGCACATTGCATGCTCAAAGACAAAGCATATAAGTGTAGTATCAAAGACTTATTCAGCAGAGGTGTCCGATGCAAGAAATTCAACTGAAATCCACCTTTCAGGCTTGTTCAAATAATCTCTTTCCTTCTCAGACCTCTTTGGAACCTGTCCACATAGGTAACTGTACTATCTATCAGGGAAAAACAAAATCAATATAAAGTGATTTCGTGTGCAGAAGAATACATCTAAATTAGAAAATCTTGTCTTAAAGGAATATTTATTTTGGTTTGACAGCTTAATGGTAACAAGTCTGCTTTTCTCTGAAGACTTGATCCACTCTAAGTATACGTCAAGTTAGATGTTTGGACAAAATGCTTTGTTGTTGAAATTTTTCTTCTGTGCTGAGTGAAATAGGAATTTGTGCATGTTTCTGGCTAATAACCTGGATTTCACCCAAGGAATACCTGATATGTTTCATTAATTTCAACTCCTAAA
This sequence comes from Scolopax mira, assembly GCA_004320125.1. Classification (NCBI taxonomy): domain Eukaryota; kingdom Metazoa; phylum Chordata; class Aves; order Charadriiformes; family Scolopacidae; genus Scolopax; species Scolopax mira. The sequence goes on from BJBW01000577.1 coordinate 802,080, forward strand.
GCATCATACTTTTCCTTAACTTTTCCCATTTCATAAAAAGGGGTAGAAGGAGGGAATATGAATGTAGAATTTTCCCTTCAAAACAAGAAAAAAAATCACAAAATACAATAATTATGTTCACCTTTTAGTGAAACAAAATATTTTGATTCTGTGAAATTATAAGAATTCTTCTGTGACATATTATATCAGTGAAGGTGACATATCAATTATTCCAGGGCACTATAGGTCATTTTTCTGTTTGGAAATTATATTTATTTTCATTATCATTGTGGAGATTCTTCTAGCATTCTTAGAGTTTTTTCTTCTCTTTCATGTCTAGCCTGTATTTGTGTCAATGTTACGAGGTGTTGTTCACAGACAGTTGTTATATTCTTGCAATCAAATGTGACCACTTCCAACCATAAATCTCTCAACCCCAAATCTCACTTGTCAAACAAGATTCAATTTTTCCACTCATTTCCAGTTACTGGGTTTCTTTGTCACTCACATTCTTGTGACTGTCTTAGCAGTTGTCCAGAAGGTGACAGGAGTGACAAATATCATCCGATATGAGTTAGTAACATCCAATAGATTTTTATAACTTATAATCAATAGCAATGAACTCTCATAATTTGTTTTTAGCAAGTCCCTGTGAAACCTGTTTCAGGATAAGTATTTCCATGGTGCATTTAGAAAGACACTAATTGATCCACATGACCACATGGGCTCTGTTTCACTGTTGTGTTTAAGCAAGGCACCTAACTTTAAGATTAAAGGTAAGCTTGTGGGTAGGCCCTTGGGTCATAACGAAAGAAATTATTACGAAGTTACAATAGGTTTTTAACTCTGAATCTCCTGCCTTTTATACTACAAAAGCTCACCCTTAACCTTTCCGTAACAGAGATTTTTCATGTAATGCCCCACAGGGTTAAAAGACAGATGAGCTGGTGGTAAGAAGAGGTATATAAATGCTTTACACATTGACAGCGCCTACCCTGGAATGTGGTTTACAGAAAAAATGCTGCCATATGTTGAAGAAAGTCTTCATATCTGCTTTTATTTCTTTAATACCTTCCAGACAACAAAATAGCACATGTCTCCTATCAGTGTGGCAGTTTAAGAAGTCATACAAGCCTTGATATTTGGGAGACATACTGTAGTGCCTGCCTCTAACCACTGCTGTAACTCAGACCCCAACAAGCAGGAAATCTGAGACCTATTACCCTTCCCTGTTGCTTTTATTATTGTGGTGCACTGCATGCAAACATCTAACCCTGGTGAAACTTCAATTAGTTTCCAGTGTGAGTGGAGCACCGGCATCCTCTCCCAGCAAAATCACTGCCAGGTTGAAATGAGTAGACTATTGAACAGATGGAGTGCTTTACTATTTGGGATTAAGTACCTGCTAACTTTCCAAGATTCAGTGTTAAAAAGCAAACACACCGGGGGGGGGGAATGATTCAGTCAAATCAGACAGATTTAGAATTTTTTCTTAGAATTAATCAGAACCTAACATCAAAAATATTTGATATAAAAAAATGGGTTTGGGTGTGTTTTTCCCCTAGAAATAAGCTTTGTGTGTTAGTTATTATGGTAAAAATTATATATTTTGGAAAAAAAAAAAAGAAAAAAAGGAAACAACTTGATTGATTTGGATTCAGTTACTTTTAGTAGATTAGAAAAATGTACAAATCAATTAGCCATATTTTTCAGTGATCTTCTAATTAAGCAAAACTAAAATGAGAGAAAATTTCCCGTTTCAAATAGTGATGAGCTGAAATAGAGAAGCATGAAAGAATTTCTTGAAGTCAAAAATGGAGATGAGAAAACACAATGTCAAAGATGTATTTAAATCCTTCTTTGCATATTACTTAGGGCTTGTGACCAGAATGGTCACGCTGTCTGAACAGGCTGATAGACAAACAGATGTGCACTGACTGATATTTTTACTGCTTCTAGAAAGGTCTTCATGTACACAGAGAAGTGCAGTTACTCTATGATTTTCTCTACCTAATTTATAGTGCAGTCATACTTAAATCTGGTCAGGTCTGTGGCCTCTATTTGAATTGTGGTACAGGACACCAGTTCTCATCTCTAAGAAAGCACAAAAAATTGACTAGGTTGGGAACCACACAACTAAGATAAAAGAGGTGTGGTACTGGCACTGTCTAGCTGCATGGTAGTGGTGAGAGCCGACACCTTGGAGGAGGTGACAAAATTTCGACAGAAGTTCTGCTGTCACCGACTTGGTAACAGCTTAATGTAATGTGAAGGGTAGCTCAGCTTGAGTGCCAAACTCCTGATGGCTGTCATATCACTGCTCCAGTGATGTTCTGAGATGGTTCTCTCATCAGGCTGACTTTTCGTTTTTTCTTTGGGAAAGTTATAAAACAAATAAATGAAGAGATCGTAGTTACAGTTTCTGCTTCCTGAGATCAGCCAGCGTTAGGCTAGCAAGAAATGAAAATCACTCCTTACAAATTCAGCTGATAGATGTATTATGTGTTTAAAAACATACAGAAACCTTTCATCTCTAGTCTAACCCTACTGTACTGAATGATGACATTTCAGTGTGAAATGTCATGTTTTATCTGTCTTTAGTATTTCTGTTAGAGATATTTAGTATTTTGTTTAAAATGGCATACAATTTTGTCAGCATAAATTTCATACACATTTTAATAAGACCTGTATGATTGATTACTACCCTGACTGTTAATAGCTGCAACACCTAGGCTAACTGGTATTCATAACCCCTACAAATGAGTCTTGTTGAATGTCAAGCAAAAACAGCACGGACTGCGTGTTGCATTGCTCTTTGCTGAATTTTGTGGAATAAGTAGATCACTTTCTGCCAGTTCTGTCAACAGTTTTCATGGTGACATTATGAAAATCAACATCTCTTAGGCCAAAAGCAAACTTCACACATTTTGAAATAAAGCATTCTTGGCAGCTTGTATCAAATGATGATAGAAAAAGTTGTGGGAGTTCAACCCTTCTTGCTTTTATCTGAAGTCCTGTTGTCTGATTAGTTGCCCCACAAAACTGGTTCAGAAGACTGCTCACTTTTTAAATCCAATGGGCAAGACTGATGTCTGGAGCCAGGTTGTATTTTGGAGAACCAAACTGAAAAATCTCCTTTACTTTGTGAGATTTGTTTAAATTCATATACTGATGTTAACTACATGTTTTGATCCTTGTCTCATTCAAAAATTCACATCTTCATAACACCTTTGGCACTGTCACAGACAGAGACTAGTTATACGCCATACAAAGCCAAATCTCATGTGAATTTTTTTCTGTGTCAAAGCATAGAAATGTTTAGAGCTATATAAGACACAATATTTTATCCATTTCTGCTGAATAAAGATGCAAAGAGGCAAGTCTGAAGATATTTGGGGCTTCATGAAGAAGGAATGGGCCTGTGTTACCTCTTTTGAAAAAGGGTCAAATTTTTTGGTAGATTAACTGCTGTTCCATATTGTTTTGTGATTTATATCACATGGTCCTACAGTTCTGGATAGGAGCCATTTTTATTATTGCAGGAATTTACAGAAATAATCTCAGGACTACAGATCCCTTTAGACAGGCATTTCAGACATGATTAAATGCCCTTGCTGGAAACAAAAATCTCTACTTAGTGCAATGGGTTTCACATGGGCCCTGGAGCCATTCTTCTGTTCCCAGTCCACTGGCAGAGAGATATCCCATCACTTTCAAACAGCTCCTCTAGTTTGTTGTTTTCCCCCAAAGCAGTACAAGATCCAGCTTTCCTTCATGGATCTTTAACTCTTTGGATCTCTAATGAAACACGCAGGCACAGAAAGTGAGGGAAATGATAGATTTTTATTCTACAGTGCTAATGCTTTACCCCCAACACTAATTAAATTGAACAGTAACTGTGCTGCAGTATAATCCTGCCCTCTCCTGCAAAGGAGTAAGAGCAAGGCCAGAAAGAAGATCAAGATAAAGACATATTGCCTTCCTCCACACACACAAAAAAAAAGAAAAAAAAAAAAAAAAGGGAACATTGGGTTGGATGGGGCTTTGAGCAACCTGCCCTGGTGAGAGGTGTCCCTGCCCATGGCAGGGGCTTGGAACTGGATGATCTTTAACGTCCCTTCCAACTCTAACCCTTCTATAATTCTTCCATTCTTCATTTCTGCCAAAAATCTCTAGAACCTAGACATTTTTAGTATGACAGCTGACAAACTACAGCACAGCTCCTCAAGGTCTCATAAAGTGTCTGAGAAAAACCTGGCGTTCAAGCTTCACATCTGAATTTTCAGCTTGTGCCCATCTCACAACTGCTCTAACTTGAAAGAACTAAATCTCCAAACCGGAATTTCAAGGCCTTCATGATTAGGATCTGGAAGTCTTAGCCCCATTAAAGACAGGGGTAATTGATCTGATGTTTATATCAAAAAGGCTAAGTGGTTTCAGGGACATATCCAGGTCTCCTGCCAGCTGTCAGACCACACTGAACCACCTAGGTAAGCTACTGTGAGCAGCCAGACTCTGCAAGCGCTGACTTGCAGCGATGAGTTACGTGGCGAACATATGGCTGCATACCAACATGTTTCCTTGCACATTTCCCTGAGGGAAAGGAAAATTTTCAGGCAGAAAGCTAATCACTGCCACCACCTCTGGCTTCATCCAGAAGCTAGCCAAGCTGCGTGAGTTTAACTGATAGCAAAATAGAGCTCTCTGCATAGAGCAGTTTTCGTTTACCATGTGTAACCACAGAAAAACTGAAAGAAATGTGAAGAAAAAACCACAGCAAATAAAACAGTTGATATTACACTTGGACTGGAGTTGTCAATGAATAGAGAGAGCTCTGGTGCTCTGTGTCATGAAACAGTGCCAGATCCTCATTCAGCTTGTAGATGAGGTAGACCTGACGAGCACCAGGGTTACCAGAGAGATGTTTCATGTCAATGGCCAGTCAATAAATCATAAGTGGAAGAGAAGGCATTCCAGTTAGCCCACCGCTGAGAGCAGAAGTTTCTGCGTGTCTGCAGCAATGTGAGCAACCATGGGCACAACAGTGAGGTGAGACACTTTCCCTATGCAAAGACCCTTTCTCTTGGGCCCATCAGTGTGCAGAGGTGTCACCACCTCTGGCTAAGGCAGGCATTCCAAGGTCTTGCTGGGTTTCTGCAGGCTGGCTCTAACTGCAGAAAGCCTCCACCTCCAACTGCAGCAGCCACTGAAGGCTGCCATCAAACAAATGAGGGGGAAAAAAATGAAACCTGAAAACTGTCAGTCATAACACAGCCATTTCTTCAAAGAAGCAGTGGTGTGATGGTTTTCCAATCAAAACAAAAGGCACGCTGCCTAGTCTGTCCCACTCGGAGCTCTGCAGTCAGGTTGAAAGGGAAGGGATTTGGGAAGGGATTTGAGGAGGGATTTTTGGAGAAATGAATAAGTAGAAAGAATGTTGGAGACTAGCCGGCAACATCTGGAGAGAGGGGCTAGGGTTTGGCTTTGGGTTATTTAACCTTTCTGCTTGATCTACACGGGCTTCTATTTTCAGTCAACAGTTGAGCAGAACTAAAGTAATTTGAAGAAAATGTTGAAAAGCTTCTTCTAGGACATGACAACACACCTGCTGGAATAAAGAATTTCAGCTTTTATAAAAGCTCCAACTATTTAAAGCTGCTGTAACTATAAACACCTACCTTTTCAGAAATCTGTAAACATACATATCTTTTCAGTAAAAATACCTCACTGAAAAAATTGTCACCCAATTCTTTTTGCAGCTGTGCTGGCTGGGGAACAGACTGGTTCCAGAAGAGCTTCTCTTTGAGGAAGTGTAAGAAAAGCTGTCACAGGAACCAGCTCTGTTTGTGTTTACACAGAAGCTTAAGGCACTGACATTTTCCATGCTTTATCCTTCCAGGCTTCGAAGGATAAAGTATTTCCTGGATAAAGTATTGAAAAATAAGAAACATTTAGAAATCATAGATGTCTCCCCACTGAAATAAAAAGAAAAAAGAAAAAGAGCAAGAAAAAGACTTGAGACAAGCAAAAGGAAAAACTAGCAGTTGGACCTAATGTTTTACATGAAATAGGGGTCTATCATGGCAATTTCAGAGATGGAGAGAAAAAGAGAAAGAATTTCAGAATATCAAGTGGATGTGTGTGTGTATGGTACAACTCATGCAATGTAGTGGATTAATTACAGAGTTTAACCTTTCCCATTTTAGGTGGGCTTAAGTCACATTCTTGAAATTAACAATGTGTGATATAACCCTCAGGCCAGCAGGGACAATAACAGATGTCCATCTATGACATGAGTTTGCATGATGAAATAAAAATTATGGCAGTTTCCCAAAACTTAATATACAACAAATGTAATCTTTTCTGACAGAAACAAGAATAGAATCATGCTTCAGTAATTCAGAAAAAAAAAATAAATTAGTATTTCAGATACAATAAATTTCTTGGTGACATATGACAAGACAAAGATTTTGTGTCAAATTCTGGAATTAAAAGGTGAATTTGGCTTAAAAATAAGGGCCTCCTACCACCCTCTGTTAGTTTCGCTGGCAGCTGTGCTGTAGGGATTTTCTGTGTCCTTTGTTTTCCACTAAATATACCAGTCCAGTGTCTTTTCTTATAGCAACCTAAAAGCTTGAGTGGTTCCTCAGAGATCCTTAAGGGCCGAAGCTCTCTCTTCATGGCCGACATCCAATTTCTAAGTTGGTTCATTCCCCATGTGACTCCACCTAAGCACTTGGTTCTGGTAAAGAACAGGAGTAGAAATGATGATCACACAAAGCATAGATGATCACTGCAATTGATTTGGTGAGGAAGACAGTGCTTTGATTTCTCTGTGCCAGGGTAGAAATCAGAGAAGAATGGAAAATGCCATCCAATGTATAATATCCTTATGTACAAACCCTAAAGATAAGGGAGAAAAAAAAAGGAAGGAGAGCCAGAGATGAAAAAAAAATTTTTTCCAATGAAAATACAAATATAAAACAGCTACATGAGTTACTCTAATGGATTCTCTAATTATTGTTTAATAGCAATCAACAGAAGTGAATATAGAGATACAATACCAGTTAGCTTGTTCTTCAGTGAAAAGACCTGTCTGCTTACACACTCCAGTGACTATCAGAAACTCTTTGGGTGTCTTTGACGCTCAACCCTCCTACCTTAAACACCAAAGGTTTGTTTGTTCATTTCAAAGTTGATGCTTATTTTCCCATAAATATATTTTCTCCAGACTTTATGAGGTAATTTCTGTCCTACAATCTCAACCTGAATTACCTTTTAGACCAAATTGTGTCTTCCCACTAGCTTCTGACAGATACTTTCAATTGTAAACCTGCTAGTCATGCCATTAGACAGCTGGTTTTTTAGACTTAAACTTTTGTCAGAGAAAAGCTTGTCTTACAGTGAAACAAACATTGTTCTCTAAGGTCTCTGTGCGCAAAAAATAAGAACAATACATTGATATCATTCCAGACACACAGTTCCTACTTCTTACCCAAGCAAACACAGGTCAGGCTGAATCACCATTGAACACAAGAGTTGTCTCACCTGATTATCTACAACACCACAGAGTTCAAAAATACCTCTGATGTGACTCACTCCTCTCCTGTCCCACACAACTTCCATCTTTGCCCTCCAAGACCGCATAAAACATTGCTTTTTTCTTAAAGGCTTTTGTTAGAACTGTAAATATGTCCTGATATTGGGGCAAATCTTCAGCATACCCTGCAGAGATAGGGGGCAGGACTTCTATTCACAGTGATCTAAGTTGTTTAACTCTTCTGCAAGTTGTGCTGAAAATAAGCCCTATTGTGCCATGCCACATCAATTACGACACAGCATTTGACCTGAAGCAATGGTTCTAATGCAAAAAATTCAGTTTGAGATTGTCTCAGGTTGTGAAAAAACAAGGCACAACCAAGTGATTGCAAAAGATTTTTTAATTTAAAGACCCAATGTTATCTTGAAAATAATAGATCCTTCTGAAATCTTGTTACTTCTACTATAATTAATGCAAAGTTTAGAATTATGCAATGAAAGAACATTGTATTTTTACTCTTTTACACTTTCTTTTCCGGTATGACTGGTTTTTATATAGTCGTTTTGAAATATTATTGCTTGGGTTTTTTTATATTATTCCAACTCATTTCAGGTTGCATATCATGTAACCTGAATAACAGCATGTTATTACTGTTTCAAAATAACCTCTGTAAAGACTACTCTGTCAAAAAGAAGTGTCTGTTCTTTTGGGTACAAGAGCAGTGTTAATTTCTAAATATTTGCTCACCTTTTTACAGTTTTGTCTGTCTACTTCTAAAATTGCATTTCACATACTTTGATACCTAAGTACAGGGCAGTCAGGCTTTCATCAAAGTTTTTATGTTCTGATTTCTTGTGTTTTTCTTTACATAGTGTAGAGATCCAAAAGGTGGGGATATGTGAAAAAATTTCTTTCCATAATGAAGAATACATTTAGCACTTCATTGCCACTTTCCACAGAAAACACGCAGTGAGCCATTGCTGTGGACACATGTCAAAGCCATGTTTCAAACTCTCTGGTTTGACAGCAATCGAATGAGAAAGCTGCAGGGATTCACCCAGTCATCTGACATTTGTTCTCTCTAAAACAAAGTGATGATAAAGCCTTGTGCTTTTCACTTTTAGGTGGAACTATTTGTACCTTGCCTGCAGGAAACCAACCAGCAAGATGCATTAATACTCAAACCTGCTTTAGGCTGTAGGATTTTCATCAGCTTTAACATTCTGGTCATTTTTACTGACATGTGTAATGTATGGGAATAATCCTTCAATGTGCTTTCCATATGTAGCTAAAGCTAAAACCCTACCTGTAAGACCCACAAGTTTTAAACAGTCTCAGCATTCAGGATCACCTCTTTCTCTCATTCATACCAACACCTTTTACAAGCTGGGTGAACTTAACTATATCTAAGTACCAGGAAATCCTGCTTGTTAGGAAAATGCAAGTAACAGATTATGTTTTGCTATCCCTTAATCTATAGATAGAGAAAAATGAGAGTTAAAAACCAATAAAAGCAGATCATCAAAGACTTTGTAACCCTAAATATCAAATCACACTTTGCAAGACAACTAAATGAGACGAAGATCGCAGAACAAACTATCCAATAAACAAAGACCACCCAGAGAAAGAATAGTATAGCAAGCCAAATGGAGACACAACTAACCACTCTAACCAGTAAATGAAAACAAATTAAATAAAGCAAGACTGAAAATCAAAGTGAATTACATGTAATCAAGGGATCAGAAAAAAGGCAGGTCCTAAAAGTATTGCTGGCTTCTTTCCATCCCTCACTTTGTCTATCTGATAATAACTAATACCATTCAGCATCTCACCATTACTGAATTAAATTTATCTGATTAGAGGAATCTCAGTATTTGAGAAGATGTGTCTTACGTTTCCAGGAGTGATGTACTTTAGTTTTAATGGTCACTGGAAATAAAATGCCCCTATCTGTTTGTGACCAACAAGTGACATTTCATACTGTAGATCTTTGTTGAGGATAATTTCAGTAATTGTTTTCCTTTCCATCAAACAGCCACCATCAGAGAAAAGATAAACCTTTGCAAAGGCTAAAGAAACATCATGAAAATTAAAACATGCAGGAAAAACAAATACTAGAAACTAATTATAAATATTAGACTAATATTACTTTAAATCATGATTTCAAATTAGATTTGAGTACTATAAACTTACACTCATTCCCAAGAGAATACATTCAGAGTGAATAGCACAAGCCCTTCTCCTGAAAGCTCACCCAGATGAGCAGTTCAGCACCTTCAACAGAGACACTAATTTTTCTGAAAAGAAGCAGATGCTTATAGAATGGGAAACTAGGAATGTTTTCACTTTTTTTTTTCCCTGAAAGCATGAACTAAATGAGTTGGGAAAATGAAGGAGTTAGATGATGTAAAATGGAAGTGTGGAACTCAAACTGGAGAAAAGGGAAGCTGAACAACTCGCTACAAACTTTTGTGGTGTGGGTTCTATATCCTTAGACCTGCTTTAGGGTTTTCAGCTATTTGTATTCCTTGTTTCTCCAACTTTGAAGGTAATTCCTTCTCTGATTCCATAGCTGAATTGGTATATCTGGTACATTTACAATGCATTTATGTCTTCCATGACATGTAGGTCTTAGCAGGACTGATAGGGTAGGAAGCGCCATCTGCTTGACCATTTGCTACTTTATTAACTCCTGTAATGGCCCTGTATCTGGATTCCCCCAACATGTACTCCTTTTCTCAAATGTTTTGAGAGCTGACAGATTCCTACCAGATGCAACCCGTATTTGCTTCTGGCTATTACAGGGGCAAGTACAATAATCCTTGTAATAAAATACTTATGGCCATACCTATCCATATTGTTTTCATCTTTCACCCTGGGCTTCAGTTTAACAAGTTATGGTATGAGGTCAAAGTAATTTCAACTGAGCAGTTTTCTACCATTAGAAAATGGAGTGGCACCAAAACGGAAAGTTTCCGTGTAAACAGATTGTTATGGGGAAAATGTTTGTTTAGAAAATATTCTGCCTTAGGTCAGGATGGCATTAACCTCTGTCTCTGTAGTATATATTTTCTTTTACTCCAGTTTGTTCAAACTAGAGGCCAATATAAATTGAGTTTCAGGTTAAGGTAATACAAAAACTGCTATGCATTAAATTCGTGTGGACAGACCCTGAATCTTATGTCATTCCAGTGGCTGTTAGTTTTGTTTCTTTAAGTCAGTAGAGCTTCATAAGAGAAGCTGGGATCTATCTGAGGATGGGAGGGCAGAAATGGAGCTGGAGGACTGAATCCTATGATTACTTGAACTTTTTGATACATTTACATCTGGATGTAAATCCGACGACATAAATTTAAGACCAATGAAAATGTATACTGAATGATATATTCATGATAAAGACATAGATTACTGCTTCAGTTCAATATTCCCACATCACTGAGGTTCCTCAATAGGAAGGATAAGACAGCCCATGTGTATTTTTCTACAATCCCACAAAGTTCTGCTTGCACACCAACAAGAAAAAAACCTATTGTGAAAAAGCTAATTGCCACTTCATTGTAAAGTGGATTTGGTATAAGTCAAAACCAGGTCCTCAAGCATGATTCTGTGGTTATACACAGGTGTGTATAAAGATCTTTATTAGTTTTCTTTATTAGTTCATATAGTCAGAGAAAACAATAAAAATAAAAGATGAAGGAAAAAAATATGTAGTCCTTTTTTGCATAGCGTAGCTAGTCATTGAAGCTTTATAGTTTGAATATGGTCTTTAAAAAGATCAGAAGAGATTTTGTAAGTCTCTCAGAAGTCAAACAAGAGCACATATTATTTTGGTAGCAATTTTGGCAAAGTAACAGGGTAGCAAAGAATAAGGTCGTATGGGCCTGTGGTTTAATGCAGGTTGGAAGGCTCATTTTGCTATCACATTAAGATACTAATGCTCCAATGTTTATAGCAAAACATAACATAAATACATTCTTGCAATTTAGAGAAGCATATAATTTAGGTTTGGTACAATACCAGTTAAAGCCCTTGCAAAACCAAAGTCAATGTTAATCTTGGATTAGTGACATAATCCTTGAAAGACTAACTACAAAACCTGTGAATTAAAATAACACAGGACAGAAAGCGAGAATGGTTTCTTTATTGCCTGCAGCAGAACAAAACAGACACTTATTTCAGGATTGCCTAATATTTCTATTAATTAAAAAGACACCAAAAAACCCCAAACCCTCCTGTATATCATGCAGACATGTGCTTTGGCCCTTACACTACTTGGTCTATAAATAAAATGTAGATATATTTATATTGATTTGTTTCCATAGCAATGTAAAAGCTCCTCTTGGGTTTCCAAGGCAATATGCAGCAGAGTGACAAATCAGAAAAGTATGGGAAATGTTCAGCAAGCAATGAGTTTAGGCAGCACCCCAGGCCCCCAAGCAGAAATATATTCTTCATTATAGCAATATAAAAAAAAATCACTTGAAATTAAAACAGAAAATCTCATCTACCAGGTTCATATTATCTTTTGTCAATAAACACCCTCTGTAAAAATGTGCCTTTGAGACAATTCTCATTGAATAACTCCCACTAACAGGAGCAAGTGATGTTCACTTTAATTTTTTTTTTTTTTTAATCTGTAGCAGTCTAGAAGGATTTTAGAAGCTCTGATACAAAATCTGCTGCAGGAGGAGTGGTTCCAAAAGAAAATCCCAGAGAATGAAATTAAACTATTTGATTTTTATTTTTTTTAAAGAAATAGAAATGCCACTAATGATTTGGGTAAAAGAAGATCTAGTATTAACTTCTATTCTGAGAAGAGCCTAAGAGCCATCCCAAGTATGAACTAGGTCAACATAAATTAGTTAAGCCTGCAAGTATCTGAAGTATATTTGGTCTTGAGTCTTGGGCTTGTTCAAAAAAAAATACACATTTTACAGTTAAATTTATCACTTTTTCCTTGATACTCAGGAAAAAAAATAGATTCCATTGTCTTCAAATAGTTATAAATTCAGGCAAAGTAAAGAATACTTTCAGTAAAAGATTGTCTCTGGTATCACACATCATCACTGGGATTGAAGTTGTTTAAGTACTGTAACTGACAATGCTTTTAATTTTGGAGTTACATAAACAATGTTAGTGCTCAAGAAAGATTTGATTTACTTCACACAAGGATGCCTTACATGCACAGATACTGAAAACACCCTCATAATTGATAGATACTGCAGCCAACTTTCCATGGGTTAGAATCAAAACCAGTAAAGCATATAGTATCTAACTGCTCTAAACTCTCAGTTTGACTGCTCCTCTCATCCTGTTAGTCTAAAGTGACTGGTTTTAATTTACTTTGAAAGAGTTGTGCTTCATTTCTTTGCTTTGTATGCAACAAGTGATCACATATCCTGGTTTTGAGAATGTCATCTTTCCATTATTTTTTTGCATGAATGAAGGAAGATAGAAACAAGTGAAAACACCTTTACAACTAACAATAGGCAGCATAATTGTTGATTAAATTTTCTTTTCAGAGCAGAATTGAGCCTGAAGAAAACCAGTCATTTAGCAAAATCTATCAAGTTCAGAGAGAAAAGTTGTCTTTTGTGTTATCCAAAGATTGCACTAAATTATACACCTGCAATGAAAATCAGAAATGCAGTTTCCTGTTTGAGGCTTCTCTAATTAAAATATGATCTGACCCCTGGTTTGGTTTTGTATTCAAAAGCAGCATTAGAGAAAAAAAAAACCTTGTAAAATTTTCTACTATAAATCTTACTATATAAAAGGCATTGGGGTTTTGGGGAGCTGGGGGGGGGGTGTGGTGTTTGTTATTTAAATAAGGGATAGGTCTTTAAAACATGGCAAAGAGGTAGTTTATTCAATAAATAACTAGATAACTAGGCACCCTCACAAAGCTCTTTGGCAATTTCCATCTAACCTCACTCACCTATGACTTAAGGAGATGGAAAGGCTCAGCACGAAGTCATGGAACACAGGAAAAGTGCGTTAGGTCTGCTATATCCAGTAGAAATCTCAGTTTCACTAAAGGTAATGAGGACTGAATGTTAAGAAATTTTTTTATGGCTGAATAACACTTATCTGTCTTTCACAATTTGGCTAAAAGGTTTTCTGATACAATCTTATAGTTGGAAAATCTGAGCTGAACATGCTGAAGTTAATAACAAAATGGGTCTAGCAATGGTTAAATTAGAACAAATTGTTGACATGAATGTAAGTTTCAAATAAAAGCATAAACAACCTTAACAGTTGCAGCATTATTTCTGGAAGAGAACAAAAATGAAATATGCACATAGAAGGTTAGAAAGATGAAAAGCAAGTATATGTGCATATTGGTTTTATATAAGTAAGATATAGAGTAATTCTCTAAGACACCTGTATATGTCCTATTAGTCTTATTAGAGCACCAGTTTATTTTTAATGTTCGCATTCTTTTTGTATGATATTTTTAAATATGTGGTTTATTCAGTCTCATTCGAACTTAACTAAATGCAACAATTAAAATAACCATTTTATTTGTGTAAAATGATTTGGACAGATGAAAATCAATATTAACAAACTTCTGTGTTAAAGCTAAGATTCAAATTATGTGTTAATGTCAATTGCAATCGTAAAGTGATAAATGAAATAGCTTAGAAGCAAAGATGTATTGAAATATATTAAAGGGAACATTTAAAAAAGAAATGGAAGCTTATAAATATTCAGCTGTATGTCAAATGGCAGAAGAAATGGAGACTTGGGAAAATATACATTATATATTTTTTCCTTAAACTGACTCTTTAAATACATGTTATCCCTAACTTTTAGGTAGATGTCTCTTATTTTATTTCTATTCCTTCCTGTCCCACTTTGCAATAACCCACTTCCATAGTCTTTACCTTGCCACCCTATTACCATGCCATGTTATTACAGCAGCCACATTAACTGGTCTTCTCTTCTTATCCACAATTTATTCACAAGAATCTGCCCACACATTTTTTTATTCAACTAAGGGCATTAAAAATCAAGAGGCAATAACTATTGCTTTACCCTCATGCACCAGAGTCACAGTACTTATAACAAAAAGGAAGAAGCACCCCCCTCCACAGTGATACAAAATTCAGCATTTGGGATTATGTAAGATTTATCTCTTCAAAGCACTTTAATCTACAATTCAGCTCAATATTCCTGCCTTCCTGTTTTGAAATGTGGAGGCAGCACTGCAGCCCAAAACCTGGAAAGTTTCATTTGTTTCTGTTTTCTCCAAAAATCATCATTTGAAAGCTGTTCACTCTTGAATTACTTGATCAAATTCTTTCAGAAGCATTTGCAATTGCAAGGGAAAAGCATTTAAAGCACTGTCTGCACATTCTATCAAGTGTGTTTGAAGAAATGACAAGTTTTTTTAGTGTAGGAGATTCTCACACTTCAGCAATCTGGGACATATATCTCATTAATTTTAAAACCCTTATTCTTTGCTCATACCCTAAAACCACTGGTTTTAATTTGACATATAAACAAGGAAAAATCTTCTCATCTTGAAGAGAGGTATACCTATTTATGTTAATTAATGAAAAAAAAGTCTCATCTGGTACCTTCTACTTGAAACTGAGTAAGAATCAGTTACAGGGGAGTTGAAAGAATTTTGCTAATGATATGTACATATTTTCAAACGGTTAGAGATCACAAGTTTGTACAGTGGATGCTGGAAACTGCTAATTATAATAGGCAGAAGGGTTGCTCTATGCGTGTTCACAAGCAAAGGCTTATGAACATAATCCTTCCAAACCATTCAATAGTCTGGCTCATGTAGGAATATTGGCCGTGGAGAGCTATGGGGAGAAATTTACATTCTCATTCCTTTCCACATAGATTAATTTACAGGACCATCGATAACTTTTCAGCAATATACTAACCACAACAATGTCAAGCTTGTGGGAAAAAAATCCTGATGCAATCAAAGAAGATAAAAAACCACATTAAATATCCCTGACAGATGCTTGTTTAACCTGTTTTTCCAAACTTCTACAAGGGAAACTACATAAGCCTCAGAAGAAGTTTAATAACCTTACAGGTGTCACTTTAGCTAGTTCTTTCTGGCTGACAGTTACTTCTTATTCTTCTATCGATGGAGAAGATGATGCTACTCTATTCATGATGACTTTTTTGCACTGTAGAAAACTGTTACCACACCCCCCTTATTATTTAGTCTTCTATTTCCTAGACTTTAAAAAATCTAATTCCTTCACTTATTCCTTACAAGTTCTTACAAGCCCTTCCCAAACCTCTTTTTATTCACACCACTATTCTATAGATCCTTTCTAATCTGCAGTGCTAGCACTTCCAGGAAACAGTACCCAAGTGAGGCTTTCTAAGCACCACATTGACTAATTAATCCCCCCCCATCTTATTTAATAGATTCCTAGCAGTACACGACAGAATGAGCTTTGCCTCTCTTCATCAGCATTACACTGCTAACTCCTGTTTGGTCTCTGACACACTGTTGATTTCTGATTATTCTTCCCATTTGTCAAGATCATTTTTAATCATGATCCTCTCTTGTGAAATGCTTGCGAAATGTGCACTTGCTGGTCAGTTTGTCGGTCAGTTGGTTTGTTTGCTGATTTATTTATTTATTGCCTCATTATCTTATAAGTAGTAATAAATGTGTTTAGTACTGATTTTATCCTGATTTCCTGATGGCTATCAAAGTGAGACTGACTGATTTAGTGTCCCCTGGGTTCTCCTTATTCCTTTTCATTTCAAAACACTGAATTCCTTCACAGCAAGAGCATAGAAATATCATGCTCTTGATTCCAGCACAAGTTACAAATTCCAGACTTTTGCATAAAAACAAGGGAGCTGCTTCTTTTCACACAGGTATTCATATCTTAAAATGAAACATGTCTACTCCAGTTTGACGGGAATATTGTCTTGTTGCTGTTATTTCAGATATATTGCCTCTTTTGAGCATGAGGAGATCCTGAGGCCACAAGACCCGAAGACAGGAGGGGAATTACAGGGTATGCAGGAGTAATTTTGGCAGGTACAGAAGGAATTCAGAAAGATGTGTCATTCTTCCTAAAGTGCAATGGGTAAGTTAAGCATGTACAATGCCTGAAAATGTCAGCACACAAGCAATGAGATACAAAAAACTAAGTAAAAAATAATGCCTAGTGTTAAAGTATGAGATTTAAGAAATCAAGTTTACATAGAGGAAATAACAATATCAGGGGTAGAGTATACTCTGAAATTAACTTGTTTATATTCCAGAACTGGGTACTGGAGAATAAAAACAATAACAAGAAGGTGAACCTTAGAGGTGTTCAGACAGCCAAAAACATACAATGATGAGAAAAAACAGTGTATTAAGTCTTCCATAAAACTTTGGAACTCTGATTCCTAAAACATCCAATACAATGACATGTACAATATTGAAGCTTAATAAAAGTTTTCTCAGGCCACTTTATTTTCCTTACTCTTTGTAGGGAAATGTAAGCACACAGTCATAATGTAAAAAAAAGATAAACAGTAGAAATTATCAAACAAAAAATCTTTAACTAATTCTTCATTTACTGTATATAAACTAGAATATTCTCCATAACATAGATTTAAAGGATTTTATTGAATAAAATTAATTCCACCTACAAAATGTTTATTAAACAACCACACTGCAAAGTCATGAAAATGAAAATGTATCTTAAGAGACATTTAGGGTACAGCACATTTCCTCCCAAGCTGAGACTGTGTTGCACTTGAGGTCTCAGGTTTATTTGTTCTAAGTAAAGAAAGTCTGAGAAATTTCTCCTATTGAGAGAAATAAAAGCTTTGTTACGTATTGATTTATCTTTGACCCCATTAAAAAGTCACACTTGAGAATCTGAAAATACCTGTGATTGTTGGAATATTGGAATACCCTACATCCATGTTAATCTGAGTAAATAACTGTACAGAAAAGAGAGAGAAAATTAATTAATTTTGAGTGTTGGTAGTCCTGCACTATAAATTTAAGGAACAAAATTTCTCACTTAACAGGAGGTATCCTTCTAATCTAAAAGAAAATATTTCAGGGGGATAGGTCATACATCCAACAGGCCAGGAGGATTGATCATGAGCAGCTAGTAATCTCCAGTTAATTGGAGTTTGACAGTTACTGCTGAAAAGTGTAAGTAACAAAAGAAGAATAAAGAAAATGCTCACACAATTTAAAAGTCATAAAATAGAGTCCATACATTTTTAAAAGTATTTTTGTGCTTTTCAACATTGTTGATTTGCATGTTGGAATACACATGTAGATAGGAATCCACTTGTGGAATTTTCCTTCATGAGTCTAATTTTACCATATATTAGAAAATTCTTATCTCTATGGATGCATATTTTTCTTAAGAACAGAACACTGCTTTGCTTTCTATTTTAGAAACAGAACACTACTTTTCTATCTTGTGTTTTATTTCTGCTTTGCCTCCTTGCTTTTGTTCCTAATTCTATCTTGAGTTAAAAAGAAGCAGAAGTTAGAAATGTTAACTTCTACATTATAATAATACATGTAGATATATTTTTTCTGAATCATCTAGTAAAGAAAAAATTTTATGTTAAAATGTACCTGACTGAAAGCAGGTATGCAATTGAAAGATTCTATATAATAGGAAGATCCTGATCACAAACAAGAAATAGAGGTCAAATTTCCTCACCTTTTAATATTGTTCCAGCAATTAGTGTAAGAAAGAGGACTAAATAAAATGCATTGAGCATAAGTAAAACTTCTACCTGAAAATAGGTTTACAGACTCAAGAGAGTCTCAAAGTCTCAGGGATTTCCATATTGATCCCTAAGAATGTTAGAGAGACGTTCAAATTGAAAACTCACCTCTTTGTCTTTTCTCTTTGAATTTATATTTCTTAGGTTTGATATTATATACACTACATCATTTCATTAGTTTAAAGAAAGGCTAAAGTAACGAACATCAGAGTGAGCAGGCAAACAAGCACAGTGGAGGATATCGTGTAAGAAAGCAGATGGATGCTGAAATTCTTGTGCAATATCACAGGCTGTTGATAAGACATCTTTTAACTAATTAAATGCATATAACAACTACACAGTACCCAAACACCAGGCAGAGCTCAAGGTCAAACCAAGCAAGCAGTTTTCATTCATGACTGAGAGAAGCAACCTATAGGTCCTTCTCACACTTCAGTGTCTCCTTGGAGGAGGTAACTGCTTACCTACTGCCAGTCTGGCATAAGAATGACAACTATCACCATATATCCCAACTGGGCTTCCTTCCAGATGGGGAAAGATGATAGCCCTGCCTAATCCTTCTCTGGCAACATTTCTACTCACTGTGTTACTTGTGGAGAGACTTCCTTCCTACAGCTTACTAGACTCACATGCTCCATTTGGGTAACTTGGGAATATCAGACGTCAAAATGCAGTTCTAAAAACCCATAACCTTTTTACAGTTGAAATCTTTCACAGTAGTCTGTGTACAGTTTATTCAGGTCACAGGTGCTGGAAATTGAGTTTGCTTAGAGAGGAAGGAAGTGACAGAATAATGCATTTTTCATACCAGATGATGGCATGGAATGTAGTCATGCAGAAATCGCTTCTTCTTAGAGACTTGATTTCAAAGCACCATTAAGTAAAGCTGATTGTTTTGCCCAAACACTAACTTCATTACTTAAAAGTAATCTGCAAGGGAAATGCATGCTTTCCTTAATTCACTAAATGATTCGCCTTGTCGAAGTGTCAGAAAAGACAAAGAACCTTTAAATCCTAGAAGAGCTTGCTCACAGAATGAAAGACAAGCCACTTTTTGTTTTAGTGATTTATTTGATCAAGAATGCCTGAGTCATAGCAACTTCAATATCAAGCTCAAATAAAACATTCAATTACAATTTCACTGAATATTACAGTATTACCAACAATTGGTCAGATGTAATGAAAAATTAAACAGTCAGTATGGAAAAAACAGGGCAAAATGATTCCTCATGATAGTAGAGCTGGACCTAACTCCCAGAATCTTACAGCAATGCCATGTGGAATTTGGGAGGAGCTCTGATTTCATATTAAGACTAACAGGCAAATCCCAGCAGCATATGTCACCTTCTATCTGTAAGTCAGTTGGGAAATCTCAGCCAAGGAATTATCTGTGAAAATTCTTTCCTACTTACTGTAGCAGAAAACTTCACCAAGTAATGTTATTTTCCCACCCACTAAAAAAGCTCAGGTTTTCTCCCCCCTTTTTTATAGGCTCCCATTAGCTTATGATTACTGAGATCATTAGAAATAAAGTATACATATTGCATGCATTTCATGCTAATTTTACAGGCCTACATGGAGAAAAGGAAGGTCCAAAGTCTCAGAAGGAAACCATGATGAAAGACTGAAAGGAGCAGGGCTGTTATTCAGATGCCTAAAGGACCGCTGTTATGAAAGACTACAGAGAAGGGAATAAACCATTTCCCGTGTCCACCAAGGCAAGAATAACCTCTTTCACCTTTAAATTTAAGTTGTTCTTTTGAAAGAAAAAAAAAAATGGTTACTTTATAAAAGTAGGTAAATACTTAAATAGATTGACATTTTTTAAAACACCTTGGAGAGGCATCTGTCAGAAAAGACTTACATTTGCCACCTCGAAACAGAGAATGGAATGGATGCTGTCTTACAGACTCATCCAGCCTAATTTTCTGTGATGATATGAGTCTAATATCTTAATACTGCATCTTGAAAATATAGGGTCAGACCCTGCAAGAAAATAGAGAAAAAGCAGAGCCAGAAACATCCCAACTCCCCACAAGCATATGAAAGAGAGGAAAAAGAAGAGAAGAGGACAGTCTGCAGCAGGCACTCAGAGCCACGGCAGCCACCAGAGGTGACAGCTTTCCCCAGGGGAGGTGGGGAGGTCTCCACCTGGCGTAGCTTGACTCATGGGGCAGAGAGCGTTGTACATAGACTGCTGCTAAACAGATTTAACAGGAAAGTGGGCTGGGTGAAGGGGAGGTGTCATGCCTGCTCCAGACACAACATGCTCAGAAGCAAGTCAGGCATTTCAGCGATACTTCTTACATCCAGAACCAAGGCAAAGGAGTCTTAATCCACTGAAGTCAATAACAGAACTAACCCCGACTTCAAAGTAACTTGAAACATTTGCAGTATCTACTGGATATATGCATGCTGTATTTGCAGAGGAGTAAACAGAAGTGCAGGTCTTAAATTATTTAATGCCAAATATGCTGAGAAAGACTGATATACGTTGCTCTATTTTTAATATATCCTATTACCACATGTTTAACCGTTTAAATGCATTTTTCTCTCAGCGGCTAATTCTCAAGTGACCTGTTATTGATAAAATGAAACCTCTGAAAAATTTTTACCTGCAACTATGATTAAAATTATTGTTCTTCAACTACATTGTTATCAATGCACAGAAAACAGGATTCCTACATGTATAAACCATGGTTGTTTTGACAAACATGTTTTATATGGTTTATAGGTCAAATGACTGTGCACTGAAGGTGAAAATTAGGACAAAATGAGGTAGCAAATAAATATTTTAAATTGTGATTTTTATTTTAAGCAGTTGAAGTTATGCAGAAGGTTACCCCACTGCAAAATGAACACTGAATGAACGTGAAATACTGCGTACAAGTATTGTTTGGGAAAACTGAAAAACTGATATATAGAAAACTATTTAATCATTAGAGATGAAAACTGCATGTTCCACTAACAGCAAGCGGACAGATGGGTAGAAGGCTTGGACGAGCTGTTTCATGGCCTCCCACCATTTGTTCTGGTATGCCAAATGGTAATTATTCCACAGAAAACTATGTAGGTCCAGGCTGTGTTTTGTCACATAAAATCTATACAATGACACGGATCATAAACAATCTGTAGGCATATCTACACTGGATTTACAGAAGAAATGATGTAATGATAACTCATTGTAATTTTGAAGATAACAGAAGTATAATTGTGTATAGTAATGTGGTCACATCTGGTCAAACTGCCACATGTATAAAATCAGAAGACTTACCAGAACAGCTGAAAAAATAATGCTGAAATATATCAATAAACTCTATTACTTTTTCCCAATTTTTCTTGCAGTTATAGTTCCAGCTATGGTCCTTTTGTGTCAAACTGCTAAAATTCACAATCCCACTACTGAACTGTTTTCAATTAGTCAGTAATTTTTGGCTACATTTTCTTCTGAGAAAATTTAGTACAATGCTTGGGTTAGTTACAGGTCAGCTACAGTTCAATGCTGCAGTCCTATCTATGTGATCTGTTGAATCATTATCGTGATTTTCTTTGCTGATATTGTTTCCAGCTCATTTGAAATCATATGGAGGTAGTGAAGAGTGCTGACTACCAGTTCAGTTATGAACAAATGATTCACACTGTTACTGAATATGAGTATTTCTCATGAGATACACAGGGATCCACAATACACATTTTTAAGTAATAGTTAAGCTTTTAGGGTAAATTTGGATGACATAAGAATGTCTCTTTGACAACAACAATTTCTTTCTCTTATTACAAATTGTAATGCTAAGTGATACATACAAATTTCCTGCTTATTAAGGGCTCTTCTCATTTTAGTGGTTGTTCCAGGTTTCACTGAAGTATTACACATAAATAAGATTACACCTAAGGGGGGTGATTCTTGAGACACTCCACCAATAGCTTACCTCCAACTCTGATACTTCCTGTTTTAACTCACTCCAAACACCTCTTTATATGTTCATTGATACAACACGCCTAAGCTTAAAATCCTATCTACTAGCCTCACATTAGTATAGGAATAGTCTAAACATTTTTCTACAGCTCAGAACTGTACTTGAAGAACTTTTTTTGGCTTTATTATTTATTGTGCAGTATATATGTTAAGACCCGTTTCTGTCTATTAGCCAGCCATTGGTCTATCTTCAGGTATAAAATGGATAACAGAAATTGCAAATCTTCATGCATTTTAAAGAAAAGATAAAGATGTTGGAAAAAATCTGGAATTTCCTTTAGAAGAAAAGGTTAGGATTAATTTCTATGTGATCCAGGATCCCTGCATTGCTATTCACTTTCTATAAA
Source organism: Scolopax mira (assembly GCA_004320125.1). NCBI lineage: Eukaryota > Metazoa > Chordata > Aves > Charadriiformes > Scolopacidae > Scolopax > Scolopax mira. Next base: position 824,668 of record BJBW01000577.1, read on the forward strand.
ACAACATGGAAAATGACATCTGATGAAACCTCAATAGCAATGGAATAGCTGTGTAAATAAAGACTGCCCTTAATCAGAATTCTTCAATGGCCACCTTGACAGCTCTTGGTGGAACAAAGATTCACCGTGAAGAAGGAGATGATAGGATTTAATATCTGCTATATTCATAGCCATATTCATAGTGCTTGTTTAGCTAGGTAGAGAAGTGCACAGATAACAAATTGTCATATTTCCAAATGCTAAATATTCAAACATTAGTGCTTACATCCATGTCTATATACAAAGTGACTTCTCCAAAATGTGGAGGTAAAGTCAGGTTCACAGCACAAACTATTCCAAGCCTGGTCCTGGAGAGACACAAATGCACACTTGAGTTTAATTTAGAGTTTTAGACAGTTAACCGTGCATTTTTCTGGTCAGCTTCAGTTTTGAGATATGGACATTTCAAAACGTTTTTCATACAAATAAGTGTCTAAAATGGGAGAACTGAGCCACATTCATAAGGTACATAATCTCTCATTGAAATACAGAGAAGGAATAGATTAGTAGTCTAGCCTACATATTTAAATATCAGACTGAAAAATCCTGCCCAGAGAGACCTAATGTTCCTGAATTAATTATAAATTCCCTCTTTGGGTATATAAACTAAAGTTTCACTGCCTTTCTTTTTTACCATGTTGTATTTCAGATGCTTATCTGTTTGTGTTGTCTCCTGCACACCAGCATCTATTCTGGCACTGGGGTTGATGTCCAGGTTTTCACTGTTCATGACAAAATCACATTTCATTAGCATTTTCCACATGGACATCTGTCATATTACATTGCATCTTGTATGCAGAACTTCATGCAAGGTTTTGATGTGGAAAACATGTCCCCAGAGATACACTGAAGAGTCAAGAGAAAAATGGATGTCTGTAATTTTCTAAAAAGGTTAGTCGGCTACTCTACTTCTGACTCTGCAAAAAACACACAAACGTGGGTTGAAAGCAAACAGGAGTCATTTCAATCCCAAAGCTGTATGCTTTTGACAAATTAAGAAGAACTGCATATAGAATTATTTATAGTCATTTACTTATTGACTTTCACCTCATCTTCAATTTAGATGCTGTGCACCATTAAGTCAGTTAAAAACCATTGCCCTTTCTGAAATTTCCTGCTAAATATATTTTTATTGGTTTGAGGCTTCAGCTGTCAAAAGTCCATCATAAAAACTTTCAATTTTGAATCTAATCTGGCTTGATTGGATAAATGGGTCATCTTGTAGGTTTTCTTCCCTACTGAACACTCTTAACCTAAAATTTTCCTAGTCAAATATTTTCAGGAAGTAATTTAGCCATTACTGTCAACTGTTACAAGCTGCTATTGGATGGGATGTTTTCTAGAATACTTTTTGTTAGAAATGAAAAAGGTCATAGAATGAGTCAAAGAAATTCTTTTCAAATCTGAATGTTCCTGGACCATATATTCTCAGTTCTTGCTGTGATTGTCTGATCAAGGAGACTTACACTGACAGTTCCTTCGTAATCTTAGCTAGTCTTTTAAAATTCAACCTTTGAATAGGGACCTGATAAAACAGTTGTCACCAGACACTAAATAAGTCACATAAACCTCAAATATATTACTTACAGGAAGCAAACTGAGGAGATTAATGTCTTCAGGCATGAGATGCAAAGACTTTAGCCTGTATCAGACACATCTTACAGGAGCGTTCAGTGCCAGAAGACATTTTAATCAATTAAAATGCAGTAAATCAAAGCAGTTATAAGATACAACATGATATTGCATGATATAAATAATTAAAAATAGTCTACTACTGTGATAGCTATTAGACTTCAAACATTTTTTAACAGGACAAGCTGAAAAATGTATTCCTTTTATATCAAAAAGATTGAAAAAGCATAATTTAATAGCAGTAATTAAAAAAAAAATATTTCTTCAAGAAGAAATTTACTCCAACAGAGTACACAGAAAGCAATGCTCATAGATATAGAGGAGTGAGAATTATATCAGAGAAACACATGAACACTGAAAGTGACCAACACCAGCTCTACGTTTTTGATTAAAGAGTGGGTAATCAAACAAATCAGAGGAATGATGAAACAGAGCTATTTAACGTGATGAAAACCTTGTTTTAAACTTATTTGGAAGGATTAAAATAGATGAACCCTGTAATACAAATGGAGTCATTCATAGACATTTGACATTTTAAACTGCAACAGTACAAAACAGAGATTATTGATAGATCAATAAGAGTAGTTTCTTTGTTGCTTGCCCAAGAATTGAGATTTACATTATTATTCCTTGGATTTTTTGTAAATTTGATATAATTGTATTGTTTCAGACATAATCAAAAGGCATAATTAATCTTTCTAGGATCTCCAAAGATGATTAGATGTTTTTGTCTGCCAAGAATACTGATAAAACACATTAGAGAATCAAAAATATGATAAATTTTTTTCAAAACTGAATTTTGCTCGGATTTCTTGAAAGACTGGCAACATTTTTATTTATGACTTACTACATTTCCTCCAATTCAGAGTGCTTTGTACACACGCTTTGCTCAGCATACTGTCCATATATTCAGACATTCATTATCAGTCAAAGAAATGCTTGAAATGCCTCAAAATATGTACAATGGTCAAAGGGTCAGAAGTTCAGACAGTCACTCACTCCTTTGTTCTCCTTCCCCTCATTTATATACTGGGTGTGCTCCAGAGGGTACTGGGGACCTTTTGATTGCCTTCAAAGGCAACTGGCAGAAATGCCCTTAAAACCAGACAGACCCTCCCCTGTTTGCCAGGGCATCTTTTTCCCTCTACCCCTGCTGATCTGTCCTGGGTTTTACTGACCTCAACGAGACACACATCTGGAAAATGATGCTTTCCCTCATGCTGCTTCTTTCTTCTCCCTGAATCATTATTGATGACAAGCTCACTATGGGGTCTCCACAGCTTAGTAGTCTCAGATGGACCAGGCCTGTACCAAAACTTACACTACAGTGTGTTTTCCCTGTACTGAATTCATTGTTATGCACATTTTCCCTCCATGGCTATGTGGGAAACTGCAAAAATGCTGCTCCAGGTCTCAAAAAAGAGTGGAAAGAGATTTGTGGAGGTGTACTTTGTGAATTAAATGAAGTAAGCAGCCAGCTCAGATGAAACCCATAATGGTATGTGTCACTACACTTCCTCATAAACAGATCCTCTCTGGCTCTTCTGTAGGCTCCCTTCAGATATTGATAGGCTGTTATAAGGTCTCCCTGGAGCTTCTCAAGGCTGAACAACCCCAGCTCTCTCAGCCTCTCCTCATAGAAGAGGTGCTCCATCCCCCTGATCATCCTTATGGCTCTCCACTGGACCCATTCCAACAAGTCCATGTCCTTCCTGTGTTGAGGACTCCAAAGAGGGGTAGAATCACCTCCTGAGACCTGCTGGCCACACTTCTCTCGATGCAGCCCAGGACACAGTTGGCTCTCTGGGCTGCCACCGCGCACTGCGGGCTCATGTTGAGCTTCTCATCCACAAGCACTCCCAAGTCCTTCTCCTCAGGGCTGCTTTACAGCCATTCTCCACCCAACCTCTATTTGTGCTTGGAATTGCCGCATCCCAGGTGCAGGACCCTGCACTTGGCTTGGTTGAACTTCATGCAATTTGCACGAGCCCACATCTCCAGCCTTTCCAGGTCCCTCTGGATGGCATCCCTGCCCTCCAGTGTGTCAACTGCACCACTGAGCTCGGTGTCATCTGCAAACTTGCTGAGGGTGCCCTCTATCCCACTGTCTATGTCACCGACAAAGATGTGAAATAGTACTGGTCCCAGTACTGACCCCTGAGGAACACCACTCATTACTGGCCGCCACTTGGACATTGAGCCATTGACTGCAACCCTTTGAGTGCTGCCATCCAGCCAGTTCCTTATCCACTGAGTGGTCCATTCATCGACTTAAATTTCATGTGACTTCACCTGATCCCACTTTCTAATGAGGGCTGCCACCTGTACTTCTCTCTGAGTGACATTTCCAGTTTTCATTGTCATGCAAGAGAGATAATTTATAGGAAAGCTTTTAAAAAGCAAGCATTGCTGATGAGGTAGAAATAGCATTCTGACTGGGCTCATGAAATTTCCTTTAACAAATATTAATTAAAACACATGGCAAATTCTTCATTTTTATCCTTCTTGGATAAATAGTATGGGGAATCAAAAAGGAAGTTTGACTCAAGAGTAATGTTTTTGAAAAGCTAAAAGGTGAAAACTTCAGTTTGAGCATACCTATATTTTAATTTATGCAGGTGTCTGCATTGTGTGGGAGCTTAAGTTGTGTTATATATTGTTAAATAAGGTTGCTCATAGTGACTGAACAATACAGCAAGTAGGTATTTCCTTAGGTATTTCAAAGAGAAGGCATGATTGATTGCAAGCACATGTTTTTAAGAGAGATATGCAATCATGTAAAAATCAGATTTCTTCCTCCAATCAGTCGGAGGAAATGTTTTGTCATGACCGCAGAAAAGATCACAGAAATAAACAATTAAATTTAAGGGTGCTTCCTCATGGTTGGAAGGATTTCTTAACCAGCAAATTCTTCTTGAGCAGGGCAGTGAAGTGAAGGACAGTATCCCCATAAGGCATTGTTTGTAGCTTAGGCTTTCCTATTTAATATACAATTTGTCTTCCACCGTGTTTTCTATGAACGCTATACAGTTTGAACAGGACTGACTTTTCATTTCATGGCTATCAACACTGCTGTATTATGGTGGTTTAGAAGTGATTTTGCATTAAAGTGTGAGTCTATAGATGAGAAAAAGTTGTTTCTACATACTTGTCTCACAGAGAAAGAAGAACCCCAAACTGTCATTCAATCACAGCTCAGCCCCTGAGGTGCTTCTGGGACAGCAAATTACATGCTGCCCCCTGGGACAGACTTAATTTTGAGGACGTATTTACGTACCAGGAGGAAATAAATACACACAATGCCTATTGCAATTATTAGAAGGAATAGGGACTTACAAGAGTTACCATTACAAGGGGAAAAAGGGACAAAACTTTTGTGAGGAAGGGGTGGGGAAATAATCATGTGTGCTGTAGTTCTCTTCAGATTTGTCCTTATGTTAATCACATCTGATATTAATGTGATTAAAGGAGCAGAGACTTACTAGAAGAACTCAGCAGAAAGAAAATCCCCTCTGTTATGTTTACTTTTCAATTCCTTGAAATTTTGAATTCAGACAAAGGTCCCTGGGATAAGTTTTCAGTAATCTCTCTGACAGTACAAAAACCTGATGTAGGAGAGAAAGGTTGCAGAACCAACCAATTTTCTTTCCTCATTAAAAGAGTAAATGATTATGCAATGATCCCTCAAAACAGTCCATACATCAGATTTCAGAAAACTAATACTGTAGTCAAGTCTATACTGTAACCACAGTTACCATGGTGATCCACTAAGCAGCTTCCATTTGGCCAGAAAGTCATTGTCATTCACATGATATATGCCTTAACATCAGCTTTTGGAAGTACTTCATATTGAATTACAGACTATATTTTATGGTTGATTTAAAATACTTTGGTTACTAATTTATGAAATTTTTCTTTTATATGGAAATAAGCCCATATCAAAATGTGCAATTCTAACTTACTGTTATAGGGGAAAGAGGTCTCTTCTCACAGGTATCTATCTATAGGTTGCTTTGCAAGTATGAAAAGTATTTGTTAGCCTGCATCTTTTCAAGCTGAGAACTCACAACACACTAGCAATCTTGATAGCTGCTAGGTCAGGTAGTACTGAAGTGACATTCAGTACAAAAATAGATATCATCATGATTTTAATACTAAATTGGTGGTTGTCTTGTTTCCTATTGGCTATCTGTAGAGTTTAATTTAAAAATTAAATGTTAGAACTCCCCACTCAACATCACACCACTCTGCTGCTCTACTTGAGAAAATTGTGTTTCTATGGTAACTGCAGGAGACTTATTCACAGCCATTGATGTCACCTACATACTAAATTTAATTACAATATATACAAACCACTGAACCATTGATTTCTTTTATTATATTATCTGGACCTGTAATGTAATAGTTACCAGTTATGATCACAGTATTTCAGTAATCTAAATAAACATATAAAGAGAGAAAGCTATAGATATATTTCCTAATATATATATATATAAATAGAAAAGCTTTGGAGAGGAATACATCTATTGACTCTCTCCATGGGCAGACAACTAATTCCATCTTACATACACTTAAGAGGCAAATATAAACATTTGCCAAATTCAGCATTGGGTAAATGGTTGCCTCTGTGATCTTAAAGGTTTTTTTCAGCCTAAATGATTCTATGATTCTAGAAATCCTGCTCTGGCATCAGATCTAGATCTCATTTAGCTGTGCACAGGAACCACCAGCAGACCCTTACCATCCGGAGGCAACCATTTACCTAATGCTGCCAAACCACAACTAAACCATGTCCCTCAGCACCACATCTACACATCTTTTAAATACCTCCAGGGATGGTGATTCAATCATTTCCCTGGGCAGCCTGTTCCAATGCTTGATAACCCTTTCAGTGAATTTCCCCTTGTCCTATCACTTGTTACTTGGGAGAAGTGACTGACCCCCGCCCCCCCTCACTACAACCTCCTTTCAAGTAGTTGTAGAGATCAATAAGGTCTCTCCTCAGGCTCCTTTTCTCACGGATAAAAAACCCTAGTTCCCTTCAGCTGCTTCTCATGCAACTTGTTGTCTAGACTACCACCATCTTCATTGCCCTTCTCTGGATCTGCTCCAGCACCTCAATGTCTTTCTTGTAACGAGGGGCTCAAAGCTGAACATAGTATTCGAGGTCTGAGGTAGGGCCTCATCAGTGATGAGCACAGAGGGGACAATCAATTCACTAGTGCTGTTGACCACACTATTTCTAATACACGTCAAGATGCTATTGGTCACCTCGGCACACTGCTGGCTCACATTCAGACAGCTGTCAACCAACACTTCAAGGTTCTTTTCTGCCAGGCAGCTCTCCAACCCCTCTTCCCCAAGCCTGTAGTGCTGCATGGGATTGTTGAGACCTGGCACTTGGCCTTGTTGAAGCTCCTACCATTAGCCTCAGGCCATCAATACAGCCTGTCCAAATCCCTCTGTAGAGCCGTCCTACCCTTGAGCAGATCAGCATTCCTATCCAACTTGGTATCATCTGCAAATTTACTGAAGGTGTACTCGATCCTCTCATCTAGATCATTGATAAAGATGTGAAACAGAACAGGCACCAATACCAAGCCCTGGGGAACACCACTTGTGACCAGCCACCAACTCTGGATTTAACTCCCTTCACCATAACTCTTTGGGCCTGGCCATCCAGACAGTTTTTTACCCAGGAAAGAATACACCCATCCAAGCATAAGCAGACAGTTTCTTCAGGAGAATGCTGTGGAAAATGGTGTCAAAGGCTTTACTAAAGTCCAGGTAGACAACATCCACAGCCTTTCTCTCATCCACTAAGAGAGTCTTGTGTCATGGAAAGAAATCAGGTTAGTCAAGCAGGACCTGTGTTTTATAAACCTATGCTGACAGGACCTGATCACTTGGTTTTCCTCTACATGCTGCATGCTGACACTTAAGATGATCTGCTCCCTAACCTTCTCTAGCATCAAAGTCAGACTGACAGGCCTGTAGTTATGCAGATCCTTCTTTCAGCCCTTCTTGTACATGGGCACCACATTTGCTGTCTTCCAGTCAACTTGACCTCCCTGGTTAGCCAGGACTGCTGGTAAAGGATTTACAACTGACCCCTCAGCCGCTCCCCACAAAGTGATAAGATACAGTCAGACTTGCAGAGCTGACATAATATTAGGCTGTAGGATCAATTGCAGAGCAATTCTGCCACCATCTCTGAGCTTCCTAAGAGATGATGATGGTGGGAAACTTCTGAAACTGAGACAGACCTCTTCTTTAAAGCAGCTCCCTTTATAACTCTCATCTACACAGCCTAGCTTAGAAAAGAAGCATGCATTGTGAAAAACATTTTGACAACAAAATGGAAGTAACAAATGCTTACAATCTGTAAAAGTCAGGCCATAGGACTGAAGGATTTTTCAAAGCCTTAGATTCTTTTAGTTTGCTTGTGACAAGCAAAGCACAACATCAGAGATCATTTCTCCTCCTGAAAATGAGAACCTAGAGATTATTGATCTTCCTGTACAACAGTTTTCAGAGAAGCTAGAAAGAGAAAAGCTCTAAAGGCTTTACCTTTGATATATTTACTCAGGTCTGGCCCTGGCCCAGTGAGAATATCCCTCTTTTATACAGAGACAGTGGCCTTAGCACATTCAGACTCTGATGACTAGTCCTAGGACACAGGTTCAAGGGCTGAAGGGTATTGAAATGATATCTTTTAAAACTTTGACCATGGTCATAGGACCATAGATACGATATTTTTTTTTTTTTCCATTTGCAGCAACTCCAAAAGCTCCAAAGCTGTCAGTTTTCTGGAGAGCTCACAAACACAAAGTTCTCCAAATGGTCGTTCTTGCAGTACTAAACAATGATGCAACTATCTATTTAATTTCCAGACCACAGTCTAGAAATGGAATGCTAGAAAAAAAGGTGCATTATCCCATGTCAGTACCTTCTATTTCTTGTAGTTGTTCATCCTGCTGTTACAGGGAACAATAGCATGAGTAGGTTCCTGTATCAGGAGAGTGCAGAAATTCCTGTATCCAGAGAGACTATGCTTGGCATAGTAATTACTCTTCAAGTAAATTATTAGGTGAAGCTACAATCACAAGATATGTTTAGAAATACATTCACCAAACATTTTCTATGGCTGCTTCAATTCCCTCTCTGATCTTATAGAAATTTGCACATAATCGTTAGAACATCCAAATACCATGGAAACATTTCCCTTTCATGAGACAAATGCAGCAATTCCTAAATAAAATCTATACTCAAGTAATAACAATACTGAATGGGCTAACTCTGCAAATATCAATAGTACTTACCTTAACCTGGAGCTTTTATGGTTAATTCTTTTCACTTTATTTCCGCTTTATATATTTGCATTCCTTCTTGGGAATCTTCATTTTGCTGAATTCTTGCTGTATCTTACAACATCTACAATACTCAAGAGAGAACACAGGTTGCAGCAGGGAGCTGCTTTTGAGAAGGATCCCTGAAGTCAGGCTGTGTGGAGTGGTACAATGTTTGCTGAAACACCTTTTAATAATGAACAAATATTTATAAACATGATGTCCTCTGCTGTTGCCCAGGATGAAGTACCATATCAATGAACAGTTAGGCTAGGGTGACTCACACTGAAGGGATTAAAAGGTGTAAACACAGCAGAAACAGAGTAAACAAACCTGTAGAGACTTGATTCCTGTGGAATCTGCATGTGTATCAAGTATTTTGCAGAAGAATAGAAGATGTGAAAGGAAGTCTTAATTCTATATACAGATTACACCATGAGAGAGAATGATGATATAATAAATGTGGAGCTATTTTGTTGCTGTTGCGCTGGTTTACAAAGGTGGGGGTTTTTTGCTTACTTGTTTTCATTATCACATTGAGGGGAAAAGGATAGCAAGGGAGTAAAAAGTATTTTCAAGAACATGGCTAATATATTAAAGGGAAGCTTTTGCCCGTGAAACAACCCTATGGGCTCCAATGCTTCTATCTTTCGGATACAGGCAAAGTAAAGAAATCAAGTGAATTCAGTGACTGAGAGTTTAAGGGTCTATAGCAGAGGGGGGGATGCCTGTAGAACAACTTTAGTACTCATACAGGTTCTCAACATGGGGGGCTGCCTGTCATTCAGCTGTGATCCCTGTAGCCTGCTGTTAAATTACTGACTCCATTGCTTTCAGCTGCATTGTGGAGCCAGCTGCAATGCGATGAAGGCTGAAGAAATGAAGCCAGGTGCTAATGATACACAAAAAGCTGTTCTAATGCAATTGATAAGAAGCTCAAGTGAATCAGACACATTGGGGAGTGGAATTTGCATAGATTTGTTACAACAACTACAATAACAATTACAAGCAAAAGGGTTGTAACCTCAGAAAATGAAGGAAAGAATACAGGTTGTAAGAAAGCAAGCTGGAGGGCAAACCAGAAAACCCAGGTAGCTAGAAAGGTAAACAGTTGCAACACCTCCACAAACATTTCCAGCAGGGCAGCAGGTTGGCCTTTACAACACGGAATTCACCTTCAGTTGCTGACCAGCACATGATTTTCACAATATGTATATTGCAGAGAGTTTGGTGTACAGCAAAATAAACCTTACTCCAACACATCAATAATGATGTGAATCAAAATCTTCATTCGCAGCCACTTTGAAATAAATCTGAAATAATTTGTCAAAAGTCACTGTAATTGTTCCAAGTTTGTGTGGCTGTCAAACAATTCATGATGTATGAGGTTTAGATCATTTTTCCTGTAATGAAGAACAAGCCTGAGCTTTTAGAGAGAATTAATTTCTCCTTTCTCCTTTATGTATGTAAAATAAAGTTTAATTATGTATGTAGATTAATCCTAGTCTGAGCTGGTTTATCTTACTACTTTCATAAAGAATGTGACGAATTTACCTGCACTTTTGTGGGCTCAGATGGGAGCAGAAGCTGGCCCAGCAGGTAACTTAGAGTCATATTTATGACATCCTAATTTGCCCTGCTCACGCTATGGCTGCATTGCAGCTGCTTGAAAGCTTTGCCTCTCAAATAATTACAACCCCAGAAAGTCTCTTACTCAGCTAATTTATATGTGCTTTTTCCTATTGGCTTCAACAGCGCCAATAAAATCTTGTCTCCGCTGTGCAAAGCAGCCCAGCATAGAGCTTGGCCTGCTGCCAGGGCAGAGGAGACTCATTAAGCTGGGGCTGCAGCATCAACCCCATACTTCTCTGCTGCTCCTGGCCCTGCTTCACATCTCAGAAGATCCTTGCTTTGCACCCCCCACCGACAGCCCAACTTTGTTCGCGCAGCGCAAGACCACCTCCTCTGGGGTTCCTGCTCCGGTGTCTCCAGGAGAAAGCTCAAGCTCCTTGCATCCAGCTTGCATACAGCTCCTAAATTTCAGGCAGGGTTGCATCTGAACTGATTTATGCCTTGTATATATTTGTTTTCATGTAATGGCATCTGTGTATTTTCTGTCTTCAATTAAGCATAATTACCAAATGAATTCATGTATGACAATATGATTGTTTAGCTTTGAAGCCTACAATTGTGGCAGTCCTCATATGCGTTTAATCTTCAGCACTCTGTAAAGCACATTAGTACTAGTTACGAATGGTTCGTTTTGCCACAGAGGCCTGTCTTCAAGTTTCTGTTTTTATCTTAGTGTGGGACTGGAAAAAATGCAGGATGTTTCTTGTTAATTATAACACTAATTTGTTTAAAGTAAGAGTTGGTCTTCCTTCCATGACTATTTATTTTGTGTATTTTATAAGCAACTTTGGTGGACTCCAGAGACATTGCTTTCACTGTCTGAAAAGCAATTTGTCCTCTCAGTGCACAAGTGGTCTAGCTATGATGCATTAAGGAAAGGGTAGCGCAACTGCCACTTGATAGATTTTTAATGATTACAGTGGTTTTGTGGCACATACTTAAATATGTGGCCTTTGTTTTCAGGGAAAGGCTTCTAGCTCCAATCTTCATTTTGTCTGAGAGATGGATCTCTGGTCTTTTGGTGAGACCAATTGCATCTAAGTGATGGCTCTCTTTCATCCTACTAGAGGCACCAAAATCAGGACTGGGAGCTTCAGACCCAGGAACTGACACCGACCTTCCTTTGTGGATATGGGCCTTTGTGCTTCTCACGGGAGTTTGCTGCTATTACAATCAGCTATCTGTGTGTGTATGTCATTCCAGAAAATGTTGAAATGTGATGGGATCATTTCTTAATCCTCTGCACAACCCAGCACTCCCTAGTACAGTACATTTTCTTGATTTAGTTGTATAAGACTACAAGCCCTAGATGGAACAATAACACAATGATTTGTTAAAATCAATACAAACCCTAAAGATTAATACATTTACACAAGCACTTTTATTAACTTCACAGGATTTGCTTCAGATTTCCTCCTTACGTCGTCTAGAAGAATATTTAAAGCATGTCACATGCGAGGACTGAGTATCCACTGTGATGATTATAAGATTGAAAGGGGGAGTAGCAGAGGTCGTCTTCATCTTGCTTGAGACACTATCTGGAGTGCAATTTGAATGGGAAAAAAAGTGTATATCAAATAGCATATTCTTTTCTCCCTATAATCATATTATTTCCTGTCACTTAACTAGCTACATTTAGCTACATGTTCTATTTTTACTGAGATGCCTTATAATTGAAATGCACATCCTTCTGTGTAATTTTTAAAGATGATGACTACTATTGCCGTGAATGAGACATAATGGTATATGCTCACATTTTATAGTGCAGTAATGCTAGATTTCATTAATAAAAAAATTACTTTATTGGAAAGAACTTCTGCAGTTACATTCAGAGTGCAGGTAATGGGATTCTGAGAGATTTGAATCATCATCTATGCAACAGCTACTGCTATTCATTAGAAGATCAGTTAGACTATGGGGAAGTAGTTACATGTGCAAGTTGGACTGGCAAATAGTTTTCTACTATGATATTAACCCTTTCACTGTCATACAGGATATGTCACCACACACAGCGGTAAGTGACAAAGAAAGGATATGTTTTGGGCTATACAAGCAATATTTGCCTTGTCTCACAAAGAGTGGTTTCCCACATGCATGAGGTTAGCCTTGTGGCTAAAAGGGAGCTCCATCCATCCAAGCTGCAGCAGAGCCCACAGACAGTGTTGACACAAGGCTGTTCTGTGGGAGCTCAGAAAGTGCAGACTAAAGATGTGTCTGTCATCCAGTTACAGACAATTTTCCTCCAGGATCCAAAAATGACTGAAAACATAACTATGTGTTTGCTAAGAGTAAAGTTAGCCTTTAAAGTATTTTCACTGTTTCTTTAGGCATGTATTAACGAGTGATTTATCAAAATACAAAGTTGGTGGTTTTATAAACTTGGGATAAATGAGCACTGAATATATTTTTTTTTCATCAGTTAACTTTTCATTCAATCCAAAATCCAGCTGGAAACTTGGCCACAGTCTCCCCTGAGGCTATGAAACAGAAGACCCAGGGTTATATAAACACCTCAGGTCTCAGATGCCCACACATTTGCAGGTGGGGACTTTTGGGACACCACAGGATATCCAAAACATTCATATGAGTCTTGCAAAGATGGTGCATGATTCATAGGAGACCTACACCCTATCGGTATGTTAGATGGGGTCCAGGACATGCATCTCAAACAGCTTTGAACTGATGTCCAGCAACTATCAAAGGAGGCGAGATGTACAAAACCTGATAGCTATTTTCCTTCTTAATGCAATATCCCCAGCAGTTAACAGAGAGAGGTAAAACTATTACCAAATACAGCTGAACAACCATAGAGGGAATACAGGATTTCTTGCTGATCTAGAACAGGATAAAAACTAAAAGCTGTAGATCTGCTCTTTCTTGAGGACTGAAGACCACCTCCTCTTCCATTTCACTCTGTGAGGAATAGCATCTTTGGATAGGAATAGTTTTGAGTTATCCTAAGATGCAGCAATTCTTACATGTTTCACTAGGTCATCACCAGGGTGGAAGCAGGAGAGTCTATGGCAAGGTACACAGCCAGTAGTGGTGAGGTAGGCTCCAGGTAGGCATTCCCCTAGCAAGTCAGACCTGTGAGCTTCTCTGAGGCATGTGCAGCAATTGTCTGTGCTGCTCAGAGTGTCTTTTGTAAAGCTTCACTGCTTTTTTTTTTTTTTTAGCAAGTGAGTGACAAACATCACCCCATACCCCAATCTTGCTTTTTCAGCAGCTCGTCCTTTTCAGCTGCACTTCAGTTACAGAGGCTGGAGATGGAAAGTGCTAATTTGCTGGGCATCTTGTTAAGAGATTCAGTGCAGAAATGCCGTTCTACTGGAAATTGGTTTTGAGTGGGATTTTGGTTTGGTTGGGTTTTTTAACTGTCACCCACGTGCAGTGATGCTGCAAGCCATCTATTAGAAGCGAAAAACACTGACATAATTAGCTATAGTCTGCATGGCTACTTTGTCCAGAATTTGGGAAACAAGCATCAAACAGCAGCATTTGGCAATGCGCTGTGCTTACAAACTGTTTCTTACTAGATGTGACTCTATTCCCCTTAAATGTTTGCCGAGAAAAATTATTTCAATAATGATGAAGATTGGTCGTCTGTCTAACTGAAGAGGATTATTTTCTTTTTAAACCTATTATTTAAACCTATTTTAAACACTATTGTCAGCCTGACTGGCTTCAATTTTGCAGTTAATGGGGGTCACAGTGTTTGTCTTTTCCTTTCAGTGCTCCTGTCTTTATTTACACAGTTAATCGCTGTTTTCAAACTGTTTAATTATTTTGGAAGGATAACATTCCATGGAACCATAGAGTCATAGAATGGTTTGGGTTAGAAAGAACCTTAAAGATCACCTAGTTCCAACACTAGACCAGGTTTACTGAAAGCCCCATCCAACCAGGTCTTGAACAGTTCCAGGAATGGGACAACCATAACTTCTCTGGACAAACTGTTCCAATGTCTCACTACCCTCAGAGTAAAGAATTTCTTCCAAATATCTAATCCAAATCTACCCTCTTTCAGTTTAAAGCTGCTACCCTTCATCCTATCTCTTTGCCTTGGAAGAGTTGTGACAATAAGTTCTTCTGACTCAATGGGAGCTGTTAACCTTCTCTCTAGAATCCCTGTAGAACTGGGAGTGTCTGTTCTTTGAGAGGCACTCTGAGTAGGATTCAGCTCCATGTTTAGACTCTGAAATATAGATGTCTGTGTATAAAGAACTACTTGAGATAACCAATTAAGGTTTGAGAGCTAGAGAACTACCCAGTAACCTAAACAAAGGTCTTGAGGCACCTAGTCACCTACTGCCATTTCAGACATCCTAGAGTATCCAGGTCAGCAACACAAGGATGTAAAATATTACACTGGATATAGAGACCTCATCCCCTCATCGAAAAGACACAGGCAGGAAAGAAGTGTCTTACGCATTATTCCCAGCCCCAAGGCTGTGTTTATAAACCAACAGTTCAATATGGCCCATATGTAAAAATCCCTAATAAGGAGGTTTATATGTTTTAAGACTTTTGGCTTTTGAGTTCACAGCAATAACCAACTTGAAGTATTGAAATATTTGTTTTCTGTTCTGTTTTTCTTTTCTTGGATTATAGAAGGAAACCCTGACTGAGCACTCCTTAAGGACTCAATCATTACACATGTAAATTGCTGACTGTTCTGGCCACCATCCAGAGAAGTATTTAAGTACATGCTTAAGTCTTGCATTTCCTCCACAGGTATGGCAACATGCCATTATCAATGTTATGTGCTCTGTGTACATGGAAGCTACCCTAGAAACAGTAAAACACTTTAAACCCACATCCCTGAGCTGCAGCGAGGGAACAATCATCTCATCTCCTGATTCCAAAGGTGTTTGGTTATTGCTGTGACCCTCAAAAAAGGCAATTAAGATACAGGGGTGGTTCCGTTGTAAACCCACATAAAATCCCATTCTCCATCAATCACTTCAGCAACCAATAATTCCTACAGAACATGAATGCCTTAGATTAACAAATTTTCTTAGATCAACCTAAAGCTTCATCTGTGTTGCAAATGCTTGCCAAAGACAAGCCTCTTTAAGGCCACTTTACAACTACTTGACTCTATTTTTTTCTTTCTTGAGCTCATCTACTCTCCTCTGGGGTTCAGATGGACATCAGCACTGGCAGTATGCTTTAGGCAATGAGCTCCATGACAGCTTCCATGGAGTACCTCCTCTGTTCAACCCTATCTCCTGATTGATTCCTCTGTCTTTAGACTCTTCACTCCTTGGCAGCTAAATCACAATAGTACAGAGGGCTCTCTATTGATTTCTGAGAAAAGAAGAATGTTGCTGCAAGGCTGACAACATATTAAACTAAACCATACATGTACATCAGAGGAAAAATATTCATGCCTATGTTCACCCCTCTGTTCAGTTGAAATGAAAAAATATAGAGTATTTTTACTGCTTCCCTATGAATCTCATCAACAATTTCATACAAGTATTGTCTAAGCCAAAAGCCAGCAGAAATAAAAAGGACTCTATCCATGAAAGAAGACTATCACTCTTTGTTTAGTTTGAGGGGAGGGAACTGTGTGATTAATAGTTATGAGCAACACGGAAAAGCCTCATGGCCATATAGGCTGAAAAGTAACATTTTCAAATTCTTTGATGTTTTCCCAAAGAGAAGAAGGAGGAGAAATACATTTTATGTTTCTGGGTAATTTTTTTATTTGATTTTTTTTTTTTAAAGCAGTATATTCATGGTGTGCTAGTAGCTTGTTGCTCAGATCCTCAGACACTGAATAGTAAAGCTTGCAAAAGCACAAGTGAATGGGCTGATCATCTGATGAACAGCAGTATCCTCTTAGATACTAATGTATCTAAGTATCCTCTTAGAACTAATGTTAGTGGTACTGGTAACCTACAAAATGTTGTTGTAAATTTCCCAGGTGGAGTGAATTTCAACATCTGTATCTACAAGGTCTGGTATCTACAAGTTTTGAAGTCTGTACTGAGATGAAATTACCTGCAAAAATAGTTAAACTTTGTAGGAAACACTAAGGTAAATTTACCATCCTTCTCCTATCCTAGGAGATTAGCAGAAGAATTGGCACAGGTTGGTTCATAAATTAATCCTCATTTTCATCCAAATGTATTTTATGGATTCATCTGGAACAAGCTTTTCAAAGGAGAATCACAGCCTGCATTCCTTTTAGTAAAGTTCTGAATCTGACATTTCTAACAGAGAACAAAATTAACACAGGAAACCAAATGTCTTCAGTGCAGGCAACCCAGTTATTGCATCGAGCACTGAAAGGAGCTAAAGCTAACCAAGGTGCTCTCACAAATACTTGAAATTAAGTCTCACCATGGAATGGCCACCAACTGTAAAACACAGTATATGGGAGGAGAACAGGAATGATGGGGTGGTATTTAATTCCAAAGACTTCTTGCTTTGTGGTAAAGGACATGAAAAAGAAAAAGTCATTAGTCTTGGAAAACACAGGCAAGGGAGATCTCTTGATTAAATTGAACTGTTTTTTCCAAGATGCTGAAATAGGAAGAGTAGCTCTAGATAAGCAATATCAGCTATTGACAGAGCCTCTGACTTGGAAAGGATGTAAAAAATGAGGGGATAGAGACTCAAGGCAGATGAAAAAAGCAGAGCATGGCCTTTTTTGTTGCAACTTAGTGAAGTGATAAAAGTAGCAACTGATGCAGCCATCATACCTAGCAGAGAAGATGTTTAGAGCTATTTGTAGAAAAAAGTGGCAATTAGGTAACTGGGACAAAACTCCTTTGTTTTATTAATGTTTCTATGTTGATACTTTTTGGTTCTCTTTATGAAGATGCTATAAAGTAAGCAGATGCTTTGCATGTTCATTGTTGTTAATGAGCACTGACAGACACACTTTCTAGTTCCTTTCCTTCTTCTCTTTAGTATTCTTCAGTGACCACATTTTTGTTCAGCAATATGAGTAGCAGATTTTTGTATTAGTACCTTAATTCATTAAGACGTTTTAGTAATGCAAATATATGTGTTCCTTTCTTGACATGGTAAAATGATAACTGAAAGGTTGGCATTTCTAGAATGGAAAGCAAGGTAGATAGGTATGATTGACCACCAAATTATTCTAGCAAAAGATACATTCTGATAGGACTAACTACTGAAGAAAAAAGTAACTGAAACATATGTATATATGCAGGTATAAAAAGGTTGTATAAATTATTTGATATAGTAGACAGTGTTTGTTGCTTGGCAGAAAATTTATTTCCACATAGGCACTTGCTGTGGTAGCAAAGTGATGTGACAGCTCCTGGAGAACATTTAAGTGATTACTGTATCTGCCTTTACCTTGTTGTGTTTTTTTTTTTCTACTCTAAATCATGAACAGAAAGGTGGAAATCCATATTCCAGCTGCTGTGAGAAATATCAATGCAAAAAAATGAAAAAACCCTTCATACGGGGATGAAAAATGTTTGGACCCTGAGAAATGCACAATTTTAAATCAATGCATCTACTGAAATATTTCCTCAATGTTAGCAATTAAAAATTAGATTTTCAGGTTGGAAAGTCTCTTTCCTCTGCACCATTAAACTCTGCTTCTTGAATGGCAGCCACTCTACACTAGGTGTAGTTCAAATGCAATATAATAGGCAGCCTCTCCTCAACCAAGTTAACGTATGCACATTCAGAAAAACACATTCAGGAGCTGGGCTTGGGAAAGCTGGGAGGTTTCTGCTGCTGTTAGGAGTCAGTGCTAAACCAGGGAGAAAGAGCCACAGTGGAGACATGAACTTAAATGTCTCGTTTGTCCCAGGAGGTACCATCCTGTCTGGGAGCTACAGTGGGCAAAATACTAGATTTGTGGATTCCTGTCACATGTGTGCCAAGGCACTCAGGATGGAGTCCCTGATGGACATCAGCCCAGAAGACACATTTTCCAGAAAGGAGGGAAGAGATCTTTCTTCAACTAGAAATTTTATTAGAACTTTACACACTTTACATGCTGTGACTTCAGGAAGGCTGTAACCACTGCTGATTTGGGCTGGTTCCTTCTACATCTCACTGCAGAAGTACACATCAAGGGGTCATGAGGAGGAAAGGCACAGGCCTTGTGCAAGAAATCTGATAGAGGTTGAAAGGATACATTGGGTATTGAAAGGAAAATATAAAAGGAAACACAAAGACACTTAAGGTAAGAACAGAAGATGGAATATGAACCTGGATATATTTTCCTACCCTAATGTAGTTTTATTCTTCCTGACCAGAGAAAGTAATCTTGTCAACCGTGATTTTGTTTGTCTAAGATTACCTTTTTTTTCCCCTTGTATTGGTTTTGCTTTCTTTCGTTATCATTGTGAAATATAATAATTTGGGTATTACAGATACCTTGAAAGGAGAATTTTCTGACAAAAGCTGTGATTTGGGATGGGATGGAGGAGGGGCAGCACATAGAATTATTTAGAAAAAGTTCTGATAGAAAACAAAACAAAACAAAACAAATGCAATTATGCCAAGCCAGCCATTTTCTGATGAAACACCTTTAATAAGTATAAAAGGAAATATAAAATAAGTAGGGAAGAATAGGAAAATACAGGGGAAAAAAAAAGGAAAAACAAAAAAAACCAAAGAAAATCTAAATTAAAGCAAATAGCAGGAAATCTTATCTATACTTTTTTGCATCAAGGGGTGAGCAATCTATCCAAGGCTACCAGGTAAATCAATGCAGATTTGTATGTAGCCTGCCTGAGTAACAGATGCATCCCAATTCTGCCAGGCAGCTCTCTGCTGTCAACCCAATGAAGCAGTGAGACCCTCTGCAACCCCACACTCCCCCCTGCAGCTCTGCACAGCAGCACTGCCTCGGAGGTGGGTGGGGGGCACCCAGGATACGTGGGTATCAGCACAGTGAAGGGCAGGCTCGCCCAGCCAGCCTGTTGCCAGCCAACAGAGAGGTGCTTAGCTCTGCGTGGAGCCTGAAAGGTGGAACTCTCTAGGGGTGTGCTCGACAAGAACAGCACCTTTTCCCTTTCATTTGGAGAGACTAAGATTGGTGACGAGAAAAGTGCCAGGTGAACCAGCCTTGCCTGCAGGCACCTCAGATCCAGTTCTCTGTGCTTTTTACAAGAGTTAAAAGCTCGCTCTCTCTCTCTCTCTCTCTATATATATATCTATATATTATGGACAGACCAAAATCAAACTATTTACACACATACACTCAGACCTATTCGTTAACTTTTGCCATCTACATCCTCTGCAGTTATCCCACTTTCTCCCCCTTTTCTCCAGCATAAATCACTTTGGCAGTGATTTCAGTTCCCACTGAGATAGATATTTAAATAATTTTCTGCATGGGAGTGAGCGTTGCAGGGAAATGAGAGAAGGAGATAGCCTCTGCTCCTGAGATGCGGGCAAAGAGTGTCTGAAGGAGAGTTTATGGCTTTTCATGAAAATGGAAGATCACACAAATTTCCCAAATATTCTGCCTGGTGGAGGTTAACAGGCAACCACAAACAGATCCAACTTGCTTGCTTCAGGGGTACCTGTAAAAGCTGAAGTTCAGACCCTGACACTGATCTCAGCCTGACAACTAATAAGCTCAGGGCTTTCAAAAGAATAACCCCCTTGTAGCTCTTTGGAGGTATCTCAATTACTTCTCCTGACATTGTTTGTGCGTCCTGACAAAGAGGGATGGGAGGCTCATTAAGCTTCCTCAAGCTTATGTCAAGGACTCCATGTCCACGTTTCTCAGTTCTATGCTATATTTACTCTGAAAGCACAAAAGTCTAAAAAAAAGGAATTTAAATATTTGCTGTTAGATTGTTTAATTTGCTGTTACAACTGGGTCAGCAGCTACCACTTGCTTTCACTAATAGAACATGCTGTTTTATAATCACTGAAGCATAACTGTAGCACATAAGATTTGGTTACAGCTATGAACCAGTGTCTTTAAACCAAAAATAGATCATAGAACTAAGATCAAAGATGAGTAAGAATTTAAATTAATCTCGAGACAAGAAAAGCAGTTAGTCTAGGAGGTATCTAAGGCGAATTGAAAGTCAGGTCCCCAGAAGGAAAATCTAAATCCAAATAAAAGTGCCCCATCAAAAATATTCAGCCAATTCTTTCCCTGGAGGGTTTTGCAATTACTAGGCATCTTGCATCCTGATCCACAGTGTCTCTGCATCCTTGACTAAGGTATGGCCCAGGGTCAGCAGCTGCCAGGCACTTTGCTCCTGCTAACCCCTTTGAGGAACCAGAAAATAAACAAAGTGATACCTAAATCCACTGGAGGAAGCCAATCCAATAAAGCATGCTTCATTCACTGTAATACATGAAAGGATCAAACTCCTCACAAGCTCAGTGAAAACTGCTTCCATTTTTAAATACACCTCTGAAGAGAGGAGCCGTGTGATGGTAATGGCCACCCTTATCCTCATTTTAATACATGAAGTGAATGGTTAGAACATTTGCACAGAAAGAGGGAGATTTGGACTCCAGGTCTGCTCAACTTGAGGAACAGAACTTGTATCTCTCCTTCTCTAACTTTCCTTTGACTGGAAAAGTCCCAGTTCAAATTCTCTAAAACTGCAGAAAAAACCTAAAGCTGAGCTCTCTACTTCTTAGATAACTAAATAAAATTGGTGGCACGTCACCAGAGGCTGTTTCATCTGTTCTCACAAGCCAGTGTATTCCAGAGCCACCACTCTTTTCATTTTCCCCCAGCCCTTAAACACAGACTCTATTCTCAGGTCTAGCATTCAAAAACTAAAGTGGAGCACCACCCAAGAGGATGAAGGCCCTTGAACCAAGGAGGTACTGTTTTGTTACTTGGGAAAATTTCCCAAGTTGTTGTAATTGTTTTCAGTTATTATATCTACTCTGGCTTTACAGACTCACTATCATATAATATAAAACAACATGTAATTTTTTTTAATTGTGTATTAACTTCTGATAAGTAATTAGCCAACAACTATGAGCACCATCCAGGCAAGCTAAAAGAAAATCAAGTAAACACTTTTTCTACATTCATTTGGAAAGTTTTATTTTGATGCCTAAGGACTGCCAGAGTGTAACTACTATGCTAAGCTGTTAATTATACAATTTTTCATCAGTTGAAAAATTTCGGAAGACCTGAAATATGTTAGGGATAAAGAGACCTTTGGATGGATAAAAAGATAGTGCTGGTTTATTTAACACTCAAAAATCAAAGTGGAAAAGACAGATTTCAGCTCAGCTGAGAAGAGCTAAACTGAAAGCTAAGCAAAGATGAATTTCCCTATGCAAATCTATCTTTTCTGAAGCACTTGCCCAATTCTCTGTAATTCTTGTAAAACCATATTACCAATATATCTTGTTACATCTACATTATGATTGACTGTTTTTATAAAGCTACGTGCTTCTTTGCAGGCTGATTCTGATTAGTGGGAATGAGGTACGATCAGTTCTGAGCTGCTTTTTTCAAATCTGTTGCATGGTTTCGAAACAGCACACAGGTGGCTGACAGGTCCACTTAATACTCCACTTATAGGCTTCCTATTCCACTGCATTCTAAGTGGTGTTTTATATATTTAATCAAAATGATGCGTAACATAATGTTGTTAGAACAAATTGTCCTTCATCAAATGTGCCATCTAATGAACAATGATGTTGCAGTCCTATTTTTCATTAAGGTTATTCCTCTGTTATATCTGGTTTTAGAGTGCAAATGGAAGTTGTTTAGTCAGTTGTTTAGTCTGTGCTCTGCTAGTTACTTCTGTAAGTCACATATTAATGCCTTTTTGCCCTCAAAAAAAAATCCTACCATTGCTTCACATCCGTGTTTCCATGTTACCACAAGGCCTCTGATGAGACTAGTGTCTCCTTGCCCTCCAGCCCTCCACTGCATACAAACCTACTACAAGAAGCTCACAGAGCGCGATCCAGTAGGGCAGCGTCTGTTCCTGGCCTATCACGTGAGATACAACTCACTATGTGTGGCCTCTGAGACCATAGAACAAAAGTACCATCAGGGACTCTCCATCCTTGTTTCTAAGACTGGCCTTGTGTTTCCTTCAGTGAAGGCTGGATGCTGCCAGGAGTTCCACGCTAGGCAGTGATGTTTCAGGTTTCCTAGTCCTTTCCTGAATCCAACACAATTTCTTTGCTGCAAAGAACATGTGTTACAAAGCAATAAATACCACATATAAAAGAAAGGTGGAGTGACTCACACAAGGTCACAGAGCAGGCTGCTCATCAAACCCATACTAATGCCATTCTCACCTGCCTCCCAGCATAATTTAATATGCTTGGCATACACTTATCAGGGAGTTAGGATTCCTGAGGTTCAGCCATCGCATCATGCAATGAATTTGATATCCATAATTCTACTTAAGATGATATATTTTTGTCCTCAACACATTCTCCAGCCTCTTAATCCACCCAGGAAATCAGCTACCCTGCATGTTCTAGGCTTTCCTAATTAATTAGCATTGTACTTTGACTGTTGATTGACAACATGGTTGTAAATGGAGAATTTGACACTTATGTTCAACAAATTCTTGAAATCTACTCTTCACCCATGTTGCCAGTAAAGCTGCTAAAATCTTCAGTATGAAAAATTAACACAAATGTCCTGATGAATAAAACAAAATTGGATTCAGTTTAAATTGAATTATCTTTGAATAGCTACTCACAAATAACTGCTTTTGCTTGTTTGCCCACCGTCAATACTTCGCATGTTTCTATTTCATCAGGAAGTCAACAGAGTGCAGAAAGGGATATAAACAGACTGTCAGACTCGGTGCGTGCAGGCCAAAGGAGCATAAAAATCTTATTTTTGCCACAATCATATAAATCTTTTCACTATTCTACATGCTACTGATGCTGTACTGAGAAATTATTCAATACAGTGAAACATCCTATTTTATGCTGTTTGATTTCTGCTGTGTGGTATTTTTACTATAGATTAGTACCTTGAAAAAGTGACTGGAGTTGTGTGGTTTGTTAATGCAACTCCATTCAACACTGTGTGCTTAAAAAAGATCAACTGCTGCTTTATCCAGCTATCGATTACTGGATAACGAATCAAATCACCCTCTATTTACCTAATGTTGGCTGATAAGTGCATGATGACCCAAGTAAGAAGGCCGAGATCAATACACTGATCAAAGAGCAATTATTGCTCAACAGGAGAGGAGATCTCCAGGAGGTACATAGTTGCACACCTTTGTACATGAGAAGCAGAGACCAGGTTAACAGCAGTGGTGCTCACTGGTTCATTAAAACATCTTTTGCATCTGCCTTTTGGCTAATAGGGAATTAAAGAGATCTGTGGGCTCCTAGCAGTTCATCTTTTCTGAAGGACCTACCGCAGCTTTGGTTGAAAGAAGCCAAGCCCACTACTGTGTTTTCTATACCACCATATATTAATTGCAAGATGGATGCATTTTTCTGCATAACTTTAACTTATATAGGCACTCATCTGGGCCCTCAAGAGAGGGCCTGTTTTCCACAGAAACTGAAAGGTCCCACAGTCCAAGTAAAACAAGCCATTTGGCCTAACTGCCATGGACCTCCAGTTCATCTAACTCTTCTGTTTTACTGCCTGCTCACCTCTATAGAGCTGCTAAATCTGTTCTGGGCACCTTCTGAGTTTAGTTAGCTCCTTCTCTTTGAGAGAGATGCTGGCCTCAGCTAACAGGAACTACTGTGGACAGGGAGTATGGACAAGGACTATTAATCTGTGACATCCCCAAACAGTTTCCAGTTACTTGTGCTCCAGCATCCCAAACTTGTCCTCATGCTAGGTATCTCAGGGCATGAGAAACATTTCCTGCAAAAAGCCACACAGTTTTGGTGGATTACAACAGATTTAATTGGGTTACTTTGAACTGAAAAGAAAAACATACAGTCATTAAAAGATACTGGCCACCCTACAGGTCCTTACCCTCAAGGTTAATGTGAATGTGGCCAGAGATTGTGCCAGAGAGAGCCAACAGTGCATGGTGTGTGTGCAAGCCACCTTTCATACCTACACATCCACAAAGGAGTTCTCAAATATGTCTATTTCAAAAGTATTAGCAAATGTAGGGCCCAAAGTCCTCTCTTGTGTCATCTGCAGAGACAATGTAGATGAGACATTTACACAGACAGCAGGTAGCTCACCTTAGAAAAGCATACATGAGGATACAGAAAATATTTTTGAGCTACAGTAACTTTGGGATTGTTTGAAAAAAATCCAGCTGACATTTAAATTATGGTAACAGTTGCATTTTCAGATGGCAACAGAACATCACTGCTGGTCTTAAGTATGGATTTATTAATAAAACTGTGCTTTGACTGGCTAACTTACATATCAGAAGATCCAGTAGACAAGATGACTCTATTTTATTCTGGGAACAACATTTGTCTTGTTATCCAGACTCCCACTCATCTGCAATAAACATAAATAACATAAATTGACTACAAAACAAACCCCAGTATTTTTACACAATAAATTCAAGTTTTTCTCATAGCCCAATCTTTCAGAACCAAGCAGAACAGTCCCACAGAAAAAAGGCTCTGCATGGGTACTTCAAAGATATTAGAAAAACATTAAAGTCCAGGAAAGCTTGGGGAGTCTGTGCCATAACCCTGTTACCCACCTTCCCCTTTGTGCTGCAAAACAGCTTCAGCACCGTTCTCTGCACCTCGTACAAACAGCCAGGGTTACAGTGCTGCTCGCAGGCCTCCCACACCCTCATCTGATGCGTTTTCTCCGTGGGAGGGTGGTGATGCTCATTACGGTACAATGGATACTTGTGGAGGGCTCATCACGTTGTTAATGAGCATCTGGACAGACGTGGGGAGAGGGATGCATTCCTGCTGCATGCGGGCAGCGAGGGGGAAAGGTTATACTTCAGGTTGTTGGCACTGCTTTTGATACTGTTGATAGCATTTTCAATGGAAACATGTTGTTACCAAAATATTTTCTCCACCCTTTATTTCTTAGGCCTCAAGAGAGCTGGCAGCGAAATAGGGGAATTCCATTGCTCACATAGTTTAAATGGTAAGAGAGATGATGTTTTCGAATGACCTTTTTGTAATACATTTTGAGATGTTTGCCTAATGTTTCACTGCAGAGTTTGCATTTTTTAAAGACTTTATCCATGTACTCTGGATGGTTAAAGAAGTTTTTCCCTCATGCAGTAGCTTTGAAAGACTTGTTATTTGCAAGTCTATGTACCAGGATGCGTCAGTATTTTCCTCCAGTACTAAGAAGTTCAAACATGATTTCATCTACCGACTTAGTGTTTAGTGAAAGATAGTACAGAGAGACCTTTGAAATAAGAGTAGCGCATGAAATGGACATTTGTAGTTCTGCACAACAGAAAATACCATTCTAAATGAGGGACATTTGTAGCCATCCATCTCTAAGACAGAAAAAAACATTTCTTATGCCTGGACTCAAAAAGGACATTCCAAATCAAGAAAAGTGCTAATGAGCTTAGCCCAATATTGATAAAAAGACTTATCTCAAGCAAAAAGACTAATTTATTTTTCATAAGCTGTAAATAACTATCCTTTAAAAAATATATGCAACATTAATTTTTAAAAACCTGTCATTGCCACATGTATGATTCCCTTGTTGGCTGAGCTGACAAAACAGGTAAAAGTTAGGAGATAATCTAATCTAACCATATGTTGTGTCCTTTCCTAATACAATCATCTCCAGCGTTTCTCACACTTTTAGTGGTCTGCATAGTTTATAGACAGCTCCAAACTGGAATTGTGGGGAAGACACTCTATTACTGTTTTACCAGTCTTCATTTAATGCATCAGAGAGGTCGTGCATCCAAAATGTCATTCCACAATTTTTCTTGTAAAGGCTGTGCCACAACTGTCATATTGCAACCACAATCATCATTAAAACTTCCTCTGAGTCTAGCTGTTAAATGAATACCTAAAATGTTTCTCTGGTTAACTGTGCATAGTCTGCTCAAATCAATAATCACACAGTTCCCTGAAGATGCTTGCAGCCTAATGATGTAACAGAATGGGATATAATTGTATGGCTGGTAAATATATAATATGCTTTTATGATAAAATCAGAGGTGCATTTGTTTTGAAATTCTGCTGTCACCCCCTCTTGAAAACAGGATATGAGTCTAATCTGGTACTGAAAGTATTTGAAATTGCATATACTCTTTTGGATTGCAATGGTTTAACAGAGCAACTTAACAAATTACTGAGTCCATGGAACTGAAATTAAATGTAACTCAACACCAGTATAACTCATCATTATAGTGGAATTTCATCAGGAATATGAGTAGAGACATGTTATTTTATTCAAAGATTTTTCTCATAAAAGAATGGAGGAGCTTGGGTTCTTTTTTAATCAACTTTACGCTGAGATTTTTATAGCAAAGTGTATGCTGGGGAGGGGGGAGAGGGCCATGAACGTCTCATAATCCCATATACAACCCAAAATTGGGGTTGAAATCCTCCGATCAAGATACTAAACAGTGCATAAAGAGAACTTCTAATTACATCTCTAAAAAAACATATTTTCTTGGCTTCCCTCTTTTGTCATAAAGTCAGTCTCACCAGTTTAGGATACTAGCAACTGATCCTCATCCTGTAATCTCATATAACAAATACCAGCATAAAAGAAAGAGGAGAATCTCTGGCATTTTGCTCAGCTCCAACTGCAAGTTTGCAAGAATATGTAATACTGTTATTCCTCAAGAATCATATTACCACACTTACTGCTGTTAGTGAAAGTCTCCTTTCTCTCCATTTGCCATCCTTCTGTTTAAATAACTATGTATGTTTGTATACATGTGTGTGAATGTATGTATGTATGTATGTTTATATAAAACCATTTGCAGCAACATAAATGTCATAATTAGAAGTACCCTAGCATATGTAATACTTTAAAGTTTTGCAATACTGTCAAAATCACATCTATTCATACAGAAGTTTTCCAAACTAAGCATCTATCTGAAGTTCCTTTATTTGCAAAAAATGTTGTGGCTTTTGCTACAGGGATCTTTCTTTGCTGTTTTGGGGATAATGAAATATAGTGAATAAATAGATGAAAAACATAACCTTCAAAAATAATCAAAATGCTGACCTACTTATCACAACACCGGGAAGTTTAAGTGCAGTCCTAGGACAGAGTATAGCTATTGCTTTTTGTCAGGAAGGACAGCAGAGATGCCTGAGTATTATGAGCAAAAATAAACCAGTTCTGGTCAAGGCCTGCTACAGGGGGCAGAGCCAAGAATCAAAGATCACTAATCCTGCTGTCACTGGTGCAGGATCCACCACACGCTCCCTCAAGGGCAGCACGCCCAGCAAACTGGGGGATTTCCAGGTATCTGGCAAAGACAAAGCAAGCTTGAGGGAAAGAGCAGCAACCTCATTCCCTACTGCCTGATGCCCCAGGAAACTACACACTTTGCTTATGCTTAGACCAGAAGTGCAGTATAAATGGGAGAAAGAAGGAGAAGGGTATCCTGGCAAATTCATTAGATCTGATGTGCTCATCAGGACTTGCAAGAAAGCAAGCCTTGCCTGAGGTCTAGCACTGAGTGGGAGACAGAGCTATTGACAAGTGCTGTATTGTAATAGAAAGATTAAAATAAATATAAGGTCATGCTAAACTGATTTACTTTTGGGGGGGGTACAACTATTTAACTATTTCTTAACATAAATATTCAAGTCATAGGATTGCAAGGTAATAATCCCAGTTCTACTGAAAGCATAGAAAAGAAATCTAGCAGGACACAGGCAGTCCAGCAACTTCCTGGAGTGTTGGAATGTGTTACAGACTTTTTGGAGGGGTTTTTTGTCATGCTTGAATAACAGTTACACAGGATTTTTTTCTATATTTGATTCTTGATGAGAGAAATGGATTGAAAATGTAGGTTGCAGAAGACAACCTGTGTTCTAGGAATGTCTCACCTCTCCTAAGAGGAGAAAGGGCAGAGTAAGTACCATGGACTTCAAGCCAATGGACTTCCCAGTAATGATGTGTGTGTTACAACTTGCTTACAAGGAAGAGAAAGTAAAGCAGAGAGAAAGGAGCTCCTGATTTTCTGCCAGCTGAAAACGGAAGCAAACCCATTGATGAAATCATTATCTCTAGCCTCTGCCTGCTGGGCACAGTCTGCTGGGACCGAGCAATGAAGGTGGAGTCTTTCATGTGGAAACCGAAATGCCACATGCCATGTGACCCAGAAGACAGCCAAAAGTTGCCTCACATTCAAAGGCTCATCTGTAATTGCAAATCAGGGCAAATCTGGTTTGTAATCTTAGAAAATAAGCACATTTTCTCCTGTCCTGGAGAGCAAGTTTTATTCAAGAAAACTTTACAGTCTAGTTTGAAGCTGAACTGGTCTTTCATTTGCAATAAGGGTAATTGAGTAGAAGAAACAAAGACATTGATTTATTCTTATACCTCCTGCTAGGTTTTTTCTTTGACTAGTCAGTTGTCTAAGTGTTAATGACATAGATGGTCCATGACTACTGACAAGATTTTTCTAAATATTTTTGACAAGCTGAAGGGCAGCATGTGGTATGTTTAGTGGGTCAGGCTTAAAAAAAATCTCAATTCCAGGTTTTCAATGCATATCTGTGTTACAGCTATCAAGTTTATAATTCGAGTTTGCCATTTAAAAGCAACAATATCACATATGTGGTTTATCAAAGAAACGATAAATGGAATAATTTTGGATCTTGAAAAATGATGAAGTAATGGAAATTACACTCCAAGAACTGAAATTGACCGCTTTTTTTGACAGAGATTAAAACAAAACCTTTCTTTCTGTGGTAAGGGGCAGGAGACACAGTGTCTTATGGGAGAAGAGGCTATGTATCTTAAATATGGTATGCAACAGTTCTGTTTACAATAAAGACTAGGCCAGTTTTTGGCCTTTAGCTACAACTTCCACAAATTATCACTTCATTCCCAAGATGAGTTTGTCAGTAGTTGCAGTAAAAAAAAACCAGATAATGTAAATCAAAACTACTTCAAGAGTTTAAAAATTTAAAATATTGTCCCTCCCTCCCTCCCTCCCTCTCTTCCTCTCCCCCAAAGGAAATATTCATTTAAACTTATTAAAATTTGATTATTATGTTGTTCCCTAACATTGAATGAAATTCAGGTAAAGACACAAAACCAATATTCTGATCACCTAGGTGTGCAAAACATTTTGTTTCATTTTTTTGAGGGGACCCATTTGTGAGGAGTTTCCTATACATCTCTTAGCAGAGTTGCAAGGCTGTGCTACCTTTCTCTGAATTCACTGAGTTATAAAATTTGGAACACAAACATTAGACTGGTACATACAATTCATTTAGCAACCTGTCAAACTCCACCTTTTCACCAAAAAGTTCAGGAGCCTGAACTGTGGCCTGAGACAAAATAAATCTGTCACAGATTATCCCTTGTGAAATACACTCTAAAGATGTCTTACAAACAGAAACAAATGGTGATATTCCCTTACCCCACACTACTGGGGGAAGAATCACCTTCTTTGGGGACTATAACAAAAGACGATAGTAAACGGTCTAACCTGAATATTGAGACAGTTCCAGCAGAAAGTATAAAATTAGATACTGAAGAAATGTGTGGAAGTTAGCATGATTGCCCTGCTATGTTTGGCAACTAAAACATAATGATAAAGTTGTGGATGTAGGGAGAGAGGGAGTTTTCATAGTTTATGAATAGGGTAGGAAATTATGGTAACTATAAAAAGCTGGCTGCATTGAGCAAGGAGCAGTGAAGATAGAGGTTAACTATAGACCCAGAAGTTTCTCCAAACTTTATACCAGAGCAGTAGCACCCAGCCCATAACAGCAGATGGCTCTCTCATTTACCCTTACACAGTATTAAAAGTGCAATCCACACCAATGAAAACTCACTGTACTGTGCATGGATGAAGGCCCTTCTTCACTTGGCAAAGCTGGTCTATGTGCCTCCAGACACTTAGTTTCTGGCACATTAAGTCAAGTATTCAAAGAAACATTACCAAGTTTCATTGCACATTTCTACAAAATAAGGATAGGGGTAAATAAGAGGACATCTATTCACTTTTAACTTCATTGTTCCTCAGATGAGTGACATTGTAATTTCACATGTTTT
Organism: Scolopax mira; assembly: GCA_004320125.1. Lineage (NCBI taxonomy): Eukaryota > Metazoa > Chordata > Aves > Charadriiformes > Scolopacidae > Scolopax > Scolopax mira. The sequence goes on from BJBW01000577.1 coordinate 855,418, forward strand.
TGTAACAATTACAATGAACAACATTAAATTGACCACCTCATGTGAACTTGATGTGATTGCAGTTTAACAGAGACACATCACTCAAAAGCAAGGCTGGTCATGCCAAATACTGACCTTTCCATGATACCATGTGTTTGTATACACCACACCATCCATGCCATCTCAGTAGATGATTGTATTTCATGTTACATTAGCACTACTTTGACATGTCTAACTTTGAAAATTCCAGCTGTCCCAGCACCATAGCCTACTCTGTTTTCTTCAAGAAAAGGAAAAAAAAAAAAGAAATCTAAAAGTTATTAAAAGACTGTTGTGATTTTAATATCTGGGATCTCCATTTAGAAACATAGGTTGCCTGTCCCACTTGGAAGAAGGAATAAAACACATATGTTCAGAGGTTCACAGCTATGATGCTAATCTTGACAAATGGCAAAGAAATCTTGCCAATATGGGCTTAATACCTGTGTAGTGTTTGCAGTTTTTATTAGTGATACAGAGCATTTTGCCTACAGGTGCCTTTATTGACAGGGTCCATATTGTAATACATGGATGATCACTGTAGCATTATATGTTTCTGTCCATTTTAAAATACATGGTGGATTCCCTAGTTCCTTGGTACTTCCATAGAAACACACAGTGTTAAGAACAAAAACTCCATGTCTTGAGGAAGAAAAAAAAAAAAGGGGGGTTCCTCTCTCCTTTTTTTAGACCATAATTTGTAGCTGTTTCAATCTTTTCAGGGATTTGATATGTTGCCAGTTCTAGCAGAACAAGTTTCTTGAGAGACACTAGAAAAAATAAGACAAAAAGGACCAAGTATGTATATCCTTGTCACTTAAAATTTTTTTCCAAAGATATGGAAAACAGGAGTAGACAGACGTATATTTTACAACGTGCAAGAAAGAGAGTAATGAGTTCCTTCTACTAGTCATATCTTGCCAGAAAATATCCTGCTTTATCCAGAAAAAAATCCATCCAATTTTTCTATTAACATTTGTATTATACCGTTTTCCTACTGTGGCAGGCACAGAAGAGCTGGTCAAATAATAAACTGTTTCAAAATCATTGTAGTTATTTTTCAAATAAGACAGTTGGTCCATAGTGCTCACCCACTGAAACCAAAATTTTGCAATTGCAAAATTTACTAAAAGCTAATTTAACCATGAAAAATAACAATGGTATTATGCATGCTAATATTTTAAGCATTTCAACATAAAAATTGCAAATCCTTTGAAGAAGACCGTGGTTACAAACGAAGTAGACAGAAAACATCATTTTGTTGTCTCCAAAACAATCTAATGAACAAAGCTAGGGCTGGCTTTGGCATTTTCTGATGGTACACGGTGACTATGACCAAAGAAACTTCCAGGTTTGGAATTTTTTTGAGTGCTTACATTTTCTAGATTCTAGTGTCTCTGTGAGTGCTCAGTGTCATAATCCAGAAATATCCTCTGACTGCATGAAGTATCATGAGATCTCTACCGTCTCAGACTACTCTGCCACAGTTTGAATTAGACAGGATCAGATTGGATTTGGCCTGAGCTGACCTACTAAAAATTCTCTCTGACCAATAGTCATGCCAAACAACTTCCAGACCTTTCTGATTGACCATTCTGCCCTAGAATCACTGGTGCCACATTGGTGACTTGCAGCTCCCCTGTTGGAGTTACAGAAGTCCAGCTATTTTCTGAGGGCTATCCCTTAGAGCTCATGCACTGTCAACGCCTACGCTAACTTCCTGTAGAACTTTAATGCTCTGAATATATATCCTTCCAGAGGTGGATGCAGGGAGCTAGTCCTCTTAAAGGGCTGTAGCCACTGGAGTTGAGCAAATGCATTAATCAGTGCAGAGCTGTTTACATGACTGTACTTCCACAAGCAGCGGGGCACAGAGAGAGCTCTCTGTCACCAAGGAATGCCACTGAAGTCAGACAAAGTGAGAGTGTGAAAAGCTTCTGGCGAAGAGAAGCAGCTTTCAAACGTCTTTTGTGAAGCCATCTGCTCTTTGCTGATAATTATCACAGCATTTATATACCTAAAATGAAAGATATTCTTGCAAATAAATCAACAAGGTTGGTACTACTGTGCAGTAGTGATGTAATTAAGCATGTCTTGTGAAAAATTTATAAATATATATAGTTCTTCCTTAAAGAAATTAATCCTTTGCAGCCATGCATGATCAGAATGCTTCCAAAAAATCCATGCATTTATCTAGGAAAACCAAGATACATTTTTTTTTTCTTGTTATTTACTTCATGGATTCAAGGTCTTTAAGTTTCATATTTTTGGATCAAGATCTTTAAAGTTTCTTTAAAAAAAAAAAAAAGCAAGTATTTTCTTGTAATCTCATGATTCCAATAGACTGGTCTTAAATAAAAGTATCAAACATCAAAAAAATCATCTGAAATCATCTTGCTTAACATTAAAGAAATAAAGAAATTGACAGGTTTTCTAAGGGAATCACTGGAATTGTTCTTGATGAGCCCAGCACAGACAGGAATCAGAACTGAAGGTATATCAGGAAAAAAGTCCTGACAAAGGTTCTCCTAAAGTGGTCACTTCTATTTAGAGGCAAAATCTTGGCTCAAAGCAGAGGTAAGGACACTGAACTCTGCAGCGCACATGAACTTGCTCTCTTTCCTGCTTGGTTCATTTTAGGCTCACGGAAGCCATCCTGACCTTGGGAGCAGGTGAGGTACTCTTTGGGCTGTTGTACACCTAGTTCATCTATGCCTGGTTCTTCCAGACTCTACAAGAAGCATGGATGTACCCTACCAGACCAAAGCCTGCTCCTGAAAGAATGGGAATAGAAATTCTGGATTTCTGACTGGGTTTGGGCATGTGCTTAATGGCAAGACTAAAATTAAAGCTAGGAAGGTCTTTTAAGCATATTAATTCATTTGTTTAATGTTTTAAGGCGATTTGTCACAAACTGATAGATGAATTCTAAAATTAAGATACTTCTCTTAAGATAGTACTTCTCTGAATCACTTTAGGAACAAAAGAATTTATGAATTCTATATAAAGAATATATTGTTATTTGTAAGGTACTTTGATGTATATGTTTATTATTCTTCACTTTCATCATCATAGAACCTCAAAGCTTCAGGATTAAAGCCCTGTTTGTATGGAGGGCAGTAATAAAGCAAAAGGCAGAAGGCTTACACTCGTAGTATATGCATATCCGCTTGGAATGTGTTATTGTCAAAGGAATTGTCTAAGATACTAAAAGAAGCTTTGTTTGCATTTAGATTTCTCTCTTTTCTTAAGCTGTTTGTTTAGAAATGGGTCACTTAGCCTAGCAGATGTTTCCTCAACACAACATATTTGTGTCACAGATGAAGAAAACTTTCCAAATAACTCCCTTGTTTTAGTAATTATAATTTAATAATCCGTTTTACTTCTTTTTAGAGCAGACAATAATTAAATAAAAATTTCAGTTGTTCATCTGTGCTTTTCCCCCACCTCAAGTTTGTACAGATAAACTCCTGTGGGGAATTTTAGTTCTGTCCTAATAAAAAAAAAAAATAAACTCCACATGAATGTGCAGTTTCAAGCCATCAGAAAATATTCAGGAAACATCACTTAGCTGGCTTACGCACCAGAATGTAAATGAGGCCTCCTTTTTTTTCCCTGCTACCAGTAAAGCTGAGGCATTCATTGCTTTCATTTCACTTCACCCCTTATTTTCCTTATTTTTTTGGTTGCCATAGAAACCAGGGTGCCAGTCAGTCTGCAGAAGAGGCTGCCATTGCAGGTGGTTTGCAGATACAGTATTAATAAATGACTAAATAAATAAATAAATTGGGCCCACATTTTCCTCAGAAAGACAGCAGCAAAAAGTACATCACTTTGCATTTCTGTTGTTGGCTTGTGTAATTTGGCTACTGAGACTTTACAGACAATATTTATTGCCTTAGAAAATAAGCATGCATGTATTTCCTGTACCTGGCAAGCCCATTGTGTATATTTACAGCCTTCTCTCTAGCAATCAACTAAAATATTGAAACAAGATAAAGCAATGGAGTTGAAAAGAATGAATCCAAAAAAGAAAGGGAGAATATGAGAGTGTGCGTGCACACACATGCAGCTATTGACTTATTCATGCGCATGTTCAGGTTATGTGCCTGGGATTAATAACAACTTTGATTCCTATTTGTGCAATGGTCCTGTTGTTCTGAAGAGATTTAAATAAATATAACCTTGATCTAAAAATTAAAATCCACCACCAAAAAAAAAAAAAAAGGTTGGTTTAGCCTGAATTTAAGCATAAGGAAAATAGGCTTATGGGATCACTTTATCAGTCCACCTAGGAAGCCTCCATAACCTTAGAACCTTAGAATACTTCTAAGTTCAGCCAAATCTTAAAAATGGGTAGAAATCTCACAAGCAATTATTCATGTAGAATAATTTGTAAAAACTAGAAACCAGATGAGAGATCAGTGCCTCAAAAAAGGAAAGGCAAGAACTCCTCTTATCTATTCTATTTGGCAAACAGAAACCAAGCACACAGAGGTATCACCTCAATTCTCTCCACCAAAACCAGCACATTTTACTAGATGGGGAAAATGGATGGACTGTATGGCTTATAGTTGTACCTGGGATGTATCTTCAGTCTTTCCAGTATAGAGAAAGCTCGGCAGTTAGTACTGATTTAGGTGTTCATAACATTTTAATAAAATGTACACCTTTTCCCTTCTGTCACTACCCTGATTCCCCTCATATGTCTCATCAAAATTCATGTTAGTCTTGGTTTTCTAGGGAATGAATCATCTGTCAGAGTTCTCCCAGTAGACTATTTGTCTAACCCATAAATTAAAACCCACATTGAATGAAACATGAATGATCCACATTGCAGACCAGTAGAAGTCTGAGGCTTTGTAAATGCTTACATTGCAATGAAAAAGATGTCCTTGGCCTTTGCAAGTTCTGCTCTGGTTCCAGCAATCTAGCTATTGTTCAAGCCACAATGTGAAGAGTTGCTTTTTATCGTGGTTATTTGTTACATATATAACAACAGCAGTGAGAGAGGCCTCAGCCTCATTGTGTTAAGAATGCCAGAATAGTGGAGAGAAGTAAACGTCAACCCTATCTTCAAAAAAAGCAAGAAGACTCAGCATCACCTTAATGTCTGGGAGCAGCTAACCCTGGAAACCATTTCTGGGCACATGAAGGACAGGAACATCATCAGAAGCAGTCAGAATGGTTTCACCTGGGCAAAGTCAGGCTTGAACAACCTGGTAACCTTCTATGATGAAATGACTGGTTTGTTAGATGAGGAGAGTAATGGGTATTGTCTACCTTGACTTAAGTAAGGCTTTTGACACTACGTTCTGTAAGATCCTCATAGATAAGCTATAAAACTGTTGGCTGGATGAGCAGACAGTAAGGTGGATTGAAATCTGGCTCGACACCCAGGCCCAGATTGTGGTGATAAAGTGGCACAAAGTCTAGTTGGAGGCTAGCAATTAACAGTTTAACCCAAGGTTCAATATTCAGTCCAGTCCTGTTAAACATTTTCATTAATGATCTGGACTATGGGGCTTAGTGTATTTTCAGCAAGTTTGCTGATGACACACAACTGGGAGGAGTGACTGATACACCAGAGGGTCATGTTGGCATCCAGAGGGACCTCAACAGCCTGGGGAAATGGGATGACAGGAATCTTTTGAAGTTTAACCAGGAGAACTGAAAAGACCTTCACCTGGGGAGGAATAACCTCATACACCTGTGTATTCTGGGGACCATCCATCTGGAAAGCATCTTTGCAGAAAAGGACTTGCATGTCCTGGTGAACACCAAGTTGAAGATAAGCCACCAATCTGCCCTTGCAACAAAGAAAGCCAATAGTATCCTGGGCTGTATTAGGCAGTGTTGCCAGCAGATTGAGTGAGGGGATCCTTCCACTTTACTAAGCACTGTTGAGGCCACAACTAGATTTCTGGGTCCAGTTCTGGGCTCTTCAGTACAAGACTTGGACATACTGGAAACAATCCTTAAAAAGGACTACAAAGATGATGAAGGGACTGGAGCATCTCTCCTATAAGAAAAGATTCTATGATTCTATGATTTTCAGTGGTGCCCAGTGATAGAACTAATGGACACAAAGTGAAACACAGGAGGTTACCTCTGAACAGCAGGAAACACTTTTTTACTGTAAGAATGACTGAGTCCTAGTACAGGTTTCCCAGAGAGGTGTTAGAGCATCCATCCTTGGAGATCTTCAAAACCCATCTGTCCCGGGCAGCTGTGACTAGGTGTACCTACTTGAGCAGGGGAGTTAGACCAGATGGTCCCTTCCAACATCAATCGTTCTGTGACTTTGTGACTGTAATAACCATAAAATCATCACCTCTTCTTGAAGAATTTACCATTTTGGGCTTCAGTTCAACAAAGTGAAATAGCCATTGCCATTTGAATTGGTGACACTCAATATCTCCTACAAAATCAGCCCTATTAGGTAAAAAAACCTACTGAAAGTCTCAGTAAGATTAAAATTATATGCCTCAATCACTTCTTATGTTCTATTATTCCATAAATGCTCCTGGATTTTACTCTACCGTTCTGAGAAGGAGGAAAAGAAGTTTTTTCTACTGTGCTACACATTAAATGGCTTGAAATCCTGCACCAGCTTATGTAAACAACCCAAACCATAGTAGCGGGAAAACGAGATCATCAGTTTGGAATGGTCACAGCTTTTTGCTCAGAAGATGAATGGAAATTTCAGCAGAAGTTTCATTGAAAAAAGCAACTTCCCTTCTTCTTTCATCACCTCCCAGCCTGTTCCAGTTCCTTTTTCTGCATCCCCATTAAAAAGGGAAAGTAACTAGAGGAAGGTTTGCTGCACATGTCCTTGTTGGTTCATGCTTTTTCAATAACAAAAGCATTATATTTTCTGGTTTAGAGTTTATCAATATTATAAGCATTACATTTTCCTGAGCTGAAAGTTAAAAAAAAATAAAAAAGGAAAAAATTAAAAAAAGGAAACCAACAAGCAAAGAAACCTCTTTCTTACCTATATCCCTAGAGGACAAAGCTGCTTTCTGTGGTGACATTAGTAAATTCCAAAGACACATTGGGGAAGGTGGAAGGGAGAGAATGGGAGAAACAGTGTGAATTTTGGAGATGGGAAGTTTTGGAAAAGAAAGAAAGAATGAGGAGGAGGGAGAACCGGAGGAGTTGTGTTTTAGGAAAGGGGCCAGCGGAGATCAGGGTATTGCAAGGAACAGGTAACATGGGGCTCTGTGCAGGCTCCGAGAATCCCCCCATCTCTTGCTCTCCCTTTCATTATTCCCTAAATCCCCAGGGCAATAGGAAATACCTTCAACCTACCCCACTCCTAATGTGTCCTCTCCTGGATTACACGATCACAACTCTAGTTCTTCCTCTCACTGTCCTGTCCTTTGTAGGCAGCTTCCTCCTTCCCTAGGCTGCTGCCATGAGCAACAGCCTATTTGCCTTATGATTTCCTATTTTTTCCTAAATAATAGATTGACAACTGTTAACACAGGATAATGAGCTTGATGAACTACTGTTATGACCCAGCATGGCTCTTCTCATGTCAATAATATATTCACCAGAGAGAAACACTAGCTTTAGAGTGGGATTTTTAAGAAACTTATCTACAGGATAGTTGAATTTCAGAGTTCTAGTATAACCTGCTGAGCAAAAATAGAGCATAAAATAAAAGCAGTGGAAATTATTGATATTTCTTCTTCTATATAATTAACTGTATGCTAAAAGCTGTGTCCATCCATGGATTTTCTACCATCTTATTTTAGAATTTGCTGGTTTTCAAGAATGCCACATGCCTACAGAAGTAGTTGAAAAAAAACCACCACAAAATAAACCCTCTATAGACACAGTCTTCTGTAACTCCAACCATACAGAAAAGATTTGACAAAACTAGTTGTAATATACATCCTAGAAAAGCCCAGAAAAGGCTAAATATATATAAGATACTTAAAAAGGTCATTCAGATTAGCAAATTTCCAGAAGTAATATTTACATTCTAGTGAAAAGAAAATCATTTTGTAAAATGAATCAAATGTCAGAAATCAAAATGTTGATCTTGTATTACTTTTATAGGAGAATTATTATTTTTATTAAAGCACTGATTTGGAGCTGCCAATGGAGGGCTTCTGGAAAAGGCAAACAAACTGTTGTTTCTTTTTTCATTATTTCTATCTCATTTCATTCTCGAATGTCGCTTGGATGCTGAGGTCATTGCACAATATGAATTGTACAGAAAACCCCTCATTTCTGTAAGATAAATACTCTATTATATTTTCAAGCAGGCAAGAATCTACAAAATTTATACATGTAAATGGAAAAAACACTTATGCTGGTGGAGAAATCTAAACCACATCCTTTTGTACTCTAACCAACTACACACTGACAGAGAAAAGTTGTCAGAGAAGCATTTTAACTCTGAGTGCTTCTGAAGTTTCAAAATAGGCTGTTCTTTTTCTCCTCTGAAGACCACATATATAAGCAGAATGTAAAAATTTCAGGGTTTAGGTTGCTCTGGGCAGCAAAGAAAGAAACCTCTACTGTGCACCCCCATTTATGCACAAGTTGGATTAAAAGAATGTCACCCTTACAGAAACAATGAACCCCAGGAACATCTAGTAAAAATGGATCTACTACTTTCTGTTTAAATGCAAGAAAAGCCTGAGCACTTGAAGCCAGGTAATCCAAACTTTGACTTAATTTAGATTTGGATTCTCTTCAAATCCATCTGTACTTAATGTAAATGTTAAAGAAACCAGAAACAAATATGGATTAGAATTGGCAATTCTCATCTGGGCAACGCTCCCCTGAAATCAGTGTAAATGTGCCTCAATTAAGTTTCCAGGCTGGAACTTACTTGGAATTAGAGATCATAAACATCTGCTGAATGTTCTGTAATATTTGTCCGTAAAATTTTCTCAAGAGACAATCTTAAATATCAAGTGTGTGTCTTAATGAGAAGAGAATAAAACTTGGTTCTGATTTGTTTTTATGATTATAAGAATACTGATGTCATAGCCTAAAATGGAAAAATATCCTGTTATGTTATAAAGCATTATATCACATAATTTAACCTCTTGCTGAGACAGAACAGAAGATACAAGGGGCCCTTGGTGGTAGTTACTGCAATATTATATATTCATGGCTTATTTTCTAAGCCTGGTATAAGTCTAGAAAACAGATGGAAGGGGACTGTGTAGCTCTGCAAGTTTCCAGGAAAAAGTGATTATATAATTTATACTAGCCCTTTCACCAAAAGGCTAATTGCTACCGAAGACCAAAATAATACAGAAGAATCTTCTGAGCAGGTGAAGGCAGAGCAAATGCTCAAAAGGAGACAAAACCCATTCAGAGGTGGGGGTAGTCACAGAGAAGTGAGATAACTGAGTAGCAGCCACCACAGGACTAAAGGCTTCCTACCTTCAAAGCCCCATGCCTGGAAGATTTAAAAATTAGCTCCAGCAGAGAATCTACTGTTTTCAAAATGTTAATTCTGGATTTAGAAAGTTTGAAACACGTACAGTTCCCTAAGATTTTCATATTGAGCAAGACCAGTTAAGGAGATGCAGATAGAACTGGTCCTCTCAGTCACCTTTGGGTACAACATAGTGGCTCAGAATTGGTGCACTGTCTTTTGATTTCTCTTCAGAGCTAGTGTTTTAAAATTGCTGGTCTTGTGTTTTGATTGATCTTCTATCATTTCCTTGCTTGTGTTTTTTCATGGGCATTTACAAAGATAGCTTTGAGGCTAGTGAGGTAACTCCACGTTCCCTTCCTACAGTGCCCAGGAAGAAAGAAGATTCTCCAGAGAAAGCTCTATATCCTACTGTACCCACTCTGAATCACCCTCTAGAGAAGTCTTGCTTTCCCCGTGGGATATCTGGAGACCTCAGGGACATTTATCTCATTAGTAGTCTACAGTGGCCTTTCTGAGAATTTCCCTCATGTGTGGGAATGTGTGACATTTCTCTTCTGGTCTTCTAACATAAACAGAAACTGTGGGATAGATTCACCTCTGCTCTAAGCTGACTGATGCCAACAGAGTTCTTGTTGAGAACGAAACTCAATCTTGTAGCTTGTATTTAGTCTAATTCTGAATTAAATTTTATTTATTTGTTTTCATTACCATGCCATTTAATTAGATGTATTCTTACAAAACACGGTTGGGGCCTTTTCTTTTCCAAAAGAAAGAGGGTGTGTGATTTTTTTCAGAAACATCCAAGTGACTTAGGAGTTGAAGTCTCACTGAAAATCAGTGGACAGCTTCTGAAATACAAAATGACTCCTCATCCTGTAGTTAACAGGAACATCAAATACCTGCAACCTCTCCTTTCAATAGGCAGAATGATGTCAGTCACCACATCACTGAACCTATCCCTAGGCAAGTAATATATTCAGGAGCCAATATGATCTGATATTTTAATTATAGCTTGTATTAATTTATTAAAGCCTAATGTTGGTTTCTGTGAAAGGGAAGGGGAAAATGGTAATGGCAAAACTAGAACACAGTAATCCTGTTTGCTGCGCCTGCCACCTACTTTTACAGCCAGCTGTGTAATATATTTTTGGCAACCTAGCTGCACCATTTCACTTACATTTGATGCTCTTTAGTGTAAGTGCTAAATGACTTCAGTATTTCCTGGAAACTCAGCAGCAGGGAGCACCGATGGCTCCTCACATGCAATAGATGGCACAGGACCATGAATATCAGTGGGAGTGTCTGCAGTGCCTTCCATAGGCTTTGGATCCCATCCATAACAAAAGCACACATTTGGAAAAAGCTTTGCATGGCTACCTGGGTCTCACGTGAAACACAACAGGAAAGGAAAAGAAGACATGTCTCCAAGTGCATGTTTGGCACCACCTCTGCGTTGTGGCGGCATGGAAATTCTCCTCCACCCCTCTTTTGGGAATCCACCTGAAGGAAAGCAGGATGCAGAACTTGAGTGTGTATCTGGAGCAGAAAAACTAAGAGGCTGAAGGAGCACATCATAATTTTGATTTTTGAGGGAAATAACAGGAGTCAGTGTATTTTTTCCTTTCATTAACTCAAGTATGAAGGCCTTTTGCAATCTCTGCCCACTCTAAGATAAACATGAGAGTTGGGGAAGAATCCTAAAAAAGTAAGACTGTTAATTTGAGCATATATAGAAGCAGTAGATTTCTGCAGGCCTTGCTGCCTTGTCCCCAGAAATATGCCTTTTTCTGAGCAGCAAATAGGCAGCCACATCCTTACTGACCTTGACTTTTATTTATGTGCTGCTTACAGTGGTTTGACAACAACTTTTTTTTCATTTGTTCCTGGATTCCAAGCTAAAATAATTCCTTCATTCCACTGAAGCAATTCTTATTCAGCTTCTAGAGCTACAAGGAAAAAAATAAAATAAATTAAAAACAAATGAACCCCTGTGTTACTTTAAAAGTATGTTGTGAATCAGCTTTGCCACAGCAAAACTATATGAAAAACCCTCATCATAAACAAATGTGATAAAAAAAGATGGGCAATGAAGCATAGTAGTGGTTGAACCTCTGAAAGTGATGCATCAGCCAGGCTCATAACAAAAAACTCAGCCACGTTGTTTACTTATATTTTGTCAGAGTTAAGGGGGTTCTCTTACCTCGTGGATGTTTTTGTGTGCAAGATGAGGCAAGTCTTCCCACACAAAATAGCACACGCTGAAGAAAAATACTGCTGTCTGCTGCCACAGGCTCCAGGGGATATGCATCCTGCAGGATTGTTAAAGATGTCCAGTGCATTGAACCAGACTGGCTGGAGTTTGTCTTCTGTTTGTCAAAGACATCATGCACTCCTACAACCACAAGCACTTAATAAGGAAAAGAACCAAAACAGCTTTAGCAGCCTTTTCAGGTGCATCTAATAAAGCCTTGTTGATAGCTTATGTTCAGACAGTCAGAGAACCACAGAGAACACACATGTTCTGCATAAGCATTTATACCAGAACTATGTTTTTAAGTGAAATGTGAACACTTTCTGTAACAGTTTTGCAACACCTCCAAGCCACAATTATGTTTGCATTACAAGTAGAATTTGAAAGCCAGAAAACTGTCTCCCAGTTCCAAGAGAAAACCTAACAATACACAAATGAAAACAAGAAAAAAAATATCTTGCAAATGTTTCATGTACTACCAACTGATTGTCATGCTCAGAAAGGCATGGAAGAGAGGGAAAATCTGCAGTTGCAATTGCCACTTATTGTATATTATTTGACTGACTGAGCTGTGAATGGTTCAGGGATTTGTTTCACCTACAGTTAATGTCAAAAGGTTACACTTCTTATTTTAACATCTTAAAATTAAGAAATCTACCAAGGATCAAAATTCTTTTTGACATTTCTGATGCAAGACACTACTAGTTGCAGCTGATTCAAGGATACCTTTATAATGCTATATGTGAGAAAAAATAAAAATAAACCATTTTCTTTAAAGTGGAGTAAATGTTTTGATTCCCTCAATACTACATATTAAAGTAGATTCCTATCTAAAATGCCTATTTTTTAATGTGGCATTATTGTTGTTATTAATTTCTTATTTGCATTTGTTGATCACAAAACCACAAATAACCAATATATTATTTTGTACAATTAACCATGAACTCTGGAGTACAACATAAATATAGGTCAGAAAAGGTTTACCACAAAAGTTAATGTTAACAATATAAAAGTTAAAAATATATGTAGACACTAATTTGAGTTTGCAGAGTACACTTGCAGAGTAATTTTCTCCTTTGGGGAAAAATTATTTTTCCTGCCATACCGCTAAAATTAAGCACTATCAAAACGTATTTCCTTGCAAAAGTATATTCAATGCCTCTACATTTCAGTATTTCTGAAACTACCTTTTGTATCCCAACAACTCTACTATGAAAGACTCTAAGTTTTTACCCCACCTTTTATAAATAAGAAGACATATATTTGCTGAGATGAACTGTCCTGCTAACAGTTCCTCAAGCTTTTACAAAACAGAATGGTCCTCAGGGGAGGACACCTAGAGACAGTTGCCTAGGACTATGTCCAGAAGACTTTTGAATATCTCCAAAGATGGAAATTCCACAAGGTCTCTGGGCAACCTGTGCCAGTGCTTGGTCTCCCTCACAGTGAAAGTGTTTCCTGATATTCAGAGGGAGACTCCTGTGTTTCAGTTTGTGCCCATTTCAACTCACTTCAATTACATGTGAAAGAGGAGAAATGCCAGGACACTAACCTGTGGGAAAGAGTATTTCTTCTGCTCCAGTGCTCAAAAAAAAAATAAAAAATTGCTTTCTGTGGGTGGCTTATTCTGTTCCTTGCAGCGGCTGAGTATCACAAATAAAACCTGTGTCCTTGGTGGCCTTGGAGGGCCTGGTCCTTTAGGGCAAAGGGTATCTTCATCTATCAGTGAATCCAGTCTTGCCAAAATCTATAGGTATGTACTTATGAATATAAATTTAGCCAGGACAAGCTTGTTTTCTCCAGTGCAAAACAAGTCTGTAACATAGATATCCCTATTCTTCACCAAAGTGGAAGCTTCCTGAATTCCTCTTTGTCTCAACAGCTCATAAGGAAACAATCAGTTTTTCAAGAACTATTATAAATGTTACAGGGTCAGGATCCATCAAGTAACCATGCAGTGGACAGCCTTCCAAGTTCTGAGAAAGTGAGCGGGCTTTGAGTCTTGGGAATTTGTGGTGGTGTTCTTAGATTTGATTTGTGCAAGAATTAACACAGAGATAATTTTTGGCAGTTGGGCTAAAGAGAACTTTACTCCTGTTAAAGTCATATCTCAGTACAGCCTTGCTCCCTTGGAATTGGACCATGATAATGTGCTAAGATTGTTTGTGTGATCCCTGACCACCACATCTCAGGGCTTGTATAAACTGAGAAAGTTACATGACCAGAGCTCCAATATCAATCACCGATTTCTTCTCAGTAGAAACCAGCCAGAAAGACAGTTACTCGGCAGAGAAGAGAGGATGGTCCCAGAGTAGAAATTTGTCTCAAAAGTAAATAAGTACATGAAGTTATAATTTGGTTCATTTGTACCTTTCCATATTACTGAACCTTGGACAAAATGGGTGGATGTACTCTGTTTTCTGTTTCACTTATTATTCAGGTTTTCCACTGCAGCAGTTGAACACTTTCCATATGCACAGAGAACTACATGATTAGGAGTTGTCAGATGCAGTTTTTACCTTTTATCATTCTTTCCCTGATTTTTGGCACTCACTTTGCCTGAGCAGCCTGAGGGTACCCCTGTATTTACTTGACCCAAAAATTGTTCCTTGCTTTCTTGCTGAGTGATTAGGGCAGAGGGGGAGTTTGTGACAGCCTCAGGTTTGTGCCTCTGGCACAATGAATATTTATCTATTTAGGAAAGAAATTGGAGAGCGACAAACCTGAGAATTATCATTGAATGTTTTTACATTATCAGATGGGTGGGACAGCCATCTGTTCTGTAGAGAATTTGAACTTGGGTATCTCCAAATCAGAGGGGTCTCCTATTGCCATGTTACTGTCTATTTGAGGCTGGTTTTCTGATTTTTAAACAAAAAAAAAAACCTGTAAAAATTCTTGGGCTTGTCACAGTCTCCACTGTGGGTATATTTCTTCTTTAAATTCCAGATTCTCAAGAGACATGAAATCATTGCCAGGGGCCATTAATCGGACAAACAGAATAGTGCTCTATTTTTTAATCTCTCAATCATTCAGTCCAAACTTTTGTAAAAAAAACTTGATGCTAGTATGCGTTGATGGACTTTTCAGATGCTTGACTTGGAACTTACAAGACAAAAAAAACCAACCCCAAAACCTAAAAATGATATTATTTTCCATTAAGGAAAGTTCACTGCTGCATACAGTGAAAATGTCCAGAGGTCAGAAAGATCCAACAGTTCAACAAAAACACCACTCCTTTTGACACAATCAGATTTAAAGCACCTTTTAAATAAAAAGTGTATGCATTCATATATTCACTTGTTCATTCTGTCGTTGATACAACAAAGCTTTTGAGACCAGGCATCTGATGACCTCCATGGGAGCCACTGCGGACCACAGGCCAGCAGTAAGTTTGTCCTCTTTGCTAACAGCATCTCCATGCAGATTTAGTGGAGACATTCAGTCTATAATAAACAGAGTCTAAGGAAATGCAGGCCTAGAACTGTCTCCTGGCTCATTATTAATACATTGGGATAGTCTGGACCTGTGACCTCTGCACTGAACCTTCTTCCCTCCCTCCCACAACTTCTTTTTCTTTCTGTGTGCACAGTGGGAGCCCTCCTGGATTTTGCACATACATAATCACAGCCACGGTGTCTCACCTCACACTTCTTCCATCACCTGCACCCTAGAGTCCCTCTCCCACAGGGACAACATCCTTTGACAAGACCAAGCGTGCAAGCAAAACCAGTTTGTGTGTGCCCAGCATGCAAATGCTACCCCTCAACAGAAGGGATGTGATTTCATCTGGTAGCATATACTGTGTGCAACTTAAAAACAAACCAAAACTGCAAGAAGACTGTATCAATCATGCAGACACAGCAGGAAGTGGGGGGGGGGGAGAGAGAGGAGTTTATTGGATTTTTTTTATTATTCTTTTTTTCCCTGTTACTTACGGCCACTAAGCAAAAGACTAGCAGATTTAAGTGGTATATAAAAATGAGTAGCAAGGCAAGTCAAGAGGACAATACATCTGAAGGAAAAGGACTTCCAGAAGCAGACTCAGTTGTTGGTTTTGTTTTGTGTGAGGCCTGGAAACAGCTAATCTCTGCTGAGTAAAGATAGCCATTCATCTCAGATCAGTCGACTACAGTGGTGGAGGAGGAAAACCAGGGAATCGTTTCATTGTCATTAGTGGGGAGCCACCAGATGCTTGGGATTCCATATATTTGGGGGATAAATCTCTCAAAAGCTCCATTGACATTGGGGTATGTCAATAATTCAGTGTATTAGTTGGATGCAAATACTGCACAATAAGGTATGGAAAGAAAACTGTAATTGGGAATGCCGGGGCGAAGGGGGCTCTATCTTCTGACTGAGCCCATTGTTGAACTCCAGGCTGAACCTCCGACCCTTTACTTTGGAGGGACACAATAGGCTTTGATATGAGATGGTGGGAAACGGGCTGGGAGGCTCATTTCACATTCAGCTGCAATTCATCAGCTTGGCTGGGACTTCTAGCAGCTTTAATGACCACTGCAATTGATGGTTAAATCAATTTGTGACGGTGACAGCATGGCTGGCCCCTAGACTGTAACAATCCGGGATTACAACAGGCAGAAAGGGCCCCGTTATTCAGACGTGCGTGGTTTCTGCTCAGCTCAGAGTGGGAACAACAGTGGGACAAAGTCTCACAAAACGAGGCCTGGAGAATGTATACATTCACTCCAGTTGACTACACACCGCCACGGCTTCTTTGTAGGGCGATGCGGCAGGGTTAAAAAAAAGAAAAAAAAAAAGAAAAAAGTATTGTTACAAATAAAAATATACAGTAGGGCACAAAAGACCCTGATATCTAACTATATCCTTAGCGAAAGTGGCAAACCAAGAAGAATTTCAGCTTTGTTTCTCTAGAGACGAAGTGGGTGGTCTGTCCCCCCTCCACCCTCGACCCCAAACTGTCTTGCCGCTTGCCCCCACAGTAAAACCCAGCCGTGTCTGGATTATGATGGAGCAGGTTTGCATTTGGCAAGAGGGGCATAGGCATAGGGGGGATGGGGGCCAAACCTATCTCTCAGACAGTGAGAAGGAAGAACTGCTCCCTCTTCTGACACTGAAGAAAAAATGCATTTGAAAGGTGCTGCGATTTATTTTTTGTGTTTGTGTGATTCTAATTGCCTCTTATGCCAAACAGATATTTCAGGGAACAAAGAAGACCAAAGATCACTCTGGTGGCCTTGCACTCAATAATTATGTTACAGGAGATTGGGTTGTTTAGGACAAGGGTCTGCGAGTCCAGTGCTTGCCTGCCAGCAAGGCAAAAATACACTTTCAAATCATCTTAGCTCTCCTTTCTCCTGCATTTTGCTTGTGTAATATGATATTTGGAACCCAAACCTGCAGTGTATGCTAGAAGCAGACACTATTTCTGGAAAATATGGGCTTGTGATTCTGCTTTTCAGTATAATATTTTACATAAACTAACAGTGGCAAAAAATTCTCAAACGATATATATATTTGTGTGGTAGTGTAGATATAACCTAATGTGTATGTGTGCTTTGTTTAAGTCAAATTACACGTAATATACACCAGATGATTCAATGAAAAGCTGTTCTCTGTCATGTTAATTGAAATAATTTATTCAGCCCAAATAGAACAGTTATAAAATTAATATATAATGTTATGTATCTAACTGAGCATGGATTCATTTAAAAAATCAATATGATATGTAGTCAGAGAATCAAAATGCTTAAAAATTTATATGAGGAAGCTGTTAATGTGAGCACTACAAATGAGGCCAATCAATAACTTGTAAATTATATAGTAATTAATTACATGTTTCTTTTTGTGGTTAGGCGTGATCAAGCCATTTCTTTGTATACTAAAGAAACATGTTAAGAATGAGTGCTAAAAAAAAAGAAAATGTGAGACACAGTCCACTGATCTGTTACGTAAATCCCTTCATTCACGTTCTGAGTTGAAGTCTACAATTAATAACCAATTCTGGCATCTTCCTTACAAAATGTCATGGTCTAAATGCTGCAAAAGAAAGAGCTGTCTACCTCCTTGAACTATGTGAATCAATTGGTTTATGTTAACACCTGAAATTTTTTATCCTGAAATAAAGTAGCACATTATGAAAATGTAAACAACAGATTTTTTTTCTAAAAGATCTGTCCAAATATTGAAAAAATATTATTGCTAACAGTAGAGAGGTCTGGCACTAGGTCCAAATCCTGACGGGGGAGGAGAGGAAAATAAAAAAAAAAAAAAACCACTTGGTTTCTATGGTAACAGTGCTGGTAGAAATAGTTGTGTGAGCATACTGAACATGAATAAAAGCCTTCCCAAGGGAGGTCAGAGGATTTGAAGAAAGGAGAAAAAAAAAAAAAAAGATGGCAGCTTCTGCAGCGCAGAGACATTTTATGCTGAATAAGTGTTTCACATTTGTGATGTGATCAAGAATAAAATGTTGTTGCTAAGACAATATTTAAAAAAATTTAATATCTATCCATTTATACTTAAATCATGTGTTTGTGCATTGTTGTTACTACATTAGATATGTGACACACAAATTTGCTTCTGCACACATGTATATAAATATCGAAGTGTGAATAAATAATACATCACCCTACACAATGGAAATATAATGGGAGACTATGACAGACTTTTAATATATGCATTATCATATGTAATGTATCACATATGGATAACTTTACTATATCAGATATATTAAATACATCTGCGCGTATTTAAAGTATAAAATATAATATCAGTCTGAAATATTTGACACAGTGATTATCATTGAGAAAATCAGGGTACAAGGTAAATCATAAAGAGCAGAAATATGCACCTAGCATTATTTGTGGGTGAATTTAGTTTTGGCAATTAAAGCATTTTAATTAAATTTAATTTTATTAGTGATGATCAAGACAGGAACTAGTCAGAGCCTGTGGTACAGCAAGCGCATTGTATATATCAACTGGGCTCTGCCACTCAGCCTGCTTACAAACCCAGCGATCCCAGTTCATTCTTTTGAGCTAAAAATGTTCACTAGCCCTTTGTTTACATCTGCTCCAATCCTCTCTGTTCATTGTTGGTTGTTATAAACTCACTCCATGGGGGACGGATTGGCACAGAGCAAAAACGTGACGGAGGCTCCCATGCGGAGGATGAGCCGTTGCTGCAAGTGAAATCCCACATCCATAAAGCCAGGGGGAGGGGGAGAATTCCCAGCTACACTCAAGAGCTTCATTTTTGCAGGCATGAAGGCAAAATATTTTTGGCAGTGCAGGGTATGTAAAACAGGTTTGGAAAAATGTGTGTTGGTCTCATGGATTTTTCAGAGTAACACAATGTGTTAAAAATTACAGCGCTTGCTTGCTTGCCTTCCGGGGAATGGTGAGAGAGGATTTTCATCCGGAAAAGATGGCTACTGAAAGTGAGGAGGATCTGCATCCATTGCTGTGTCTTTATAATTCAAAAGAAACTGCACCTTATCTGGGACCGACACGTGAAGAGACAAAAGTGGCACATCAGCCCTCTCTTCTTCTCAGCCCCCTTCTCCCCCTCTCCCCTGTGACAACCCCCTTGACCAGCTGTCAGAAGGGGCCCCGGGGGCAGAAAATGGCTTTCTCCTGTGCCAGCCACACGGCCATTCTCCATCCTTCCCTGGCCATCCCCCCCCCCTCCTTCCCTACATGTGGAAACCCCTATTATTCACTCGCAGTGTGGGGGGTGTGGTGTGGGCACATCGCCAGCAAGGACCTTGCCTCTGGGACCTCTCCCCAGCAAACTCAGAAGCAAGAAAGACAAAGGATGCTCATCAGATGGTGACACGGGCTCAGCACATCTGAGGTTGGGCAGAGGCAACACACCGTTCTGAAAGGTGGTAACATTTGCGAGAGGTCTATGTGCACCAGGGAACTGTAACACCATCAAACTTCCTAGCTTATTTTGAAAAATCACACCACTGGCCACACTTTCCCCTTTGAAAATCTGAGGCAGCTCTCAGTTTCAGCATGAAAGTCCATTTTAAGTCCCCTGTATGAGGATTGTATACTGTTCACATTAGAGAAAAGGGGAAATTTAATTATATGATGATCATTCTTTAACCAGTTTCTTAAACGTCTCCTGCAATCCAAAAGCACCTTGTTAGACATTAATATTCCTTAATTAGACCTCAGTTAACATTTTCCTGAAATGAACAATGGCTTTCTGCGCTTCTCAAAGCTAATATTTCTATCTGCCCTTGGAAACACTCAGGGCTGCCATCTAATTAGAAAATATTTTTGTTATTGCCAGACCTGGGAAGGGGGGGCAGAATGAAACAGAACAAAACAAAAAAGTAACCAAAGAACAAACTGAGCAAACTATTAAAAAAAAAAAATAAATCAAGGTATGACCCTGCCAAAATAGACAGAGTCTTCCAGGGTAGATACGCAGGACCTTACTGCTGGGTTCTCCAGCACCAGTGCGACAAGCTGAAAAGTGCAAAGCTGTAGTAATCCTATGAATAATACAGAAATGTCCCAAAACCAGAAGACCAAAGGGGTTGAATTTGAGATTCTCTATGAGCTTATTTTCTTCTTGCTATCAGCTGATAGTATCCCTTTCTTGAGAACTGGCAGGGTTGTAACATGCCCTGAATTTTAAGAATGACCCTGACTACCTCACCCTGACATAACCTCTGATTCTTTCCAGGCCTGGTGGAGTTGACCCCATTTGCTGTGTGCTTCAGAACTTGGATATCACGCTATTTAGACCCGTTTCACTTGCCATCTGGAATTGGACAGCCACTGAGCCAACATTTTTTTCTTGCATCTGCAGTGACTTAGACCCCAGCTGCTGAATTTTAACCCACATTCATGAACGTATATCTTATGTTTCTTCAGTGCCTGAATTTACTAGACATCCACTTTTGTCTTACTCTGCTGGTTGGTAGAAATTCACAGAATTCTCTGTTGCTGTCCCTTTATGATCTTAAGTAGCCATTCCACCCCTTCAGAAAATTCAATGCATAACTGGGTTGTCCCCATTCATGTCCACTTGACTGCCCTCTGTACATCAAGCAAAGCTGGCCAACCATACACTATACCTGGTGGAGATGCTCTTCCTCTCATCAGAGTGGCTGTGCCTGTGGGATATGCCCAAAGCCAGGAGTGTAAGACAGTAGTGACTCTCTGAGTTCAATTCAGACAAACTTAAACACTTGTGATAGCAGGTATAGGACATTAAATAGTGTTTCTTGTCAAACTGCAACATCATCTGAAAACTCGTACTCAACTGCTGAATAATCCTGTTTATAGGTATGGTATCCCGGGAAGCAAATATACCAGCCAGGTGAATTTTATAGAATCCATAGTGAAAGTATGTCATTATGGGAGACAGCCAGCTGAGCTCTTATACCCAGCTGTCTGTAAAGGGCCCATATGACAGGTGAGATCAAGTGGTCTTTTAAAACTATATATAAAAAACCTTCCACTGCGTCTTCATTAGAGGTAGGTACTTGCAATATTAAGGAGAGCGTGACAGCCAAAATGCAATAGCTGAAACAGATCCAGGTCCATAAAATTACTTTCTTCCTATACACAATCAATATGAACAGAAAACCACAAATGCTTTAGATATGCTTAGGTCAAGCTCTACTTAACAAAACCTATGAGGCTCGAACCTGGCAATAAAAATACTGAAATCTCTGCAATGGTGGAGCACATTCAGGTATTAGGTTTTGATCACTTCAGTGATGGCACTGCCAATACTGTGTCATTATCTTGGATATTAATCTGGTGTCACAAGAACAACGCCTCAGAGGTTTTCTTGCTCTTTCTTACTGCTTGGTCTGCTGAAATGGACGTGCAAAACATCTAAGCACACATTACTCTAGAGCTAAGACCACAAGCCAAAAATGCTGAAGAATGTGTAAATTGCATGAGCTCAATCCATCAATCTCAGCCTGAGCAATTTACTGAAAAATTATCCCTTTGCTCATGCCGAACCTGTTCAAAATACTAATATAACAAGCATCACATTTTAACAGCACTAAATTTTTCTTTGAATTATCACCAAATTCAGAATTACTGTAAATTATACAAATATGGGCGTAGCATGGGGTTTTTTATAGCTTTGCCATGAAAAAGATTGTTTACTCTGGGCCAGATTCTGATACCCTGGCTTTGAATAGTAATTCTCTTTTCAAGTAACAGATTGAATTCAACATACCTGAATACAATAGACCACTTTGCTCTCTGGCATGGAAAATTATCTTCACTCCACTTTTATCAGTTTTCAAGCTGCTTCTGCTCCACCAATTTACTAGGAAATCATTTGTGAAAATTAAAATCTGCTCTTGCTGCTTGCAAAGATTCTGCCTCAGCACAAGAAAAGGTGTCGTGATTTGGTTCTTTGTATAAGTCTCAAAAATCACAATGGTTATAAAACAGCATTTCTGTGGCAAGAATTACATGCTGATTTCGTTACATGCAGTTTCCCACGGTGGTTAAGTAAATAAAAGGTTTACTTTGCATGTGATCATTAGAAATTGAAAATCTTAGATCATAAAAACAGCTTCTAACAAATACAGTTTTGCACTAGGCAAGGAGTGCAGAAAATAGCATCTCATTAGCTGTAAATCTTGGCACAAAAAGGGAAACAGAGCCCAGGAGTCCTAACAAGAGCTTCTGTGCACCAGCCATTAGATCATACTGAAAAGCACAACAGGTTTAAAATTTAGTTGTATGAATGCCCATATAAACATTTTGGTATTATACGATCTTTTAAGTACTCCAAAATCTATGGTTATAGGCTTATGCCAGCCTTTAAAAGATTAAAGGTTATATTTTAGACTAATGAAATCCACTTACCTTTATTTTCGAAAACTTTATTAATGTGTTTTAAAAGGTGGTATTCTGCTATTCAGATTTTCATTGCTTCCACCTTTGGCATGGTTTTGGTATGATATGTGCTAAGTAGGCACAACAAACATTATGATATGTGACTAAATACAAGATCCAGGCTGGTCTATGAAATTCCCTGCATACCTCTGCCTTAGGCACCTGCAAGTGCATAAAGGCAGCCTTGTCTGAGTCGTTAGGTTGCCTCACTCCTGCCAAAGTTCTCTCATGACTGAGTGATGTGGCACAGAGGGATCGTGTGCTTTTCTCATGACTGAGTGATGTGGCATGGAAGGACCTTGTGATTTTCCCATAACCACTTAAAAGAAACACAAACACAGAAGGCAAACACCTACTTTTTCATGAAAGTCAGCACCCTGAACCCCCTGTGATGGGAATCATGCAATGCACAGCTCTGATTCAATCTTATGAGCTCCAGAGAGATACAGCTTCCCTAATGATATCCTGTCCTATCCCTCTGGTGAGCACACACATTAATCTTGAGTATCTTGAATCCGTCAAGACTGGATGCCTCCTTCTCAGGCATTAAGACATCTGAACAGAACACTTAGAGTAAGCTGTCTGAACCTAGTGAAAAATTTCAGGCTTCCTTCTTGCTTCTGTATTTCTTGAAACCAGAAAGATGAGAAAATTAAAACTAGGCAGGTCAAAAATACTAGGGACACTTATTTTATTTTAATAAAAGGGAGAGAGTTAAAAATAACAAGCATTAAAGCCACAGTATAAGGTAGCAACCATTTGTTTTGCATAAAAATACTCTGACACTTACAGTTCCAGAAGGCTCTCACCATGAGCTTTCCTACTCTTTGCTTATGTGGTGCTGAGCTGCTCCTTCAGCTGCTGAAGATGTGCTAAATAGCAGTCAAGGGGGGGCATCTGGATCTTCTTTATGAAGTGGTCTGGGGAAGAAAAGAGGGATTTCTCTCTTATATAATAAAAATGGCAAAGAGTTAAGGCTTAGAGAAAACCACCAGAAAACAAGATGTTAAGTCTTCTCCAATCCCTATGTTATGGTCTGCATTTGCCATATGTCTTTGTCTTAACCTGTGAAATAATTTCAAGTGCTCTCAGCTGGGGTGTTAACACCCTGCTTTTTCTCATGCCTGGTTTCTACCAGGTTTGCTTACTTGGAAAGGCCCACCAGCAGAATCAGCTGGAAAATGAGTAGACAAATAAGAGAGAACATGAGGAAACAATGCATCTGGGCCGTATTTCCCAAAGTAAATCTTAGTAAATTCTAAGTCAGTTTCACCACATAGATTCACATCAGATTGGAAACTAGCCCAAGTTTTTAAAGTTTTGTACAGACTCTTCCACATATATATTTCACAAAAAAATAAGTCCAAATAATCTGTTATTTCCTTGTTACTTTTACCATATATGCAAGTTTTCCTTCTAAAGTTTTTAAATGTCTTTCTTTATCTAAGGGATACCAAAGCCGAGTCATGAACCTTAGAATCCATTTACCAAGCTCTCACACACATAGACAGGATGATGTTCAAGATAGATCTTAATTATTTCCTTCTGCCAAGAAATGAAAAAAGTCAAGTGCATTTGCTATAAAGAAAAATATAATCTACCCTATAATTAGCTCTTAACTAGCATCTTTCAATAAATATGCCCTCAGCAAGATGCTTTGCCATCAACATAAAACAATTCAAAACACTTGTAAAAAGGCATATTGAGAAAGAGAATGCAAGAAAGATAATTAACACCAATCAGGAATGTGGTAGGTGTGATTCTGAAGCAGCAATAACCTAAAGACAGAAGCAGATTCAGTCCAAAGATAGAAAACAAACAAGCCTGGTGTCTTTATAACAAATGATCAATAGCAGTAATAGCTAAGGTTTGGACTAGGTTACATATTTTATAAAAACCCGTATGCATGATAATCCACTATGAAAAATGCATATAGTTGTGGTTTATTGCTGTGTTTGTACACCAGCAAGATTTTACTTTACTTGAACATCTTCCATCATGTTCAGGACAAGAAAGTGCTTCTAACAATCTCCTATGAGTCATTATATTGGCATTATGATATTTGATGAAAAAAGCAGCTCAGTACAGCTGAAGTAATGTAATTTAATAAGATGTGCTACTTGTTGTTTGCTTTAGGATAGGTGACTCTGACTGCCTGTTAAACATCAGCATACCTCATAGTGGACATTTGGAAAATTTGACTGACTGGCCAATGTCAAGTCCAAACTCAAAGTAGTATCAGATGTGCTACTGTTCTGGGGGAATATGGCAGCAAATATGCTGATTGAGTTATAAAGAAGTAATTTTCTTTTCCTTTCATGGATGCCAGTGGGACCTGCGTAAGAGGGCTGGACAAGAAACGTTCCTCGTGTGATGAGGAACGTGCAAGTTGCATGGGTATTTATGAGCGTGTGCCTGTCCTTCATGCAGAAAGTTCATGGTGCTCTGGGGATGAAACCAAGCAAAGTTTACAGATCAGCAACTTGTCAGCCCCAGCCTCCAGCTGAAATTAAATGCAGATAAAACAAATAGAATGTTTTAAGGAAATGGAAATACCAAGTGCTGGAATTTCCTGGCTATATGCAGCTGGCTTTATTTCAAACTCTGTGGACATGGAAAAAAAAATGAGCTCATATTCGCCATGTGGGAAATGTGATGTTGGTAAGGGAAGAAAACAGAGTTATATATATGGCAACTGCATGATTATCCAGGCCAAGGACAAGGAAATTGTCCCAACAAGAGTAGCTGCCCAGCCACAGCTTAAAGGATAGCACAGGCAAGAGTATGCACCCAGTAAGAAATACGGATGAGGCGTTCTGGGGATGCTCGGAGGGAGGGAGAAAATGAAGCCATGTGGAAGCAAGCTGTGCCATGACCCTTGCCCTGGCTGTGTGTAGTTTTCTAATATAGAAGTAGATTATGATGTGACTTACCGAATCTAATGTGCCGTGAGGGGTCAGCTTGAATTACAACAGGGATGAAATGCTAAAATAGGAAAATATCAGATCCACAGGGTCTGTGACTGCAGCAAGGCAATGTCAGAGAGAGGAACAGGGCAGGGAATGCTGGAAGTAGTAAGTCTGATGGGACTAAATTCCTGGTATCTCACATTCAGCAACCAAAATTAATGGATGTTTTTTGTTTTAACCTCTGTGTGTGTGGTTCCTCCATCTGTAAAACAGATGGTCTTCTCATAGGGTGTGCCTATCATAGCCTCTTAGGTCTGATCTGCAGTGTGTTTTTGAAGCAAATCTCCCAGCCATTCCTGCTAACCGTGCTTTGTTTTGCATTCCTGAGTCCTTCTGGGGCACAGAGGCTGAATTTCTTTGTGTAAGATTAAACTGGACGTTGTTCTTCAGGTGACTCCACCTAATGCCCTTCAGCTGCTCTCAGGTGATCAAAACATGCTGCTGGGATGCAGAAAAACCCTTGCAGTGTGACACCTCCTCGTCCATGTGGCAGAGGTGCTCCTGCCGGGCCTCACCACTCACTAACACAGATGCAGATTTCTCCAAAAATGAGGCTACAAAGTGCTCATTTGCTGCAGTGATGAGCAAGGGAAAACAGCCTGGAAGGAAATGAACCATTTTTCCTTCAGAGCAAGGTTTGTGTGGTGCAGAATAAAAGCATGACATGCCAGACACAAGAAGGAAAATAAGTATTCCATAGCTGTTCCTTAAATGGGCAACTTACACTTTCTGTGCACTGACTGAGATGGGTGTCTTGGAGAGAAATCATATACGTTCATGTAACTAAAGACTGTCTTGAGGCATACATCGACGAGGTCAAATTAAAGTTGCACAGACCACCTTAATTCTGGCATTTCCTAAGTCTCAAGTGTTTGACTTTACAACCTTAATAATGTTCTTTTAACATAGTTTTTGTATGTGTAATAAATTATATGTCCTTCTCACTTTCGGTGCTCTTCTCACCAGTAATGCTGTTGGACTCTGGTCCTTCGTTATGAAAACAAATATTGGAAATTATTGCTGTTGTTATTGAAACCAGATGTACTGCTCTCTGTGGCATTTATTTGTATAGTGTCAAACTCTGGCACATTCAATTTCAGGGTAGTTATTGAATAAAAATGAGCAATATAACTGTTAGTGAAATGTAAGTGCTGGAAAGGCCTTAGAAGCTGTGTCTTTTCAGGAAAGTTTATAATTTTCATTTCATACACAAACATTCACACAAATGACTATGAGCAAAAATGACAAAATCACATATTTGCGTCAGTATAGAGTAATGAAAAGTAACAGAGGGCTAAAATGAAAGAATCTGGGCCCGAATGTGTGAGGCACTAAATCTGCCCTTAAGAAGGAGGTCTCTTGTGTCTCATGGGGAAAGTAAGTGACGTTCTCAGAAAACTCAGAATGATAAATGTAAAGCACAGACCTCACTGTAGTTTCACCTTAATTCAGATCTCAGACAAAAAGCACCCTGAAGGACAGCATTTCTCCTCATTTGCTGATGAGGCTGTGCAAGCTTCACCTTTAGAGGTCTAACTTCTGGTCACCAAGATTTAGTGAGAAATAACCCATCTCATCTATGCTCTCACTGCTCATCCTGACATCACCCAGAGGACAAAGCTGCTTGACTGTAGTAGGAAGTCCCAGGTGGAGAAAATGCATGTCTTTTGCATGTCTAACAGGACCTAGGATCATACAGAGATAGAGCAACTGATGTCATCTACCTGGAATTATGCAAAGCATTAGACACTGTCCCACACAACATACTGGTCTCAAAACTGGAAAATCATTGATTCGATGGATGGACCACTCAGTAGATAAGGAACTGGCTGGATGGCTGCACACAAAGGGTTGCAGTCAGGTCTGGGGAGACCTTATAACAGCCTATCAATATCTGAAGGGAGCCTACAAAAGAGCCAGAGAGGGACTGTTTATGAGGAAGTGTAGTTACAGGATACGGGGCAATGGTTGTAAATTGGAATAGGGGAGATTTAGATTAGGTACTAGAAAGAAATTCTTTACAGTGAGGGTGGTGAGGCACTGGAACAGGTTGCCCGGGGAAGCTGTGGATGCCCCATCCCTGGAGGTGTTCAAGGCCAGGCTTTGAGCGACCTGCTCTAGTGGGAAGTGTCCCTGCCCATGGCAGGGGGTTGGAACTGATCTTTAAGGTCCTTTTTAACTCTAATCATTCTGTGATATTAAAAATACCATTCGTGAATAGGAAGCCACAGGGCAACATACTGACCAAGGCATAACTTGCATAGGGAGGCCTTGCCTCTCAAGGAGCAACCAGCCTCCAGACAGGCGCCGCGCTTGGGGATGGGCGTGTTGAAAGCCACCAGACAGCCTGCAAAATCGAGAAGTCCCCTCCTCCCGCTTCCTCCCGGGAGGCGACACCGCCGCCCCCCTCAGGAAACCCGACCGCAGCGGGGGGGAACTGCGACCCCGGCTCCCCCAACCGCCTTCTCCCCCGTCTCGGCGCGGCTCCTCCTCTCCCCCCCTCGCTGATCGGCCGGACCCTCTCCCCCTTCCCTCCTCTCCCGCTCACCTCGCCACCAGTACTTCTGGGACAGCCCCTGCCAGGTCTGCAGCCGGGTGCGGTGGGCGCCGTCGGGTCCCAGGTGGGCGGCGCGGATGAGGCGGGCGCGGCGCTCGGCCTGCAGCACCACCTCGAGCTCGGCGAAGCGCTGCTGGTCCCGCTGCCGCCGCTGGTAGTAGAGGGTGCCGCCGCGCACCACGTAGCAGGCGGCGGCTTTGCGGATCTTCCGCTTGGCGTTGCCCTCCGTCCCCGGCGCGTAGGGCTCCCGCTCGTTGGTCAGGTAGCGCAGGATGGCCAGGTAGCTCTCCTCGCTGGACATGGCGGGGGAGAGGGAGGAGGAGGAGGACGGGGAGGGGGTGAAGGAGCAGCCTCCCGGGCTTCACGCCGGGCTTCCCACCCCTCGCCGCCGGGCAAGGGCAGGGTGCTGGGCACGCCGCGCTGAGAGGGAGGGCTGTCGCCCCTGGAGCGGAGGCGGCTGCGGGGCAGCGTCTCCGCACGGGACGGGGCCCGACGGGCCAGTCACATGCGGCGGGACCGGGAGTGGGGAGAGAAGCGCCCCGGCCCTCACCGGGGGGGTCCGCAGGGCTGCGGAGGCGCCTCCCGGAGGAGGGAGAACTGCCGAGGGCAAGGAGGCTGAGGGTCTCCGCCGGCCCCTCGCCCAGGCGCGGGGACGGCGGGCGGCGGGTCCGGCGGGAGCCAGGCCCGGGGGGGAACTGGAGTTTCGCAGCCAGCGGCGGCAGGTGGGAGGGAGAAGCTCGGACAGCAGCAGCAACGGAAAGACAAAATGGCTGCTGCACAAGAGGAAGTGAGGTCAGAAGCCTGCGCGCAGGGGAGGGGCAGCTCGGGAATGGGGAGGGACAAAGCCACCATCTTGGAAGCGGGCAAAGGAGAGGCCGGGCGGAAAGTTGGGGGCGGCCATCTTAGCACCGGGCAAAGCCTGAGGTGGGTGGGTACAGCTGTGGCGCTAGAAGGGGACGCCCCTCAGTAAGTAGATTTTATTGCCCTCGCTCCGAAACGAGCAGCTTCCGTTTCCAAATTGCCTAGGGGGGAGGAGCTACGAGAAAACTACAGAGGTGTGTTTTCGTGTCGCAGCGTCAACGTACCAGTTAGGGGCAGTACAGGCAGAGCGGTGCGGCGCTACATCTCCATGCTTTGAGTGTGCGCTTTCGGTTCTAAAAGGAACGTCAACTGCTGCTTTTCCTTGTCCGAATTCTGGACTGATTTTGTTTTACACCCATAACAGAGACACAAAATGTAGGAGCCACAGAATGCCTGTGTCCAGTTAGGAGCGTGGCCAGCTGTGACCCCTTCCCCTGTGCTTGGCGCTCACAAGGTGGCACCTGGGATACTCTGATTGCCCCCAAATACAAAGACACTGACTGGATGGAGTGAGTCTGGCAGAAGGCTGTAAAGATGGTCAGGAGACAGAGCTTGAGGGATGAGGGGAGGCTGAGAGATGTGCTTGTTCGGCCTTAAAAAGGGAAGGCTTGCTGAGGGCCTTGCTGCTGTCTGCAGCTAGCTACCTCACCAGAGGATACAGAGAAGATGAAGGCAAACTCTTCTGAGTTGCATAGCAATAGTCGACAGTTTAGGACACAGGAAATTCTAGTTCTATATGAGCATTTTTTAATTTTTTTTTTCCTTAAAAAAAAAACCAAACCCTAATGGTAGTGGTCAAATACTGGAAGAGGCTGTGGAACCTCTGTCTTTAGAGTTGTTTACAGCTCAACTGCGTGCAGCCCTGAGCAACCTGATCTAAATAGACATGCTCTGAGGAAGGGGTTGGACTGGATGATCTCTGAAGGTCCTTTTTAACATCAATTATTGTGTGGGTCTATGAAAAATTTAAGTATTCCATTTTTAGTGATACTTAATAGGGCATCAATTATGTTACGTGAGGTAAACACAAAGACTTTAATGTACTAATTTCAGTGTTAATTCATTGCATTTTATCTATGTTTGAGCTGAATAATGTGCAGTTACACCAGACTAACACCCTGCTTTAAACAGCCTGCCTCATTCACTTCAAGCATAGCTTGTGAGAGGAGAAACCTGGTGGACTGTTACTTTATACTCCTGACTCACTGTATCAGTCAGAACTCATGAAGAAGCTGCAAGGAAGAGTAATCTTAAAGCATTTCTGTACACTTCTGCAATAACAGCAGGCAGCTGAAACCTGCAAACTTCAAAGCATTAACAAATATTGATTTACTAACAGTCATATCTGACAATCCATTCCTATATATCATTAATGGTATTTCAAGCAATTTTAAGAGCTCTTTACTTTCAGCTTTTCAGCTAAAAACTTTCACAAGCAGCGTAACAGGTGATTGATACAAGACACTGATACAATTAGGATTTTATATAGTTGTCACTAGCATGTCAGTGGAGTTTTCAGCCTTCACTTTAAAATGTATAAATTCCTTTCCCTTTAATACCAAGCAGTTTTCCTTGCCTTCTTTCCCCCTCCTGTTTCTGGCAGCTTCACTTTCATGTGTGTTAACCGTTTAAAAGCCTTGAATTTAATTCTAAGCCTGAGTAGCTCCTATGGTTTGGATCCCCATGAACGTTTGTGTGCAGCAGCTATGTGGTCCATGAAATTATCCATGCCTTTTGTTCAGTGTACTTCTCCTTTCACCCTCTACATCTTACTACATGCATTCCTTTTAAGTCACTTACAGATGTGTACTCTTTTGTTTGCATCTCTGAACTTAGAAACCTTTTTATGCCATTTGACATAGATGTGGAATAAACTTATACTCCTGTGCTGTTTTGTCCTTCAGGCAAGAATAGTTTCTCAAACACCAGCTCCATCTTTCCTACTACCTGGGACATTTGTTAAGACTTACAAAGCGTGTGCTAATACTCCAGATTGTCTACAAAATAAACGTTTTATGGCAAGAGGATCTTTTTCAGTCTGCAAAACCAGACATGGTTATTTCATGGGTTAATTCTCTTCAGTTTATCTCCCACAGTTGAAGAGAACACGGCACCAGTTATGAAAGTTAGTCAGATGTTTATTCAGCATGAACCAACAGGTTGATAAGTTAGCGCTTCCCACCAACACGGGGAGCAGAAACCTTAACTGGTTTCACAATCTTCTGCTTAGGTGCTGCCTTTGTAGGAGCCTGTAGAGAAATAATAAAAATATGAGCAAAGAGAAGCAATATAGCTGCAGTCCTGAAAGTGTCCCTGTGTATTTAAGATTTTTGACAGAAATCAGGCAATTTAAATCAGATCAGATTACGGTGTATTAGAAACATGTTACCAGGTTGTTACACACATACACAGTATGATGCCAACATATGGTATTAAGTAATAAGAAGTAATGATAAAATAGGTGCTAGCATTCATCAATATATTGTTACCAAGTTCCTAGATAGTGAAGATGTCACATCCAGACAAGTTTTTAGCTATCGAGAATCTTTCACATATGGTCAGAAAGTTGTTTTACTGTAATATTTATTTATTCTATAAAAGAAAGTTAATTCTATTCAGTCGTTTCAGTATGTTTAGTGCAAGAGTTTGGTTGAGGTGTTTCCATATCAAAACACATAAGCAAAACTTCTTCCAAATACAAATGGGAATTTCCAATTAAGCACTGCAACATAATCTTGCGTTACGACACAGAATATTCCATTTCATGACTTCTCTCCACCTATCACAGCTTACCTTTGCAGCAGAAACAGCTGTTTTCTTGGTTGCCTGCTTAGCCTTCTTGGCTTCTTTTGCAGCCCTATGAATTCATAGAAAAAAGGGTAACAGTTATTTGTGTCTGCCATTCACTGTTTGCTTGTCTCAACACTGTAAGAACTCCAGAGGATCAAGAAAGGAATTTTTGAGGTACTTCAGGTTTATCCTCTGCATTCAGTACCCTCTAGGGAGACTGCTCAGAGACAGCAGAACTGTGTGTGACAAAAGCAGTATTTTCACAAAGAGCGAGGGCAAGAAGAGACCCCTTTGCTGCAGCTGCCATCTCTCGCTGAGGTTACTCAGTATTAACTCCAAATACACTCACTGAAAAAAAAAAAATAAAAAAGCCCATCTAAAAAAAGCTTATAAACCACAGAGCTCCTCTAGAGTTTCAGCTCTTGCATGAAAACCATTAATAAACTTTGAAAAGCCTGGGGTAGCTCCAGTTATCTCCGATTTCTCACCTAATAGCTTGTTCCCTCTGCGCCTTTCGTACTTCGGGCTTCTGATTGCGTTTCGCCATAATCTCAGCTAAAGATGCTCCAGTGATAGCTCTCTGGAACTTAACAGCACGGCGTGTACGCTTCTTTTGCACCTCTTCCTAGAATGGCAGAAGATGAAGACAATTAGTATCACAAGGCATTAAATAAAAGGCTGAAGATGTTTATAAAAACAAACTACTATTAAGATTGAAGCTATTGAAAACTGTATACAGAGGTAGAATTTTACGCGTCACTTTGGAGATAACCGATTTCTTGATTTGCCAAAGCAGGTGAATAACTAAAAAAGAACAAGGCATTCTCCTTTGCAAGGCATAAATAAAATTATTTTGGAAGAGTGTCAGAAGCTCAGCCTTCTGTAACTCCCAGAAAAAAAAAAGGAGGGAGGAAAACACTGAAAGGAAGACACTTCCCAGCTGTTTCAAGCGCGATCGTGGTGCTGGGCAGCGGTGTAAGGCATCGAGCATCAACTTTCCTTCTCCAAACCATCTAGTAAAACCACTGACTTTTTTTACACATACAAAAGGTATGTAAACCTTTTGAAATGCTCTTTTGCTGTTCAAGTTTAAGCAAGAACACTGAAAATACCGCATGTGGCATCCCTTATTATCTTTTCCACGCAATGACAGCTACATAGAAAAGACCTCCTACTACTAAGTTACTGCCCAAAGTTTAAGAAGGGTATCTGACAAGTTCCTGCACCCGTTAACCCCTAAATCACCCGTTTGGAAATATAATCCACAAGTTTTTCAGCTCTCTGTGCTACCACCATTCAGGAAGTCGACAAGTACAAACTTCTAGAAAGTCTACATATTAAACAGCATTACCCACCTTCTGTAAAACTAATTTTTTTAAAACATACACTATTCATACAAGCGTTAAAATCAACTGAACCTACTGTGGTTCTGAGCAAGCCCTCAAAGAAGTAAAATAATACAAATACAATGCTTTTGCTGAACTGTTTAGCTTTCAAACATAAAGCAACATGTAAACGCGCTCACACGTTCCCTGCTGTTGGCCAGAATTCACCCTGGTTATACGGGCCCTGCTTCTGCTAAACGTCAACAAGGTACCTCTGTTCTAACAGACTATCTTCTGATGGAAAGCTATGGAGCAGCTTTGGTCCATATTGGGCAGTATATACTTACTGACTGTCCTTTCTTGTGTTTACGCCTGTACAGAACAGTCCAGTTGATTTGACGGGGGTTTCTCTTGGAAAGGAATGCAGACTCACATTTTGCATTCAAGAACTGAAAAACCTAGGAGAGTAAAGTATTTTGTGTAAGTTGTTTTTTTTTAATAAAAGACATAATTACAGTTTACATTAAGCTATCAAGTAATCCAGTGTTTTTCAACAGCGATGCTTTTGTATTTCTTTAGAACATAATTTTAAAAGTTTGAATTTAGTGCCATTGATTAAACTGATGTCTTACAAGCCATTCTATTATAAGGAATTTTCTGGGCCTAATGTTAAAGATTTTGTTTTCATAACACAACGAAGCAGCTTTTTATCTTTTTTTTTCTGAAGAAAGCTCAAATTGGTACTTGCATCCACTGCTGTGCTGTATTCTAGGTGCAGGATGAACAGCCATACCCAGCATCATACTTCTCAAGCTCCTGTCCTCCAGTAACTATGGCATAAGGAATACATGGAAGACAATACCCAATTTTTTTTTTACATAGTTAACACAAACCTTCTTGCCTAGAATAACAGGCAGAATTAGCAGGTTGATTTATTATAAGCCATATAATTAAATTTAAAATATAAACAAATTCCCAGGAGAGCACCCGAGGATTCCATCAGTCTTTTTACAGACAACTCTGTACAGTGAGACTACTGTACTGAGATGTCCAAAACCCAAACCCTCCTGTGGTTTATACGAATAGTGAATTTTTATTTATGACAGTCCTGTCTTTGTAAGATACAAGAGCCTCAGAGTGTTCTCCTCCCAATTTAATCCCAATGATCCATACCCAAATTATTTGAGAGTCCAGCTGTTTGCTTCAGCAAGTCTCAGCATTAAATACAATACGTCTAAATAGCGTTTTCTACAGAATTTGGGTAATTCGGATTAGATGCTTTAAACTGCCCTCTCCAAACCACCACCTAAGTCCCGGCTCACACCCCTAGGTTACAGCACAAGCACGGTTCTCCCGCAGACCAGGTCTGAACCCGCGTCACCCGGGCACTGTGGTGCTAATTCCCGTAGCGCACAGTCAGGCCATGGCGACAGCAACCCATCGCCTCCCCCACTGCGCCTCCCAGGCCAGGCATCGAGCCGGCCTCCCCCTTCCGGCTGGCCCGCTACCGCTCCTCCCGGCCTCCCCACTCGCCCCGGCCTCACCTTGCCGTCAGTGCGGGCGTAGCGGCGCCCATGGCCCGGGTAGATCTTGTACCCGCTGAAGCTACACAGCTCGACCCTGCGCGGGAGAGAAGTGTTAGCGGGGAAGTAGTAGGGTAGGGGAGGAAGAAGGCACGGCCGTCCGGCGGCCGCCCTGCGGCGGATGGCGCCGGATGGCACGGCGGGGAGGCCGCCGGGGCCCTTACTTCATGATGGCAGCGGTGGCTCCAAAGCGGGCGGCGGCCGGGGCCGAGAGGAAGAGAAGGTGACGCGAAGCTTGACTTCCGTGCGCCGCGCGCAGCACGCCGGGAGGGCTCCCCCGCGCAGGGGCTGATGGGAGGGGAGCGGGAGGGCAGTGGCGCTCCGGTCGGAGGGGCGGCGGATGGACGGGGGTCCTCACGGGAGCGTTCACACCGGCCAGGCTTTCCGCTGCCCGGCTCAAATTCCGCCGTGCGGCACCGTGCGCGAGATCTTCCGTCTTACCGAGAACAAAAGGCGCGGTTTTCCCGCCCAGCCCTCGGTTGCCTGGTAGCGTCGGCAAGCGGGAATCATGGCGGCGACGGCGGTTGCGGCCAGGACGGAGACTGTCTCCCCGTCTGGAGGGGGTAAGGGGAGCGCTGAAGTCAGCGAGCCTCCTGGGGACTGCGCGGCCGGGTTGCCGTTGGCGGGGGTCAATGGGGGTTTTGTTTGGGTCTCCGTTGTGTGCCGCTGGGGAAGGGGGAAGCGCAGTGCACCCTGGGAGCTGTAGTGCAGAGCCGGGCCGGGCACCGGTGACCGGCATGGGGTTTGGACTACAAGTCCCGAAAGCCCCTGCGACCCTCGATGTGGGGCGCGGGGCTGGGCGATCGGCCGTTCCCCTCTACGTGCTCCTGCCTGTTTATGGCCGGTACCTGAGGGCCCCGAGGGGTGCTGGAAGTGGTCAGGACAGCCCGCTCTAGGGAACGCAGCGGGTTTGGTTCTGGGTACGGGCGGAGGGGGGCTGTCCTGCTGAGGCCCGGACCCCTAAGGAGGGATTTGCCCGAAGCCTTGTAGAAGGTAGGCTGAGAGTTGGTATAAGCCCCCTTCTTCCTGTAGCGGAGGGCAGAAAGCTCGTTGGGAGACCTCACCTCCTCTGAGGGTGTGGGCTTCTTGCCCCCTGTTGTCTGAGAGGACGGTGTCTGCAAGTCTGGCCTTGAAGGCTTAAGGACTCTGTGAGTGAGCAGAAGCTTAAGGAAAAATTGTGAGCTTCTGAGGTCTGTTAATGTACGTAGCTGCTAAATGAGTAATAAGCGATTCTGAAACATTTTCTGGAGTACTGAGAGCCAAATCTCATTCCCAAAGTATTATACCAATGAGTCTTTAGAGTATGAAATTGTATTAACTTTCTTAAGATATGTGTGTATTTTTCACACTGTGTGCTGAATAGTCATGCTTAAGCAAGCAAACAACCCCAGCTTGTTATAAGGAGGAGGAGGACAGACTCTCTTGAAATAGGGACATTTGCTTCTCTGGATCGTAAAGCTGCTCACGTAGGATAAAGGATACCCCCAGACAACCAAGACAGCACCAACATCTTGTCTCCTCTAACACCACTATGAAACCTTCCTGTTGTCTGGCATCATAGATAAGTAACTATAGCAAGACTAACTCCAGGGAGACCTAGATCAAAATGGAAGCGGGTAGATGATGAGGCCATAGAAATACAGCTGCTTTGCAAATGTTAGAGTGTATGTATTAGGTAGCAATTAGTCAAATCTTGTTGTACCTGAATGCTTGAAAGCTATGAGAATGTACATGAAACCACATTCTGGGCACCCCAGTTTGAGTGTGACACCTCGTGTGTATGAATAAAAGGATTACTCTTGTAATTCTATGCAGGTTCTTGTCTCTCTGCTCAGTTGGCATGGGCCACTTGTGAATTTTCATAACAAGAACTTGGATAAATAGGCATATGCAAAATTTTTCTGTTCAGTTAAAATGAACAAGAGGTTACAGAGGTGTCTACTTAAGTTAAAAATATGCAGTACCGTCTTCCTGAACATGCAAAGACAGGACTGTTTCTGGTACTGCTCACTCTTCATTGCTGTTCTTCAGAGCTCTTTGCGTGGTTGTGAATTTGAAAAGTAATGGGAATGTAATAAATGTAATCAGAGAAGCTTCTTAAAAAAGCATATTTTCTAGTTGACAAAAAGGTACACCAAAAATGTTTCTCCAACTGTATCATCACTAAACCCTAAAAGCCTGCAAACTGTAAGAATATTAATATATAGTGCATGTTAGTGTAAGAACACTTTTCTGTAACAACCTGATGAAAAAGGCAACATTATTTACGGAGCAGGCTATATAGTATAGTGTTATATAGTAACAGTTTTTGCATGGAACACTTTAACTGTGTTCCATTATTAAAGGATATGCTAGCCTACTTACAATTTGTTCCTGCCTAAATGTCACCAGCACTGTAGTATGTCTATAGAAGCGGGTTCTTTGTTCTGACTTTTCACT